>VXBO01007326.1:25033-77039 GCA_013400135.1 Rhinoptilus africanus
GATGCCTGAATACCTGTAAGCTATTGTTTACGTAATGGAAAAATCCCTGACAGTAATCAAGATGTATAAAACGATTTTTCTTCATGGTTATTGCCAGAAGTTCTTCCATAATGTAAACCATATCCTAAATATGATCAAGTCTTTTGATAGAAAAGAATCTCCATTTTCTTTCGGTGTGACGGAGAGCTATCTATCTTGATATGCTCCCTAAGGAATAGTGGAAATACCTGCTTTCCCTCAGGTGTTTCCCTGATCCTGTTCGTGGCACACCTATGCATTTTGTAGCAGATTTGGAATGTTTTATTTATTTTTCTTAGGGCTGAGACCTGTTCTTGGATGGAGAAACAAGACTATATGCAGGGTATGTGTGCAACCTTAGTATCCAAGAGTATGTTGTAGCCCTAAGCTCTCCAAGCCTGCTCTTGTGGCAATAAACTGTAATTCTGCAGTGCTGATTCAAGCCTTGGAAAATCCCCCCCCTTCCCCCCCGAAAAAAAAGTTTGCGCTGTTTTAGTTTCTGGAATTTGGAATTTTAGTTTCAAGTGCTTTTTTTTTTTCTGATTAAATAGTAAGTAGCTACAGGTTCAGATTTACATTTTTCCTAAACACCATCCTGTGTCATTATATCGCTGGAGATCACTGATACTAAGGGCAAGTGGTAAAATAGGACCACCACCAAGAAAGTCTTCCCTCTCACATGTGAAATAGCCAACTTAGGATGGTGCTTCAGACTTCCTTTTCTCTGGGAATACTCAGTCTTTGTTAGCATCTTTGCATCTTTTTATCCCATGCATTTTATTCTTACTGATACATGTCCTGCTTCTTGCTGATACACATGCTCTGAAAGAGAGGAGCCCATGTTAAGCTATGAGCCATGAAGAATATTCAGTGTCAGTAAACAGATCAGAACTCAAGTATAGTTGGCCAGACATTTAAGTTGGCCACCTAATTCTTAGAACTTCCTTAGAAGTTCCTTTTCTTAGAAGTTCTTCTCTTAGAGCTTCCTTATTTTCTGAGATCCATTGAAAGTTTGCATTTTCCAGAATTCACATACTTCCTGCCATATGAGAACATGGCCTAGTTCTCTGGGATCAGCTGCAGTTCTCTCACCATCTGAAATAACCAACTCACTTTGGTGGCTCTATATTCTGTATCTCCAGGCAACTGCTGAATAAGTTGGTTTCTCTGAATTTGCTTATCCCTGGTTGTTATCTTTTTCAATGTCGTATTTCTTTAAGAAAAAGAGTAAAATCCTTCTGAAATTTAGGATGCCTCAGAGAAGTTGCACCACAGTTAGGCTTGTTGCTTTCTCCCTTAAAGCCTTGAAATTAATTCCTGATGGCCAGACAGATTAATAAGCACCAGACAGCCTGAGAGGCATAGGTTATTAAAAAATAATATGCACAATACCGTCTCTTGAGGAGTCTTTTGATTTAAGAGCTCTGAGGCATTTTCTTCACAGAAACTCCAGTGCATGTTATCATTAAACTCAAACATCCAAGGAAACCCACCAACGTCATGAAGATTTGCCTCAAACTGTTGGAGCATGCTGTTGCACACCAGTCTTCCCAGTTTACACCTGCATCCTCCTCAAGGCTGTCTGCAATGTCTCTATCAAACTGGAGAGGAAGAGACACTTTTCTCGTGATCCCAGTGATGCCGTTCATGAAATCTACAAGAGAATGACACTCTACTCTGTTTTGTCTTAAAAGGCCACAGAAGTCTTAGAATGTGTATGTCCAACATTCTAAGATTTCTCCAGAAATCCTTACTGGAATCCATTTAACAGCCTTCTTCAGTCAGTTCAATCTGCTACTTACTTCAGTTAGTACTGACTATCATCAGGTCTACAAAGGTCTACAAAATTTTGTCCTGTGGTTTATGTTTCACAGGCGGACCTTTCTTGTAACACAGTTTTGTTACTCATCGAAACAGTAAATGGCTTCAAATAATTGCTATGAGTGGGAGCTACTTCTAGATTCATTTATTTATTTTTATTTTAAAGTAATTTTAAGTTATTTTATCCAAGTGGAATCCTACTATATACCATGTTTTCCCAAGAACTGTGGTTTCGAAGGAAAAAAGAAAATGGTTTCTAGATTACCAATGAAATTTAGAACAAATTGAGATTGTACTGCATAAGCGTGTTCTTGGGTAGGAAAGCCCAGTATATGTACAGGTTACATCATGAGGCACACTGTGCCTCATTAGCAAATTCTGCTAAACTCACAAATGTAAAACACATAGGCAAAGTTATATGGACAAAATATCTCAAAGACTTGCAGTTACCATAAAGTATACTACTATTCTTTATAAACTGTGGGAAGAAATGTAATTATCTGATTTAATGAAAATACAGGAAAGCATGAACAGGAGATTCAGATTTTAAACTTGCTTAATAGGCTAGGAACTAGCTGCAAAAGTGGCAAACATTTTTAGGACAACAATCTGATATACTGTTCACCCCAGGAAATCAAGCTATTTTCTACACAACGTTTATTTTGTACCTGTTGTATAATCCATAGTTTTGGTCTATGCTTGCTTTTTTTTTTTTTTTAATAGTCTATCATTAAATTTTCTCTTTTCAATCTTTTGCAATTACAGTCACAATGTCTATGTATAGTAAGCAAGGACTTTCCATTTCCTCTTGTATGTAACACATGCTGGCAAGATACAATTATTTAATATCTTTGTTAAAAATTAACAAAGACTGTCCAGAAGCAAAGTACCACTTCCAAATTTAACTAGAGTTTATCTGTGGATCAACAAACTATGCATGCGAAACCTGCGCAAACTTTTAAGTTTTCGTTACAAAATTCTCAGTTTTAGGTAAGCCTCTTTCTCTTTGCATCCGGACCAATATGAACCTATTCACAGAGATAAAGATGTTGTCAGGGCAGCTGGTATTGGGTTTCACATGGAATTCATCAAGAAAATCAAGATGCAGTAAATCTACTGAGCCAACAAATCAGTTCGTTGGGCTGGAGCTCAGATTGCCTTAACACACCAACTGTCAACTCTTTCATGAATCACTGATGAAAAGAGCAAAGCTGTCTGCCGACTGAATAACTCACTAGTGTCTGGCACCGAAAGAGAAATTTCCAAACAAGGAGGAGCAGCGATCACCTCTCCTGATTACCTAAACCTTCAGAAACAATAACTAAAGTGTACAGTTGTAAATCCATGTTGTTTATTACACCTCCTATTATTAATGAATAAAGACTGATGTCAGGAGCAGCCATGCTGTTTCTCAACTATAAATCCTAAATTCACTTGTTGGTCTTAGAAAGGCTGAAGTCATCAAGAGGACACACAGATGTTAAGAAGTGTAGAATGAGCTGTACGCGACTTGGATAAATGTGCCATTTGCTAACCTTTTTATGGTCGAAGGCATGGCTATCAATTCACAGAACACAACTCACAGAATACTCAATGGACAGCATATAAACCAAGTTCTATCAATTTTAAGCCCTTCAGTGTTTATTTACTGGCAGACAATTAATAGCTAGAAAGGGTTATAAGAGTGATTCCAGAAAAACTGTTGCTACGCTGGTGATGATTAAAAATCGTCAATAAAAGCAAATTTAAAAATGTAAGCACTTATAAACACTGAAATTTTAGCTTTAATTTCAGAATACAAGTAACGGTACAGAGTCATGTAGTGAAAATGCATATCATTAAGACTGCCCCTAGACAGATTCTTGATTTAAGTAAAAATTGTCTGGCCATCAAGATCTTTAGAGAATTGCTCATTTACTTTTTTAAAGTCACACATCTTTTTAAAGTCACACGTCTGTAGTGATGTTGAACATTTTTCTTAGTAAAGAGAATTTGATGGAGTTTATTTAGAAAAAGAAGATATTCAAAGAAAAGCTTGGAGAAGCACCACTTTATTTCTTTGCTTATCCTCAAACAGTATTGCAGAAGTGAGAGAAAATGTAGCAAGTGTATTCAAAAGGTGTTCTTTTGGATAACCACTCCATCCACTAATCACATGAATCAAGTTTATGTCATCTATCAAAACACCAGTTATTGAAATCATGAGTTATGGAGAAAAAGATCATTTCAAACCAGGCATCTAAATAGAATTGAAATAGAAATCATCGCTTTTCTAAGGATGGCCACATCCTTTGAATAATTGTAATTTGTAGAAGAACAACTCCAAGCATTCAGCATGATACAAAAAGTCCACAGATAAAACATTAACAGATATTAGTATGAAACAGTCCGTCACATACACTTACATAGTGAAGAACTGGGGCGTCTTCATTTGAGTCACTGGCAAATTTCTGTTGATCTCCATGGGAGCAGGCTTGGATACAAAAGCATCTGCTGAAGACAAACAGTGTGGATGATCAAATATCTTTTGTACAAAGCCAGTTCCAAATTTACATTTGTGAAGGCAAAGAGATTGTTTACACTTCCTTTATTTATGTGTATCAAAGTTGAACAGTATAGAAACTATTGTCAACATTGGTTCATCGTTGAAATCTTCCTGACATATAGTAAGAGAAGGTTCAAATGGCTTTTTGTTTATTTTTTATTTCAGGCATTATGTTTTTAATGCATTAAAACTCTCAGGATTTCCTTTTCTCCACTCACTGATTCTTTAACAATGAGAGCACTGATTACAGTAATACGGAGTTAAATGGCACTTATTGTTCCTAAAAATAACTCAAGTGTCACAGCCTGTACTTTCACTGAAGCCAATGGTAAAATTCCCATGAACTCTATTATAACTGGTTTTATGAATAAGGAAAGAAAGATTTAGCCTTAATTCTTCGAAAAGCAACTTTTGTTACAGTGCTTCAACAGAATATCTTCAGAGCAAGATTTCATTGTAAATCTATGTTTCCCCTCCTTCCCTTCCTCTGTGCAGAAATTTTATAGAACATTGTAAAACAAAGAATTGAATTTATATAAACGGTATGTTTCCCCCATCAACCATCTCTATCAGCACTTTGCAGGCAGTGCATCCCTTATTCATAAACTATGCGTTAAAGAAAGCAGTCTTAATTAGGAACTCTTTCTGCACAGCCCATTAATTCGATACAGAACTTAAAATGGACTTAAAATGGATAAATGTGGACTGAGAGACATAAATTTTGATTGATTTTTACAACTCCATTTAAGATGTATTTTCAGAATGGATTTTTATGGAAAACATTTTTTAAATGTGATTTAATTGAAAAAATTTTCCAGCAGGACTTGACAATTATGTAACTGGAGGTAGGATCTCAGGGAAGAACAAAAATAATATTTCAGGTTGTCAGTGGGAATAATTTAAAATTTTTTTCCTATTTGTTATGATTTAGCATTTAGCTTTGAGAGAACATAAATTATTTAAGTGTAAAATGTATCGCAATTACACATTCACTTCTAATGTATTATGGAAATATTGCAGTTTCATATGTTGCTAATTTATTTTTCCTTGGCAAACTGTACCTAAGTTTCCAGAAGAGCAAATCTAGGAACATTCATGTTTTTACACATTAGTGTTTTACAATTTTATTGAATGAAATAAGAGCATTGTGGCATGGTAAATAATGTAGCGTTTCTCCATTAAAACAGCTGCCAAAACAAATCTGAGTACATGCGAGAGAAGATTACTGTTCACAGTAAGCACTTAGTTTCTTTACCAGTTTGTCATCAGAAGTTAACGTCAACTTAATGCACTGCTTTTCAGTCAGTTAAGGTTTGAGGCCAGCTTTACATTCTGATTCTCCAGCTCAGGAAAGGAAAGACGGATCCACTTTACACCGTGTAAAACTGTAATATTACTGCCTTGCATCTCAGAGGCCACATAAGCCTGTTAATCCGGTATTACCCCAATTGAATTCTATGCTTTGCAGCATCGCCAGTTGACTCTGGTGAAGTGCTGCTCTGACAGGCCATAGTCCGGCATAGCCCAGGGGAGGAGCACGTGGATCCTCTGAGCATCAGGTCTGAGCATGGTCTAGAGGAGCAAGAAGGGAGAGCTTTATTGCTTCTCCTCTCCCACCCACTGCTTGTGTTATGCCTTTCTCTTGCTGTCTAAGGGTAGCAACGAGTATCTTGCACCACATGGGTGGCTGATGAGCAGGTCAAGCATGGCCCCTGCAGAGCTGTTTCATATCATTAGTGTCTGGGACGCACCACCACCAAGTGCTGGGTTATTCCGCTTGTGGAGGTCAGCCTGATTTGTGCCTGACGTGTCCAGTCATTGCTTTATTAGTAGCTTTATTAATCCAGTGGAGTGGCCAGTCATTTAGGGAACTGTTCTCTTTTACAGCGAACTTCTCCAAGCTATACCTCTCCTCAGCTCGTGTGGAGGATGGTTTGTTTCTTGTGTATTTCAACTCCAGGAAAGTTTTGTCACACAATTGTTAAGGTCCTGAAGATTGAGGATCTCACATACTCACCTGCTAATGTATATTTTTTTCTATATTTTCTCTCTATGCACACCAGTGATTGTGTCCAGCTGGTGAGGGAATAGACATAGACTGAACGCTGTAGATAGAAACAACAATACACCATAATAAAAAAATCTGGTGATGTAAAGGCTCCTTGTCTTACTCAAACACCTTCAATTAGAACACTTTCCAGGTATGAGTATCAGATCTCTTTTCCATCACTAGAACTAAAATAAAGTGTTAACAGAAAAAAGTTCTGTTCTTGGAAGAAGTGGGTGGGATTCAGGCTGAATACACGTGCTTTGGTGTATCCATTCGAAAATATGGATCGAAAATACGAACCCTTATTCCAGTTTTCATTTTGGAGACTGTTTCTCATTAATCCTCATCTTCTTGCTTCCTTCATGTTTCTTCTATTTACTTCCTTCTTATGCCTTCATGAAAGGCAGGGAAGGATATAAGCACTACTGTATATCGGCAGTGACAGCCAGAGCTCAACATGCAAAATACAATGATGTTTTCTGGAAAGGCACACGTACCATGTGTTATCAAAAGTACACTGTGTGCATGGACCTCTTCTAGGAGCCAAATTAAAATACTGACTAAAATCTGCTAAGTTTTCACTGCAAAGAATGGATGATTTTTCACTTTCTCTAACTGTCGTTTTCTTTCCCAAGCATATGGTTGCAGGTCTCACTTTGCCTTCTAGGAGAAGTGACGCTGTGCTTTGCAATACAGCGGGACAAACTCTTCCAGGTTGTTTTGAGCGGTTTCTTATTGACCTAGAGCTCTTCCCTTGAACACCGACTTCCCAGGCTGGACATTGAACATTGCAATGTATATTATCGTCCCCAGGTTGCCTAGAGGACATTATTAAATAGCACAAAAAAAAAAAAACCCACCCCAATTTCTGTACTGACAGGTGAGTATTATTATGTGTGATAAATCATCAGCATCCCTCTTTGCTGGCAGAAAAGCACCTTGGATGTACACTATCTGCATTATCACTACATTTGCATTCTGGCAGTCCTTTTCAAAATGAAATGTTCTTTAAAGTGCTTTTCAAAAACCGACCTTCACTCTTGAAACACCTTTTCAGGGAAACTCAATTTGTATTAAAAATGCCATTTTTATCTTTAACATTTAACTTTCATGGGCTTTTCACCTGTTGTTTTTGGTTTATTTCCTTCAGTTGTGCAATTATGGAGTGTTGGGGAGAAGTACCATTTTCCAGTTGAAGTAAAAGTTTGCAACATACATTTTCAAGTAATCTAAATAAGCTTTCATGCAGAGAAGAAATCTGAAATTTCTTTTGTAGATGCTGAGAACCTCTGTGCTTATTACAAACAATTTTAGACTTACAAAGTTCCAATGCCAATACCCGCAGCCACTTCCTTCAGTTTGTGTAGCTTACAGAAACAAACCAGTGATGTACTGAGCAACAGGAATTCCAGTGGTCTGCTCTCCCAAAAAGCCAAGGCAGATTATTCTAGACAGGCAATTTTATGTAAGACACAACTTATCAATGAAAACCTGAAATCCCTAATGTTTGTCATGAAAGCTAGCTAAAGCCCTATTAATATTTTAAAGATGTTTTCCATTCTTTTTGTGTCTAAGCAATGTATCTTCTGTTGAAAGTGATCTCAGAAGTGTTTACATTCACTTCCTGAAAAATTCTGTATTTTGTCTGTGGTTTTAAAATGCCAGGTTTTTTACCTCTGCAATTTGTTGCTAAGAAAACACCCTAAAATGCACACAGGTAATGAATGACTTCCCATAAGAAAACAAGCATGCTTCAGTAAACACTACCAGAAGAATACTCCAAAGTGTTCCCATTTTCTGGACTGAATGTCATCTTTCTTTATAAAAGAATTTCATTGAGCGTGTATGTGCTACATAGAAGAACAGGAAAACATTGTGACAGATTAATTGATTAATTTAACTTCTTACTTGGCTTATATGAATTCTGCCCCTAGGTACAAAATACATGAACTACTCATATCTAATTTAAACCTTATTTGAAAAGCCAAAATTCAGCCTGCAAGATGCCTACCTGATTCTGTCTCATTGCTTGCTACTGAAGTCCCCCCGACATGAATTATGCTAGCAGATCCTATTTATCTCTCATATTTGTTGTCTTGAAATATACATTAATTTCTTCAGGGAATAACTGTTGGCCTGCAGATGGTTCACAAATGGTATGGAATGATTATTTACATTTTCCACGGCTTTGTCTTCTGACTAGATAATTTCTGCAGCAAGGTTCTGCAGAACAGAAAAGTTCTGTTTCTGCAAACACTGGTTCATCTGCTTAGCCTCACTGCTCTAGTCCTGTTTAGGCCATGAGGCACTTCATTGCAGTAAAAATATGTGTGGAATATCTTAGAGGATCATGAGCTAGAACAGCAAGAATGGTAAATCGAAGGGAGGGATTAATGATGGAATATAAATGATGAACTGTATCTCTGGCAACTATTAGAGCATCTGATCAAAATTAGCAGTTGTAACTACTCATTTAATGAAGATCATTTAGGAAAGTATTTATGGAGCATGTACACAAACTAGGCACAAACAAAGCCAAAGAAATATGTTCTTAAAAATAAAATCGATAGTTAAAGTAAACATTTCTGAAACATATTTACCCCAGACTTCTCTGCAAGATAAATTTGGTATGCGTAATATACACATTTAATATTTCATATCGTGATCAAATGAGTATGCTGTGAACCAATAGCAGAGAGGCTAGGAGGGAAATTCAGGCATTGGAGGCTAGGAGGGAAATTCAGGCATTGGGTGCCAGGAAGAACATTGCAGGATATGCAGACTGAGCATTCAAAGCAAGCGCTCGAAAAATAGCCAAATATATAGTGAATCGGACATACCACAGGATGTTTTGGAAACACGGCAACAGCAACAATGGAAACTTTTTAGACTTTGTTTAGCTAGAACAGAAAACAAAAGCAAGACTAATCTAATTAATTAATGAAAAAAAGATGTTGACCATTTGGAACATAGCAAATGTAAACCAAAATAATTGAACAGAATGGAAACGAGAATTATTTCCAGTTAGTGTATCTATTTTTACACATTGTATGCTCAACACACACAGTTTTACAAATAATTATCTCTAATGGGAAAACTCTAAGCCAACTCAGTGGGCGTTAAAGATGTGAAGCAACATGTTTGACTGAAATCTGCTTGAATATAACTATTTGATTTACACAAATTATTGTACTGTCATGGTGTATAAATACATACCTTGCAGCATGGTGCTTTGAACCGCACAGAATGATGAATTTCTGTCATTGATTCTACTGTGTCTAGATGTATATTTCATGGTTTTTATAAATATGTCAAGATTTGATGAAAGTTGCAATTTAGGCAAAGTCATAGTAATGTTTCCATTAAGTTTTCCCATGTCTCTCTATTTTCATTTTCAATCTCATTTTTTGATTTCTGGAAAAGAAAGTCACCTTGTCTTTTTGCATTGTTTTAGTAAATATTCCCACTGCTCTCTATTGAATATGTGATGAGGTAATACTGCCATGCAAGGAATCTCTTCTCAATTTCAATCCATTGTATCAATCATTAACGTGAATCTAAAAGTCATTGCACAGTAACCCCAGGATCCTTTTTCTTCCCATTTCCCATCCCCTTATGCAATCCTGTTTTAATACTGGAATGCTCAGGAAAGGAGTAGTGTTGAAAATCCTTGTTGGGTTTTCTTCAAATGTGTTTTCTGCCTGCTGTTTTTCCTAATTACTCCTGTGACAAATAAAGGGCTAGAGGCTACGTATGCTTTTTTTGTATTTATTGGGCATGTGAGAGTCCTTTCGCGTTGCCCTCCTGCACCAGCAATGTGAAACACCCAGGGAGGAGCTGTGCCCCCTCACATCTGAGCAGAGACTGTTTCCATCCTATCCTCTCTTTCTGACTATCAGGCATTCAGAAGTCAGTATTTTTAATGGTGAGAACAAAGAAGTTATTTATTTGTTTGTTTGTTTTAATATATCTTCTGTATCTGAACTGCATGGTTCAGCTCAGTCAGTGGGGTGATACTTGTTAAATACTTGTTCAAAAAGTAGAAGAGATTTTCTTGTAACCACTTGACTCCAAGTACTGGCATTTCAAAGAAAACTACCAAATGTGATTTCATAGTGCTGCACCTTAATGCAGAAAACAGAGGAAGAAAGGGATGGAGTTCCCAAAGGCTCTGTCTTCTTCTGTGCTAAAAAACTTCCGTGCACCAGGAAAGTCACCTTGACTTTCCTCATGTATGAAGTGTTGCGTGTTAGCAAGTCGTAGATAAGAATGTTTGTGGTTATATTTTATAACCACTTCTACCAAGGACGCTTGATAGATACACGTGAGTTTCAAAGTTTTGACCAGTTACAAATATTTTTGCAATTTTTTGGGAAACAGAGACAAGTGATTTAATTCTTCAGTTCAGGTTCTTCCTGCGGGAGATTTTCTGAACCTTATGAAAGATATTTGTTTCATTTAGCTGTGTGTAGATGCTGTTCTTTAAGAATTTGTTAGAGTTTTCTTGAAATACTTTTAGATTTTCCTTTGTTGGTATGAATATTAATCACCAGCCAAATAATCATCATTCCTACCTGTAGTCCTACTAGTCCAGGATTTCCTGTACAGCCTATGGAAAAGGAAAAAGTGAATTGATGAGGACATAGTTCTTCTCTATGTGACCTATAAACAAAACCTCCTTTCCTCAGTGGAAAATATAAGGAATTCTCCTTAATACCTTTTATACGGCATGTAGCAAGGACAACAGCACATTTTCTATTACAAACAACTATCAACAATCTAGTCTAGTTCTCATACATTTTTCCCATGGAGTTAAATTAAGGATTTTTTTTTTTTTTTAAATACAAATGCTCCTTTTATTGCCATGATAAGTAGAAGAAAGTAGAAAATCAACCCCTTGGCACAGTCTCTTTTTCACCATATAAAACAAATTTTGAATGTCAGAGTATCAAGCCTTCAAGGCACCAACTTTTAAAGTCACTCCCTCCACATTAACTAAGGAATGTTACAGTTATCTTAAAAGAAAAGTAAAATCCTTGTGTGTGCCAAGAAAAGAAGCTTAGATTCTGTCTGCTGGGTTTCCCTTCTTTCAGACTTCACATTTATGCTTATATATGTGTAACCATGTGCGGTACTTTTATATATTCTTAAAGTCCTACCTGCACTTTAAAAGTCTTACTGGAAAAGAAAAATTATAATTCAAAGTGTCGAACTAGAGGTTACTTTTGGTCCACTGGAATTTGTCCAGCTATGGTCTCAGGTTCCATGGAGCCCTCTGTTAACCTCTTGACTTACTCCAGGTCAAAGCACGGTCTACACTGCAGCTTCCCAAAAATGGAAGTGCTTGAGAGAGGCTTATTGTACGAGATCAGTATGGGTTGTTTTCCCCTACAGAAAGCTTAGGTTATGTTATACCACAGTAATTGCAGAATGTTGACGACGTCACCTTGCTAAGTTTCTGGCAATTTTCCAGCCTTCTAAGCTTGCAGACCTTGGAAATCTGTTTAGCTCCCCACAGAATATAAATTTTAGAATTTGCCTCTGGATTTAGTTCAAAACTGAAAGTTTCCAGTTCAAAATCCACAGATTCTCTCCCCAAAATTCAGGCAGAATACCTGTGAAGGTTCAGAGAAGATCGGCAGAGCTCTCCTCTGAGAGTAGGAAGGCAGATGTTACAGGACCCCCTAGCAGGGGATGGAAAGAACGATTTTTATAGTGATGTGTGTGATAGATCATTGATCATCATAGATAATCAGCTCTTTCTATCCTACCTGCTAGGCCTTCCATGTCTCTGTGAACAATCTGGCTCCAAAGGCACAGCGTTCCACACTTCCCATCCTGTATTTTGTGAGGTTGTCTTCCAGCCCTATCCACAGTGACTCACAGCACACAGCCTTTCAACGAATACAGTAACGAGCACAAAGCCGGTGGGAAGATGAGCACTAACATGGGAGGAGTGATCACTTCATCCTTTTCCAATTCAGCATTGTCTCTGCATCCTGCTCATTGTCTCTGCATCCTGCTCATTGTCTCCGCATCTTGCTTGCCACTTTCCCTCCACCCAGGAGACTGCCACTCCATCATCCATTGCCTGTGCATCCAAGGGCACTCGGCCTTCACTGCATTGGGATACTCTTGTGCAAAAATCATGGCACTGGAAATGGTAAGTTGACACAGAGCTGACATAAATCTGGGTAAACTCAATATCCAATCTAATAGGTGACCTTCACCCGCTAGAAACAAATGGGCTAAATGATCCCTTGAAGGTCTTTCCAGGCCCATATTTTTATGTCTCTATCCCATCTTACGAAAGTTTTACTTTCCTTCTAAGCTGGAAACAGCAATTTCCACAATGTCCATTTTCAAATCTTCCCAATCCCCCAGTCAGCCACTGAGGACTTTCACAAATTATGAAATAAGGTTAGTACTGCAATTCACAGTGACATAAAGAATATGCCCATAGCTGTTTCCTCCCATGTTCTGACACAGCATATTCAAATATATTTCCACACCTATTTTGTAAATGAGAAAACATAGACAAACATAATAAACTGTTCTGTGAAGAAGACACAAAGAAGAAATAGGCGCTCTCCTCCTACATGTCAGCTTTGAGGACAATTATGTTCACCTTTTCATGCCAGGATTTCTGAAGTAAAATGTTCTCTGGTTAACTTGCAACCTTCTCCCTGTCTACAACAGCGACTTCATAGATTAAAGGTACAGTATAAGTTAAAGGCATAGCTCACAGGAAAGAGTAAATTGGTAATTTTTAAAATGCATTTCAAGTATTTGGGTTTGAAAGTCAATTAAAATATATACTGACATTCATTAAATGTATATTTAAATTGGCATTCAGACCCAAAAGTTATTGTGGACTCTGAAACATGTAGGCAGGGAAAAAATTTATGGATTGATGAAAAACATAATAGAAAATCCAAAAATTTTTTTTAAAAGCTTTAAATTGAGTATCAGGAGGTGCTGTATCATCGCCTATGGAAAAAAAATGCGCTGTTGCACATCTTCTTCTTTGACCATAGTTCCTTTGTGTAACTCACCTAAACTTGTGGGGAGTTACACACTTCAGATACCCTTGCAAAAGCTGGGGGAATGCATTGTGTCCTGCTGAGGTTCGTGTTACACCATGCTGTTAGCTTACAACTCAGGCGCTGAGGTCATGGTCTGACCACACATGAAAGTCAGGTTTAGAGCCTACAGTGCAAGATCAAAAATCCCGCAGTGTTAAAGACAGCATTAACACCAAGTTGCATGCTCCTAATTTTACGGAACAGTGGTTGTATGCCCACACCTGATCTGGATCAAAAGTATATTAACGGGTGATCTGGAAATACATCGATCAAGTGTTAATGACTGAGATATTACAGCCTAAACCAGACATTTGTCAAGCACTTTTATTCTTATGATTCCTAAGCAATGCAGGATGCCAAGCAGGAAGCAAACTAAAAAGAAAAAAGCTTGAATAATAAATATGATGATTTAAAAATATCTGAAATCTTGAATTGTGGAATACTTTGAACAGAACTTGACTGTCTTCACAAACACCAGCACAGAGAAAGCAGGCTCTGAAACTCTTTCAGAGACATGGAAGAATGCTCTGCTCCGTGTTACGTGAAACGAGAGAGAAGTGTTCTTAATCACAGAATGAAAGAAAAGATACAAAACTTTCTGACTTACAGAGAGCTAAAACACTTCAAATCTTGGAGGCTAAGTTTCTATAGAGAAAATCATGTTTGAAATCTGAATTAGAAGACTAATTAAAAGGAGATTCAGTTTCAAATCTTTAAAAATTTACTCAGATTTTTACTTCTAAAAAATGAAGACAATTTTGACACAGAGATGCAAAAGAGATTAATAAGAAACATAGAATGGATATAGTTGGAAGGGACCTTAAATATCATCTAGTTTCAATCCCCCTGCCCTGGGCAGGAACACCTCCCACTAGACCAGGCTGCTCAAAGCCTCATCCAGCCTGGCCTTGAACACTTCCAGGGATGGGGCATTCACAACTTCCCTGGGAAACCTGTTCCAGCGTCTCACCACCCTCACAGTAAAGAATTTCTTCCTAATATCTAATCTAAATATCCCCTCTTACAGTTTAAAACCATCACCCCCTGATAAACAGTCCCTCCCTATCTTTCACGTAGGCCCCCTTCAGGTACTGGAAGGCTGCTATAAGGTCTCCCTGGAACCTTCTCCTCTCCAGGCTGAACAACCCCAACTGTCTCAGCCTGTCCTATTATTGGAGATGTTCCAGCCCCCTGATAATCTTTGTGGCCCTCCTCTGGACTCACACCAGCAGGTCACTGTCCTTCTTATGCTGGGGGCTCCAAGATATTTACTGCAGTAAGGGAGAAGGAAAGCATGTGGAGATCAAAATCAGCATACATTAAATAGTTCCATGCGTAGCGATAAACAAAACAATGCCTAGCCTTCAGAGGAAAATGCAGTAGGTAACTGTAAGTAATTACATCACTTTCTAAGTTTACTGGTGGCAGGAGAGTCTGAAGAGATAATGAAGAAAAAGGAATTTTGCATTTGTGTTGCATTGCAACACAAAATGAATCATCCACCTGTCCAAAAGCCAACGAAACATTTATTCATTTCAAGTTGGACACAGGTGCACAAGACTCTGTGCTGCCAGAAACCATGATATTATCACTGAAAGGAAAGCCACAGTTAGTAGAAGTTAAATGGTCAGATTCAGGGTTTTACAGGAATGATCTTTCCCCTATTAAGAAAGGAAGAAAACTAAGAGGTAAAAATAACTTGGAAACTTCACAACTTCAGAAAAAAAAAAAGTTTTTCTTTTTTTAAATTACCTTCTCTAGAAAATGCATTCTGGAGAGAAACAAAATATTGAGGAAGAGTTTACAGATGCTCTCCAGGAGATAATGTATTTCTCAAAGGAGTCCATGCCAGGTCTGGCAGAACTGGCAGTTGACACCTCCAGCAAAGTTCTGCTTACTGTTAGGGATCCACGCAAGACATCTCAGCAGGCAGAAATAAACATGTGAGCAAGACCAGAAGCTCTATATTGCTACAGACAGTTTCAAAGATAACAGATCTAAAACCCCCCAATTTAAATTGAGCATAAGGAACAGAAGCAAGGCATGATGGGTAAAGCACATGCAGATGAACAAGGTAAAGCCTTGCAAGGCCCTGTGAGGCGCCATCGGTCTCCTGTAGCTGCCAGTGGCGTGGGGGGGTCAGCAGGGGAGCCGGTGCCCGCCCAGCGCTCCGAGCCCCAGCCTCAGTCTGCAGCCGTGCCGCGCTGGCCAAGTGGAACGCCCAGTGGCCAAGGCGAAATCTGCTCTCTACAGCCGCAGGGATTAAAGGTGGCTGTGCAAGAGGCACATCTGAATAATGTGTCAGAAAAACTGTTAAAGACCCTGGCCCAGGGTGCTATGAGACTACGGGCAAAAACCTTTGGATTGTCCAAAGATGATTAAGACAAGATCATCCATTTGTCTGTAAGAGAGGATAAACTTACAACAGGCAACAGCTGTTGTCACAGGACATGTCCACATGATCTCTCAGACTGTGTCTGTTTATTTTTCATCCTAGTGAAAAGGGAGAGCTCAGACCTGCCACCCCGGGAGCCCGGGCACCCCACTGCGCCCTGGCACCCTGCACAGCCCCCGAAATCATCATGGCTGGCACAGTGCAACACCGCGCCAGGGCTGCTTCATTAGGAGCTTCGCTTGCACCTACGTCCTCTTACTGCTGCCTGTTAATAAAGGCATGATCTCAAGTCTAGTTGCACTCTGCTGATAGCTTACAGGTAGGCTGGACAATAATTTGAAATTTTCTGCTGGATTAACATGATTTTCAGTTGATGTTCAACTGGGGAAGAAGAGAGGTGAAAAATTAACACTTCAATTTGCTTTTATAACCAGAACCATAACCTCTGGGCAGAGGGACTTGGTTCACGGCTTGCTGCTCGGATCAAAACGGGGCAGGAGTGACAGAGCACTCTGACAGACTTCTGCACTGCAAAATCAGAGAAGGGCTTGCTGAACAGTGGATCTCTGTGAGAAACGGAGCTGCATGAACTGGTACCAGAGCAGCTGCAGCTGGAGTTGCCTTTCCTCAGAAAGAACCCTCTTGGTGTCATGTCTGAATTTTAGGGATTGAAATTTTGGCTCGTGAACAAATTTTGGAGGTCTGGGTGCCAAAGGAGTAACTGAGAAAGTTAAGGGGTGCCAGCATCATACACCCATATACACAGTGAAAAATCTACAACTCACCGGTGGGAAAACTCCACAGACAGGATTTGCTTTCCTTATTCTTTCTTATTATTTATTCATACTTACCCCTTATTGATTATGGATATGCATCCCAAAATAGGTGTACAGCTTTTCTTGCAGAAAATTAGCAAGGGCCACTGCTGTTTTTTAAAATGCAAACAGCAGATGACATAATCATGTAATAATTTAAGCTAAAACCTCTGGAGATCAACCCCCAAAGCAGAGATAACTCCAAAGTCAGATACAAGCTAAGGTGAAGAAGACACAGCAGTCTCCATTTGTAACATGAGTGGCCAGAACGCTTGAGTCCCACGGGAGAGTTGGGGAGAATTCAGTCTGACTTTTCTCACATCCGCAGGGCTGCAGCAACCACAAAACAACAGCAAAAAGAGAAGAGGAGGGAGAGACGATCAAACAATTCTTTCTCCTGGCCATATTCTGAAGGGGTTTCCTGCTTTAATTGCATGCTACGTGGAACGCAAGCATTTCAGATGTGCTCCAAGAACGCCTCCCAGACCAGTGCCGAAGCCTAGGGCAGGGGCTCTGAATCCCATCCCTCCAATCCTTATTTAGATCTAGCACCAGGCACAGGCAATACTGCTCAGCCCTGCCAACATGAAATACATACGCATACGCCAAGAATAAGAGCTACAGATATCGATGGAAAGTCTGTGTTGAAAACAAGAGTGCCTACAGAGCTAAAGCAAGTCCAAGGTCTGTTAGCAGCTGTGTGGAGCTTTACAAGACTATATTTTTGTATATTGGCACTTATATATGACCTAAATTTCACTTGAAATGGTGCCCTTTTTTGGTGCCTACAGTGCTGCATCGTTACAGAACACAAGAGCAGAGCCCTGTGTTTGTGCAGATTTGTCTCTGCAGGTCATTAGCAACACTTGAACGCTGCACTTGCCCTGCCAAATTCTGTTCTCAAAATACAACTTACATAGCATCTTTCCAGCCTAGTATACGCTGAATCACTTCTGTGAATTACTACAAATAAAGACTGCGGGTTTTCTTCTAATTGTCAAATTGCTTGAGGAAGATGTTCTCCATTTTTCTTAATTATTTTATCATTGCGAAAAATTATGTCAGTCTTTATGGGAAAACAAGTAGTTAAAATCTTTTAAATTGCTTCTGCAAAGGAATTGTGTATTGCTTTCTACACCTCTAGCACCTGATTTGTGTGCCCAGAACACATGCTTCATTAGCCCTTTTCACAAGCTAAATGTCTGCTGCTCCAAATGTAATGCAAATCACTTTTTAATGGTCACTTTGACTAGATAGGAAATGCTTTTGTTGGAGCTATGACTTGTAGTTAATTAAGCCAATTAGCATGTGATATAAGCACTTCTGGAAAGATAAAGCCCAAGAATAGCTCTCAAGAGATGGTGAGAGACTTTCATGCAAACATAAATGTTACAGAAGGGAAGGGGAATGAAGTAAGAGGAAATTTAAAAATAATTTCTAAATGTATTTGCTACTTTTTCTAGTTTACTGCAGTCTCAGCTGGACTTCTGTGAGAAACCAGTTTATGGAGGGGAGAATCTACTCACTATGTCTTTGTGTAAGGAGGTAAAACTGGACTTTTTACTCAGCAGAGAAGACTGGCAATAACATTTCTATGGAGATCATGACATTATCTGATTTATCAATTGCACTTTTGACTTCCTTCCAAGAGAAGATTTTCAACTGCTTGACACCAGAAGAGACAGTAACTCATTCGTTGTAGGCTGGCTCCCACAGTCCGGCAGTGAGGGTGAGGACTGTCCTTTCAGCAAAGTGAAAAAACCAAAGAGATTCTTGAGCCTTTACAATGGAAATGTATCACATTCCTTCTAGCACTGTTTCACAAAGAAATGGATAACACCGAGACATTTTATAATTTAACCATGTGCTACCCTAGAAGTGTGCGGTGTACGTAAAGTCTCAGCAGGATTTTGTTTCAGTCTTTCAGAAATCCTGATGAATTGGCTCCATCCATGGTTTGAAGCATGTAGTGACTGAGAGGTATAAGTTATGGTACATTCATTTCTGTGTGCATGATACTTGGCTTTCATTTACTGGGAATATCTCAATGCTTTTGAGAGACCTGTCATTGCTCAATGTAAAATAACAAATCATTTACAGCCTGTCCTAATACTTTTTGAACCTTGTTATTTTTTACCACTTGCTGCTTCTGTTATATTCTGGAAGGAAATATTTTTCTACAACAAAAAAAAATCTCATTCTCTCAGGTAAAGTAGAACTTGTTTAGGATGCTAAACTGTTTAATTGCTATTGGTAGTCTATTTTTTTTTCTTTCTAATTAAATTAATAAGAAGAAAAGTGTCAAATCAGCTGGGAGGATTTTGAACAAAGGAAATGAGATTTTATGTCTATGTTGTGCTCTTATGCTTACACTGGAAATTTGCTAACTTCTGTTGCAAACTTCAGTCTAGAAAATTGCTGCCCATCCAGCATTGCCCCTATGCAATTTTGTTGCATCCTTCCTCTTTTTTGTGTATTTGTACCCTTTCTGCCTCCCAACCTGAAAACACACATTACAGTTTATCTTAATTAATCATAAGCTTGCAATTGGCTTTATGCGGCTGGAGCTGATGCTCCCTGACTGCTGTAGGACTGCTGTGTGACACACATCTTTTGCCAGAAGAAACCTTGGACGATTCTAGTTTGTCAGTCTTCATCTCAAAAAGAAATAGACTCTGCTGTGGTTCTTTCATATCTGTAAAGATGCTTTGCAAAGAGATTTTTTGGCTCATTTATCGTACCAAGCTCGACAGTTGCTCCACAGTTGTTTCTCTATTTCTTTATATAAGGATGCCAGAATAGCCATGATCTTTTGAGCCATAATCTTATAGTACTCAGCAGCAATGACTGAAAGAGTTGCTGTTCCTCACCCTTGATTTAGATTTAGGAAAGGAGTGGCTTTATTTCTCTCACAGTAAATAAAGATTTTTTTTTTAATAGGAATACGCCCTAATCAAAGGGGTTATAATGAAGACGCAAGGCCGTATTGAATCTTCTTGAAAAGACTCATGAGTTTTAAACCCCTGAAACTGGTTATTATGCAACAGTTAATTTTCTTTCCTAATATAATAATCCTTTATCTTATCATTCAATTCTGCAGAGTTACATACTCTTGACTCACATTGACTTGAATGTAAATGGAAGTGACTCGCTACATTACAGAATTGTGACCAATATTTGGTGATTCACAGCTGAACTCTCAAACCTTGTCTATACACACAGTTAAATTGGATTTAACTTTAGCACAAGTTAAATGACAAGGTTCCATCCATCAGTGTGATTTATTGATGTTCTAATGTACTTTCTATTACCAAGTCGTCTGCTAGATAAAATCTTTTCATTTTTAGAAAGTCTACAAAACAGTAAGCTGAACCTGTTCTTCACTAAAGGATCACACAGCACACGAGTTTGGAGATTATTCTCATGGTGTAATGCTGTTTGCAAACCAGGATGCTAAGAAATATTGTCCTTATATCTATTCCATTACCTATTGACAATGCTACTGTACAAGCAAAGATGTTTGAGACTACTAATGCACTGCATGAAATGACATTAAGGAAAAAAAAACCTTTATTTTAATACCAGCTTCAATTAGAAACAGACTTATATGGTTCAGGAGAAAGTCTGGAAGAAAGTATTTAAACCTGCTGAGTGGGAAATTAAAATCAGCACAATGTAAACATCACCAGTAAAATAGCTCACAATATTCAAAACTACTAACTTTTTATATGAGCACTACTGCATATCCACACGTGAATATTTGCAGCAACCTATGCCAGCTATTACCATAGTGCAGCAGCTGCACATCCAAGCAAGATCTGCTGTAGGATTTGTGTTGGGCAGGAGTGGGGAGTAGATGGGGGCCATCCCTATGGAATCAGTGCTGCTGGTTTCCTTCCTGGTACTGCTGCAGGAGGCTGAGCAAGAAGGGGCTCATGCAGGTGACAAAGATCATCAGCCAGAGAGATGAGGTGCAAGGATTATGTGAGTGATGACGTGTATTTACCCCCGGGAGCTGGGTGCTCTGACAGCTCAGCACACCCAGCACCTGCTGGTTTGGAGAGTTTGCAGACTAAATTGGATGTCTCTTCTGCACAGCAGACCTTGCATAAACAAATGTGTGCCATTAAATTGTTGGCTCTCTTTCCCTATTGACTGGCTTTCGAGTATAAAGGTTGAATTAAACAAATGTTTTATTCCACTGTGGCTTACACCACTACGATATCTTTGCTTCCAGATGTCTGTGTTTTCTAAAGCTTCCTATTTGCCATTAATCTTTCTTTTACAGGCTTTCCAGAAGAGGAGGTTTGAGTCAATCTGAAATGTGGACACAGTAGGATAACTGGAGCTATTTGACTGTTCATAGCATGTAGTTATATCTAGCAAAGAATCTGTATTTTCTATGTAGCGACACTTAAGGACCAGAAAAAGACATAATGTTCCACTCAAGCCTACCTATCTTATCTACACAGAGAGTGAGGTGGACCTGTTTTCATGCTGACTGAGAGGTCTGAATGTGGCAATTTCTCAGATTAAGATTTAGGAATAGACAGATGAAATTTTTAATGGAGTTTTTCAGCACACTGGCAACAGCCCTCATCCCAGAAGAGGAATGCTTCAGATACCAGTTAAAGACTAATGCTCAATAAAGGATTCTCCTTCCAAAGAAGTTGGCTGGACTGTTGGATATGCTGACTGCAGGATCACATAGTAGATCACTGTAACACAAGGCATGGTTTGGTTTAAAAAGATAAAACAAAACAACCACAGGAAGACTGCGTTTTATATCATGGACATGCATTTGCAGTACAACTTCAAATTGCTCATGGAAGCCTTTTGGTGCATCACAGACTACATCGCATTTTATGCAGGCAAATGATAAAAGGCATTTCACTATTCTGTAATCCTGTGCTTTCTGCCACCAGTATTTTATAACTCCGTACACTTCAGTTTCCATGAATCCTGAATCTGTGAGTTCTCTCTCACTTCTGAGTTGGGAAAGATTACCAGCTGAGTGACTGACCTTTAATTACCGACTCACTTCGTGTTAGCGATAGAACTGCTAAACATCAATAGACAAATCAGATTTTCTTTTGAACTGCTGGGGGACCTACATGTAAGGAATTCTATATAGGGTAGGAACCCAAGCCATGCAGCTCACTCAAGACCAGTTGAACTCCCATTTATGAAACTTGGGTGTCACACGAGTATGTGATTCTTTGCTCTCTATTATAGCCCAGAAAAGAAAAATAGGGAAGTGGTAAGTTGGAGGAAAAGAATTATCAAAATTATTTATGCTTTTATGTGCAAACATTGCAGAGGAACAAAGTGACCAGAAGATAAAAAGCGTATTGAAGTCAAAATGCTACTGTGCTGTTCTATATAGATAGCTTTAAATAACTCATCAGCAGATGAAATGTTCTGGTATGTGTGTGCACGCCTACGTTTGGGAAGGATATTATCTAGATGATAAAACTTTCTAAGAGGTCTAGCTGGGAACCAGATGCCCAGAAAGATACAGCGGTCGGGTCACAGGTGGTTGTTTCCTTAGTTTTTATTAGAACTGTTCATCACAGAACACACCTCACACCATGAAGCGTTGCACAACCTGTCCTTGCTATTGTTAACTAATTGGTTTAAATTAGATTTCTACCTCGAGGAACTTTCCATTTAGACAGGCTCTTAGTTTAACTGAAAGTACAAATTTAAACCTGTGGGAACCTGTCACAAAAGGGTAGGAGTTAATTTAAAATGGTGAATTAAGTTTACAATTTTGAGTTAATTTAAGACGAAGCAAAACAGGGAGTGGGAAGCTGAAATAATAGCTTCACATGAGTTAAAGAATGATTGAGTAAATCAGTGTGACTTGCTCATGGGACAAGCCCCGCCACCTCATCTAACTCAGCTGGGCTAACTGGAACACAGAAATTACATCTATAAGGGGAACTTTAACTCAAAAGATGGAGTTTTGTATGTACTGACAAACCCAGATGCAGTCTACTTTTTTTTTTTTTTTTTTTTTTAAGAGGGGTGAAGGCTGCTAAAGGGATTCACAGGCTAAACTTTTATTTCTGTTTTCTGGCAAAGTAGAAAGGTTTGGCTGTGGGCTGAGAGACACTCTGCTTCCATTTCTGTTTCTGCAGAATCATATGATATACATTATAATTTTTTAAGGCCAGACTTTGGACTGTGAAATCATCTCTGGAGAAGATCACAGGGGAAAGTTTCTCTTTTTGTGTACATGTATATATCCCAAACAAAGGAGTGTAAATGTCTTGCTAACACTCTACCACTGGTATACAGATGTTACAAATCATGTTTATGTTCATGAATATTCATTGCCTAAACAGTAGCAGACCTGAAGAAGTCTGAATGGGAAGCTTAACAGGAACAGTCTTGCTATCTTTATTTTTTTGAAAAATTATTATTTTAAAAGTCATGTTATTTAAAACGTGACTTAAAATTCTCTTTAAGAAAATCCCTTTGTTTAATTTAACAATGAGTACTTGTATTATAACTGTACATTCCCAAGCTTGGGCTTTTTTCCTGATTTAAGACGATTAATCAAAAGTACCTGCAGTGCCTTAGAGTGGTGCTTTTGCACTGACTTGTACAATGTTACATGGAAAGCTCTGAAGAACTTTGGCTTGTATTTTGAAAGACAGAAGCAATAACAATCATACATAATTTTGCTTTGTATCCAGGTTAGACTATTTATCGTCTAGTTGTGATCCGGTACGTTTGTGATAGGTTTGAATAGAACAAGTTTTCTTGGTCAATTTTAATTTTCAGCTGTTGCTCAGAAGGTATCTTGATGTGGGCAGTTTCTTCCCAGTTATACCTCTGTACTGGGGCAAAACACCTTTTTTTCCCCTATACCTCTCACGAAGTGGTCCACCCTGTGCATACCCAATCTGTGGGCAGAAAAAAAAGTGCTAAAAAAACCCACTCCTTTCTTTCACTAAAACCTCCTTACAGTTTCCCAAAAGGAAATATTTCCTTATCTCTCCCCTACTGTGAACAGTTTCTTTCCAAAAATCTCCCAGACCCAATCAAGTGAACAAACCCATCAGCGAGCTCTGGGTAGGGTACATACCTTGCAGTGTTGTCTCTGTGTGCTCGCAACCCGGGTCGCTCAGCTGTGCCGTAGCACGCACAGTTTGAGCAGGCTGCGCCACACCACACGCAGGGACAGGGCTCATGAACCACGAGCAGCCTGGAATCATCTGTGGGATGCAGCTTTGTTCCAGACACCCTTTGGCACATACGAAACCTCCTTTGGGGTCTCACAAGAGTCTTGAGGTGCCCTTGTTGTAATCCTCGAGCATTATTTCATACTGGATGAAGCAGAGTTGGAGTTCAGGCACAGATGAAGGAACTAACCTGCGACCAAGTTGTGGAAACATTCTGGTATCTCAGGCTTTTAGCCAGGCTTGGAGTTTCAGGATTTAGAAATGTTCTTGTCTTTTTCTTCTTCTTTCACTGGCTTTCTTGATTTTCAGTTTTGTCTCTTAAAAGGGGGACAGGAACAGGTAGAAGAAGAAAGCTGGCAAATGTCAAAGCTGGGAATTTAAAGACAACATCAATTCTTCACAATATTTGATTTGAACCAAATTTTATCCAATTCTTTTTATTTCTGGGGCTCTACCAAACACCAAATGACGTTGTCCAGGCCTTGTATGACATAAAAACTGCCTGGAAGAGATACAACATGTGAGAAGATGTTTTTAACCATGAATCTATCAAAGGGTCCTAGACAAACGTCACAGTCACAGCTACCGAATCTGGCTCAACTGAATCTGGCTCTGAATATGCCTCAGGTGGAGGCATACCTTCAGGGAAAGGATATAAATAGCTTTACTAACTGGACAAGAAAAAAAGGTAGCCTGGGAAAATTCTTTTGTTCCAGGAAGAGGGTAGGAATGGTACTACTGTTTGTATTGACTGGGATACTCCTATCTTCTAATATAGCTGTCATTTAATGGGTTTTTTTTTAAAAAAGTCTAAAAATTACAACAGAACTTATGTGGGCGCAAGTCATAGGTCTGGCCAACATCACCTTACTTTGTGTCAGACCCTTGCTCTCCTCATTTTGTACTGATACAATTTTCCTTCCGTGGTAATATTGTGAAGTAAGGCTGAGGGCTGTATGGAGGATCCGCGGGTGGCTGTGAAGGTGTTGATAGCATTTTGCAAAGAAAAAATATTTTCTAGCACACTTCTATATCTCATTGCATGCTAAATCTTGGCATTTATAATTTAGAAATTAATAATAAATGCAAATTTAATGCACAAAATGAAATGACAGATAGTATATTTCAATTAATATGCAAAATGTTCATCCTAGTAAACAGGAGAAGCAGCCAAACATCTGGAGTTACAATAAATAGCATTTCAACTGGAATTATATAGCGCCATTATAAGTTTGTAAGAGACACACATCCTTTGATATACACCGTTTTTCCTAGACTCAAGTGGCTTGTTGTGCAACTGGTTATCTGAGACTGTCCCAAGGTAGCCCAAGCTAGCATCGCAGAAAAAGTATTCTGTCTATGTTTCCACGGTGAAACACGTATAGTTGTTTGCAGTCATCTGCTTTTTGTGGAGCCTTCTACGACTATAGCATTGCACAAGCAGCAGAGGTCACCATGCACCCAGCTCCACCAGCCTCAAGCGCTTCAGCTGGGAGCTGGGCTGGCCATCAGTTCCCGTAACATTGGCTCAGACTGACCCAAAATGCGAAGAGTCATGGAAGGCAAATGGCCGCATATGGCGGGAGGAACATTATAAGTGCCTGCAGCAAAAACTGGCTTCAGGAAAAAGAATACAAATATTAAAGTATTTGTAATTAATAATCATTTCAAGATGCTTGCCATTGATTTGAAACTTTTTTGAAAACTACCCTGCTTAACTAATCATCCTGTACTAGTTCCTGTAATTTGTCCAGTGCTCTGAAAGAAATTGTAAAATGGCTGATCCGTGCCCTTTAAAGCTCTTTAATAATAAAGTGAAATCCAAATGTTTCATTTTAGCTCTGAAGTAAAGCTCAAGCTCCGTGCTGAGCACAATTACAAATAATATATGAACTAGCATGATGCTAAGTTTAGACGTCCAGCTGGTGAAGAAGAGGGTAAACTATGTTCGCTAGCACATATGCTCACAAAGTTTAAAACTTATGACTTCTCCTTTGTATCTTGCCTTCTGAACAGTGTACAACGTCCTGCTGATACCATGATGTACTCAGCTGTGTTTGGATACTCCCATGGACAGCCTGTAGAAGAATTGTTCTCAGATAAAGGACAACAGTAACCATAGGACTTTAATGTATCTACAAATTATAGGGAAAATTCATGCCTTCATACCTTCCATTTTAAATTGTGCTTTGATGCTGTCACATCCATAACAATGGTAAAAAGCATTTAGGTTTATTTATAAAATGAATAGGATGGCATCTTGAGCTACTCTGAAGTCAATAGAAGCTTTATTGACTTAACAGAACTGCAATTTCAACCTTATTCTTTGCATGGATGATACATTTCTATTAAATCTTTATTATTCTCCTTTCACAGTCATTATTTCAACATTAGAACATTCTTTGTGGTACCATGTAAATGGACTGAAACACATACTCAACAGTTGTGAGTAACTTTGAGTAGTTTGAGCACAGAAAGAATTTTTCCCCTAAAATTACATAAAATGAGTTTGGCAATTTTAAGAAACAATGAATAGAAAAGGAAGGTTAAATCATCGTAGCTGTGCTTTATTTCCTTTAGTCTTATGCTATGCAATAATTCCTGATTTTGATATTATGCCAGTTGTTAAGGTAGAATACCCAATATACTCTTTTCATTATGTTTTTGGTTTTTTTTTTTTTGAGGGGGGAAGAACTCAATAATTTAAATTCAATCGCCATGAAAATGTCGTTAACACTAAGTTGTCCAAGAGTGAAGGATTTTGTATGTAATTTCTAATTCTTCTGATTGATGAGGCTTCTCTGAGGTTTTTTAAACAAGCATAAGGTGAGAGCAGTTCTAGCTTTAAACTGAAGTCAAGGTGTGGCTGCATCTCATCAAGATGAGGAAATTGCAAGTACAGCTGAAATTCTGTCCTTGGGTTAGGTTGTGTTTTGACACTGGCAAAGCTGAGGCTGAGGAGGAGGAGGGAGTGACCAAGCAGGTGGCAGTGAGGAGCCCTGAGGGAGTGGTTGCAGAGACACAGACATTAACTTTGAGATTCGTAGCCATGGCTAATTTACAAAAGGTATTTTAAAAACGGTTTGTGAGTGACGTTTTTTAACAAAGACAGTGGCTGCTTCATATCTGTTTTGCAGCTGAGAGCAGAAGGATGCAAAGCCTAATGGCTGGCAACAGTTTGGTTCCAGCCTCTCTGAACCCCTGTCTCCAGCGATTTTTGTTTGGCCATTGCAGTAACCCCAGGTTGCACGCTGCTGAAACATTCCTTTAAATGAAGGTAAAGCTGGGATCAGCGCAAAGTCTGTTAACAATCAGTTTAGACTTGTAGAAATTAGCTAGTGGGATCTCTCTCCTAAAAAAGAAAGGGGGAGGAACACGCCTGTTTTTCCACTGAAAAACTCTGATTGGATACCTACCGTGTGCACGTGGGATCTCCACACAGAGGTTTGCTTCTTTAAGTGATAGGTTGTCCTACACACTCATTTGTTGACAGGGTTGACAAGAGGAGACACGGTTCCTAGATGGGGATTAAAGAAGGACAGGACAGGCTAAAGGAGAGGCGAATTGGTTGGGGCTTAGGGAAATGGCAAGCATCCATTCCATCCACAGTTGCTTTAGGGTTCTGGTATTATTATTTCTGCTCTGCCTCTTCGGGCTTTTATTAGGGTCAGGCAGAGCCAGAGGAAATCCCATACAGCGCAGGTACAATACAGCAACATTGCCAAGAAGCCAGAAGGCTTGCCTGAGGCCAAAGCAAGCAGGAATAGACAAAGTCAGCTGCTTCAGAATTTGAACAAATTAATAGCGCTGTGCCCATTTTGGACTGAGGAAAACCTGGGCCCTCCAGTGGGAGAGCATGTGTTTCTACCAAGAGGTCCTCATCAAGTCTTCTTCTTCTAGAACTCTCTTCTGAGGACTGTAGCACAGAAGGGAAATGAGGTAGTCCAGCTGTTGTAAAACACAATTTGAAAAAAAAAATAAAGATTATGAATCTAATGGGACAAATGCAGTGGAATGCCACGGAAATTCAATTTCTCTTTCTGATAAAATTTGTATTTTAAAATATTATAGAAACCATTTATAACGATATCTAAAATCGATATAAAGAATTTAAAGGAGAAATACGCCGGTTCTGCTAGAAGTGTATGCTAATTCTCTACTGACTCTAACAGGATTTTTCTATAAATAGAGAAAAAGGTTAATTCACATCTTAAATGATCCTTTATCCTTATGACGGTTCTTGTAACTGCTTAAAATTTACTATAGCTTTACCCTTTCCCTCCAAACTAGACAATATTAATGCATTCTGTATTCATTTACTGTGCATTCCCTCTAGCCCATGTATACATTATAATATTTGCAGGCAGAACATTCTGTTTAACTAGCAATCTAAAGTTTCACAGCTCGCCAAGAAACGAAGGGTTTTTGAGTAGCAGAGATTAAAAAGAAGAAGAAATCCCAGCACTGTAAATTGTAAAACTTTACACCTTACAGCTGCCAGCTGTAATCCACAAGGAGACAGAATTCTTATGCTCCTAGGAACATAGACTGGGCTATTTTTTAGCAAATACTCTTCTTGTTCCTTCAGAAAGGAGTGGAAAGGGAAGAGAGAAGTCCCAAACCCCAAAAGAACCCCTTACATACAGAGAACGTAACATTGGTGAGGAGTTTTTTCGTCCTTGAGTGTGGAAGGATTGTGGTGATTTGATAAGATCTGTTAAGATTACATTTTGCTTGTTATTACAGTTGAAATATAACAGCTGAAATGTTACACAGATTAAGTCAGACTAAGCCTGAGAGGATTTTCACAACGTAGCATTTACATAAGATAAGGACATGCTGGTTTCTGGCTCTTTTAAGGTGGAATACCTTCATCTTAATATTGTCACGTTACCTTTATCTTAAACCAGCTTTTTCTCTAAGATTAAACATATTTGTTTAAAAAGACATAACAGGGCTGATTTTAATAACACCATTTCTTAATAATTTTAATAAATTAGCATCGGACAGAAACTGCAGTGCAGTTGAGATTCCTGACGTCATGGCTAGCTTGCAGAAGCGAAGCAACGCATTCGGCGCTGAGGGATGCTGGGCAACAAATTGCCACGCTGAGACTTTCAGGGAGGAAAACTATGTCCTTTTTTGAGTAAATGGGAGGGTCAGCAGCTGCCTCTATTTGCCTCTAAAAGAAGAAACAACGGAAAACTATTTTGGGCAGGTCCAGAAGAGCCTGAATTTAAGATGTGTGGGCAGGAGAAGGAGAGAAGGGAGAGATACAGGACCAATTACAGCTCTGTGTACCTGTTTATCACATGTTTATCTGTGTCATTGTGATGAGAGAGAAAGGGAAGAAAGAAGCATAAGAAATACCAAAGAATCAGTGGAAGCTCAAATCTGAACATGAACTAGGCTCAAATGCAGAGCTCTGAGGAAAAACTGGAAGATGAGAGAGGAAAAAAAAACCTTTTTTAGAAAATCTGCATGACATCATGCTCTTTGTTAACAGATATTTATAAAGAAATACCTGGATCCATCATGAGTTTGTTTTCCTAATGAAAATACCCCATAGAAATCTCTATATGATCTAGCTACTCAGGGCTATTCCTATAACCCTTACATTTCATTAAACCTGGGCAAAAAAATCTGTATTCTTGACAACCATAAACATGTGCATTAGACAGGAAAGGAACTTTCCTTGTTGTCACACCCTTGTTGAACACCCTTGTTGTCAGCTGATTTTGTTGGAGATTTCTTCCATGTCCATTTCTATGAGACATACTTAGCTCGTCTCTTCAGTCTTGTACAGATGATTGGAATCATAAAGATAATAACTTGTGTTTGCTATGTTTGTGCTGTTTGCATACACTCCTCTCTTCCACACTTACTCTCTTTTCTATTGGTATTATAAATCACTTCTGCAAAATGAAATATAAAGCAAATCCCTTCTACTATGGAAGAACTCTGTCAAGTCCCTGGACTTTGACTGTTTTAATTCAGATCCACATAGGTAAGTTTAGTGCTAGGCAAGTCTGTGAGTAGACTTAGAAGACACATACTTCCTTACACCACACTTAAAAACATCATCTCTTCATCTGTGGTTTTTGACATGACTGTCACCTTATGACATTTTCCTCTAGTTAGGAAAGGTGTCATATGGAAATCCACCCTTCCTCTGTGGTTCTTTTGCTCTGAAGCAAGTAACAGCAAAACGGAAGTAGTAAACACAAGAGAAATTTGTGTCTGGAAGCTAGGCTTGTGTTAAGCTGCACTTACGGGGTTTGACCCAGGGATAAGCACAAGAAATGTAAGATCCGAAGGAGACTCAACTAGATAGTCCTGGAGTTTCCTTTTTTGGCCTGAAATCCTATGAAACCAAATCCCTTCATGGTGCTTTGGAGACAGGTCATTAAAAAGAACAAACCTGTTCACTGGGCATGTAAGGTGCCTTCTCCCTGTTAGCAGCCCATACGGTGTGGCTGAAAAAAAGGTGAATCCATCATCAGGAAGCCTGGCTATCCAAAGGACGAGCATTTGGTAAAAAATGTTCTCCTTGTAGGCAGTGAACAAACCTGCCAGCAATGTTCTAATGCTGGAATGGAGTACTTTCCAGAAGTCATATTCTCATACTAACTTGCCATCAGTATCGCCCTAAGAGAGAACATACACTGCATTTAGTGCAAGCCCTAGAAAGCATGAGCCAAAGTACCATTTGAATCCCACGTCAAAGCCAGCTACTCAGTGAGGAAGTATCTCCTGGCAATAGTAAAAAGAAATCTAAGAGAGACACAGATTTCAAAAGATTTCAGGATAGTTATGCTTTTCATATTTTAATCTTTCCTGACACAACAGAACCGCTCTCCGTGCCATCACATTTCATCATTGAGTTTCTACGGCAGGAAAACTGCATACAGAAGAGCTCTTATCCTCTAGCTGAAATCATGGATAAAGGGGCTTAAGTTGGAATCTTTTAGACTATAAGTATTTCTCTACTTAGGTATTGAGGAAAGCTCCAGAGAATGCATTCACTTTGAAATCATTTTGATAAGGAACTATATGTGTTTTATAGAAAGCATTTTTAACAAGTTAACTAGATTTGTGAGCGTTTGGGAAAATATTATTTTCTTAAAGTTTGCCAGGCTTACTAGTTCAGCAAGAGCCGTTGAACATGTTGCTTTAATAAGTGACCACTCCTGCTCAGCTCAGTAAATAAGAAAGTAATTTCTCCATTTATCTTTTGTCTCTCAAATGCAAAATTCTTTCCAAGTTTAAAGGTTTAATTCGTTTATAATAATTATTATTACTCTTTCTTGTGGTCACTATTATTTATACTGGGTACATAGAGAACACACACACAGGTATATAGTATGGAAAACTTCTGTCAGTTGAGAAACCTACAGTACTTTGAAGGATGAAGAACTAGAAGAGGTGGGACATACAAGCATGGTCAAAGGAAAGGAGACTGACACACTCTTTACGATTTATGCAGTCAACACAATTTAACAGTTAATTTGCTCATATAACAACAGTTTTTGCGTATTTTTCAAATACAGTCTTATTAAAAATCTTTTAAATTTGTCAGTAACTATGCTTCTGTTTCATTTGCTTGATCCTCACAAACTGATATCATAAAGCTACATTTTAGAAGTCACCCTGTTATCTATTTTTCAACTTTTCAATAAGAGGATATATATTATTACATATACATTCTGGAGAAGTTCAGCGGGACACACCAAAAAGACAGGTGACTGTGGAAAGAACAGCCTCACAGCTGGCGCTCTGCTTAATAATCTTTTATTAGGTTTTCCAGTATACGAATATCTCTTATTTTATTCAAAAGAAACATGTTGTAAAGTCTAACTTGTTGTAACTTTTCATTGTTAAGGTTTCTTCATTAGGTTTTTCTAGGGCCATGTGGGAATATTCCCTCTTTTCCTACAATTTTTGTTAGTGACAAGTTAAACTTGCAGGTTACCACAATATCCTGCTTGGGTCCTGGACATGAAAACCGTCCTAGCTCATTTATTTTCTCAACTTTTGCAAACTGGGTATGGTTAGTTGAAAGAGCAGTCAGAACATCTTCTCTGAAAAATGTCTTCTTTCTTTGACTTCTTTTCCTCCTCTTGTCAACACTGTAGTGATCTAACCTTGTCAGCTTTATAATCATTTTGAGCACAGATGCCTCTTCCTCCTTTCTGTTTAATCATGTATCATTTCCAAATGCTTTGGAAACGCTCAGTAAAGCTGCAAAATCTTTTTTTGAAGAATTATTGCATGCAGGTTCTTGAGCTGCACATGTTTTCTACGTATGCTTGAGTGCTTTATTACATCTCCCCCTCTTCTTTTTTCCTCCTTTTGTTCACCTGTGGCCCAAGCTGTCTTATTTCATGCACTTCTGTTGGGCCTCATTACACTGACGTTTGTATTTTTATGGATGTTTTCCTTTGATGTTGACTGTGAGGTGAGTAGGTTTCCTAATGAAACATACATCAAAGAGTTGTTCATGCTTTTACGGATGTTCTTTGGAGAGAGATAAGGGGGAGACGTCTTGAAAATTAAATTTAAATTACTCATGAAAAGTCTTAAGCTGCAGAGTACTCATCTCAATAAAACTTCCGGCCAGCGCAAAAGGCCAGCTGGAAGAGGGAGCTGGGATCAGCCCATGTGAGTGGGAAGATGGAAGGGGTTAGTCAGGCCCTTCCACAGCCAAGAGCTTTAGAGGGAGGTTTTCGAGCCCACTGTCATCACTCTTCCCTCTCCCCACCTCCTCCAGCTATCCCGCCTTTTTCCTTGTGCTCTTTCCAGCCACAGACACTTTTTCCTTGAGCATCAGAAGCCAGAAAGCCTTAGCTGCCTTTGCCCATTCTGATTGTCCTCAATCTGCCTTGGCCTATGTGCACCATCACCTCCACGGAGCAGCTGTCTCCCTTCACAGCTCACCCTTTGCTTCAGGCTGCCCTGTTGTTCAGTTTCCCCTTCCTCCCATTCTGTTTGCCCCGTGCTTCATTTATACCAAAGATTTTATTCTCATTGATACAAACTCCTCTTTACATTTCTCCTGGCAAAATAAAGAATTCACTCTGTGAATAAAAATGAATACCTGAATGTGTGTATACGAGAGACAGCGAGGGGAGAAAGAGACAAGTAAAAAACAAGGAAAGCTAGAAGAAGGCAAGATAGAAGCAAAAATATCCCCAAATCCCTCTTCTAACTTCACTAAGCTAGTGTGCAGGAAATCAGGAGACACCAAAATAATTCAAACTGGGAAGCAAGAGGAGAAAAAACTCAATATGAGGAGAAAATTCAGCTCTTCATTGTCAAAGACTGGTGTATCATACTACCTGGAGGACTGGATCAGGAATTTCTGTTGAGGGAACATACATTTAAAGAAATATTAAGGGCATATGAATATGGGAAAAGGGAACACGATGAGGGCGTTATTCACCTGGAAGAATAATACCTTTAATCTTTTGCCATTAGACTCTGACCTAGTATGTAACACATTACAAAAAATTATTTGCCTGAGAATATTTCTAGATAAAGAGTTTCAATAGCACTTTTGCAAGGATGTAAATATTATATCTGAAATATAATTTTCAAAGGAAAGTGAAGTACAGGTGATTTAGATCTAGCGATTGTGAGAAATGTATTGATTACTCGACTGCAAGTGACATGCCTGGTAATTTTGTTATGTTAAACTGTAAGTGCTTCATAAATCTGGGGAGAGAATCACGGTAATGTCACTCTCCCAAAATCAGAGACTGGGAGACTTGTTAAAAATTTGTAAAAGTTGCTTTTTGAGGATCTGCATCAAGTATTAAAAATCAGTTGTATCATACATTGCGGCAAATAACTTCAGTGCAAAATTATGATTTAGAGGTGAATACAATTATTTTTAACATGTGGAAATAAAAGCTCTTTGTTGCACGAACAGCAACCAACCTCCTTCGGCTGAGACAGCACAGAGACACTACTGCCCGTCTCTGGGCCAAAGAGCACTGACACCAATATGAGGATGCTACAAATGGCGTTTATTGCAGGCTCGCACTACCTTATATACTTTACAACCTTCGTTACCACCTCTTCTCTGTTGTCACACCTAGGGGAGGTTCCATGCTCCTAACTTTCTGTGACACCGCGAGATCTTCCGAGCGCCGTCCACTACAGCTCTTAAATTTTAATTCTGCTTCAATTAAAGTGGGCAGTTCACAATATTGTACCATATAACAAGCTGTGGTCCAGTCCAACAGGGCAGTCCAACTGTGTTTGTGGAGAACCTCTCCAATGGCGTGAGAAAGCCTTGAACAGAGAGGACCAAATCTTGGGCCACATTGACAATTGTGTGCAGTTCCATTATGCAGAAAGATGCCCCAGCAGTGCTAACTACTGGTCTTGGTGAACTTATGCAACTGCTCCTGTCCGTGCTGCTCTCCTTTGTATCGTATCTGAGCGAGAGGTGCTTCATCAGTCTCCTGACTTTTATGTGGACATTGATGGGGGACAGAGCTGTCCCTGAGGAAGGAGACCAAGCTGACACAGGCTGAGCTATGGTTTTGAAACTAAGCAGTTTTGTTGCTTCAGGGTACTGATATTTGATAAAAGCACCTGAGCAATCACACATTTGTAGTGACAGTCGCATCAGAATGAAGAAAGAGATAACATATAATGGAAATCGCAGGTCATATGCTGATCTAGCCTAACACCTGTAAAGGAATAGCCTCCTGTGAAAAGGCTGGTGGTCACGAAGAGATGCATATAAAATGCTCAAATCAAAATACAGGCTTCAGTTAATGGCTTAAATAGGTCCCCAGAGGATCCCCTTTCCTAGAACCAACTCTGTACGTGACAGCTTGTAAAAGGGAGGAAAGAAACACAGATCAATTTTACAATGCTGGTTGTGAGCTGAGCATCACCAATGGATGAGACCACTGCAGACCTACTGTGTTTTTAGGAGAATCCAGCACTAAACAATGCTAGCAATGGCACAAGTGAATCTTATAAACCAGATTTTACTATTAAAGCCTCAACACAAAGGTGAAGTCATTCCAGCTGTCCTGCTGGACCACATGAAAGTGATATGTGATAGCTAACTAAGATATTCATACCAGGTGCAAGTGACAGATGCAACCAGCATGATGACAGATCAAGAGCTCTTGTAAATCTCATCAGGAGGGTCCATTTATTAAGAGCTTCAGCACCTCCAGCTGTTTCACGTCAGCAGATCTGACTGAGTTGCTGTGTTAATAGACCTTATAAAGTTTCTGTGATTGTCTTACTCAGTCTTTATTCTAAATTTTTGGTTGTCAGGCTGATGAGCTACGCGAAAGACAGTTGAAAAGCTCCTTGACATAGACCTAATTTCCACTCCCGTTTTGGTTTCTATTTGGCTGTATTCAGACATTTCCTGAGGCAAGCCTTTTCCATCTGAGGAGCAGAGCACAGCACAGGCATTTTGAACAACGTCAGGAAGGGAAAGTATATGTGGAACTGCATCTAGGACTGTGAATCCCTTTCCGCCTGCAATAGTGATGCTGGAGAGCAAGGAGACAAACAGATAAGCTGCATGAATCATCATCCTTTTCTGAACATGTGGAGAGTAGACTGAGGCATTAATTCGCATCTTCCCCATGAAGGTATACTACAGTCTGTGGAAGCCGTGGGCTGCGTTAGTTGCTAAGTGTGACTCTGCAGCCACTTTCTTATAGTCTGTAGAGAACGAGTTTCCTGTGGTCTGGGCCTGACTGAGGTATCCACTCCTGTGTCATGGCAGTCATCTTAAGAAATGACAAATTAATACTAATCTTAGCAAAATTTAGTAAAGCAACTGAGCTAGTATAAAGTGCACAGAAGGGCTGAAAAATTAGTTTCTCAAATGATATTCATGTTATTGTTATACCCATTATCTGATTGGTACACATGACACCACTTATATATAATGAAACAAATGCACTTTGTTCTCAGTGTTCAAGCTTGTTCTGTGTTCTCACTTAAAAGTCTCACTTTTGGGAGTAACCACAAAGTGATGAGGGCTGACAGCGCCCTGGAGAATGCAGCCTGATCTGACAGGGATGGTACGACTTGATATTGTGACTCCGCACTGCATTACCAGCCATGCCTTGGTTATGACAGCCACGGAGCACCAAATCGGCCTGGGAACAGGCCTGGCACAGTATCTCTCTAGGACTAAAGGAAGCAGCTTTGAGGGTCACTTGTGAGAATTGAGGGGCATTTGTGAGAATGCCACAGCTTCTTTGCTGCAGGAAATGGGGCTTTGGGGGCTGTGGAGGGACGGGATGGAACACCAGTCCTTCAGCTACACTGAAGTAGCTCCACTGACTGTTGAAAAATAAAGGTTAGAAAACTAGGTTGCACCCCTAATGAATATAAATTAGTATTCTTATTTATTTGGAAATTTTGAACAAAGAAGAGTAAAAGTGAGCATGATGGTTTATGTACATAAGACTGTAACGTGAACAAATAATAAAGGAAAACAACTGCAATGCAAAACTGGTCCATTATGCTAATTTTATTCTAACCTCCTCTGGGTCAAGTGGGTTTTGACCAAGGATTTGTTTGGAAGCTGATGATACTTCACTTTCAGTGCTACTCCAATATGTGAGCTATTTAATTTAAAGCTGGCTTGCCTATGTCAACATTATGTTGCAGTCTCATCTATGATGCCAGTGTAGACGTATACATGTCAGGTCTCCAACATTCATGGTCAGTTTTGGTTTGTCAAGAAACTGTTATAAAAGAATCCACAGTGAAAGAACTGTCTTAAAAATTTCTTCTTTCATTTCTGTTTTTCCTTGCACAAAGGGTAGACTTGTATTTTCAGTCTGCACAGCCTCAGGCAATTCATGCAGTACAGAACAATACTATTCTATTGAGAAAGGAATTACTATGAGAGGTATTGGAGAGCTCTGTAACCTCAGAGAGCATCAGAAAGTTGGTGCTTCACAGAGGAACTGCAAAACTCCCCATTATCCAGGTATTGCAAAGCCATGGTCACACCTGTAAGGAAACTTTCTTAATATTTAGCGAATACCTGTCCAGGATATTCAGGAAGGACATAAGCCCAGAATCATATCTGTAACTGAAACCTCAGAACCAGAGAATGGTTATTTTTTCTAGACGTGTTAGTAGATGTAGCCCTGCTTCTGCTCTAGCTTAAAGTCTTTTTGCTCTTGGAGGACTTCTGCCCTCCTTTGTTTTTCATGACTTGCACATCTTTGTCTGGGGGCAAGGGGAGGGCAAGGTGTCCAACTTGACTGCTGTTAAGTACTGGCTTTGTGCACCTACTGACTTTGGCTAATTATGGGCACGCTCCTCAGGAAACCATCTGTGTCCTGAAAGCCCAACAGGGATTTGTGGACCACGCTTTCAGGCTTACTGCTAAGCAGTGTTGGTGCTGCCACCAAAACTGGCTCAAAACCAGCTTGGACAAAAAAACCCGCTATGTGACCACCTGTGACCATTGTAGACCTTGTGTGGATTAGTGGAGGGCTGTTTCAGCCAGTTTCACTCTGGGAGGGTGGATAACTTTGTGTAGCTCTCTTCCAGACGACTTGTAGCTCTTTGCTGTTTCTGTCCCTGGCAGGTACACATTAGCCTTGATACATCTCTCTTAAGACTTTGCTTTTTTAATTTCTTATAACTAGACTCTAGGGCACACCATGAGATTGCAGAGGATCACCCTATTTCTTTTCCATTTGTCTTTTTCTCCTTGTCCCCAGTTCCAAAAGCCCTCTGATTAGCATTCTGAATTTATACCTTTATATACCTTAGTTTGAATGTTACTGGATTTAGGGTGCATTTCTCTTTAGCAGCCTTCTGAAGTCACACCAATAACACCTTATTCATTATATCACAAAACAACAAATGAATGACATTCTTATTTGATTGACAACTGTCTTAGCATTGTATAGAAGCTTAATCTGGCAGTAAAATACTTCTGATTCATTGTCCCTATGCCGGATACCCACCATTAGTTTTACAGGGATTTCTACTGTGGGGTCTTCATCGAGGACCTCTTTGGGAAAGGGTACAGACTGAGGTGTCTTGCAATGGTTAGGCCTTAGCCTAATTTTTGCACAGTCTCAGACTCTTCTCCTCTCTTTGTGTGAGCTCCTGAGGTCAATTCATCTTCTGAGCAGTCATTTGTATTCATTCAATGCAAAGTATCTGCCCACTAGTCACCTGCAGACAAACCTGGAATGTCCCTGACACATTAGATCATTGTCCTTCTCCAGCTGCAGTAAACAGGGATTTTCTTCCTCTGTCATCACCTACAGCCATGCTCTGTCAGGGCCACCAGATTCACTGCCTTTCCCAGCTCTGTGAGAATACCACTGGAAGAAACGGTGACACTCTTCTTCTACCAGCCAGTGTTATCAGTATAGGAATACTTGGTAAAGTTTTTAACTTATTGTAGAATTTTTTTAAAGTATGTTTTTAGAACAATCTATGAGCAAACTGCCAGAGGAGTCTTTGTACCCAAAGCTCTAGTTCACCTTTCACTGCCCTGGCTAGTGCCAAGCTTGAGTGGCCACAGTGGCAAAGCAGAAGTAATGCGTTGAAGCAGCTGCTTGCACACTTTTTGTCCATGGGGCAACCCTCAGCACCAATAGCAGTCTGGTGGTTTGCTGTCAGCTCAAACAGGACTTGGGCTTGCAGAGGTTCATCCCAGGCTCCAGGACAGACTTCCATACTTGTCTACTTGCTTAGTTCCCTTATGGGCCTTTCTTAACTGTTTTCTTCTATGTCTCTTAGTCCATAGGGAGGTTGCTCCCATGGGAGAATGGTGCACAGAGAATGGTGCATCTTCTGTGAGAAGCTGACAGCCCAGCTAAGGACAAAGTCCTGACAAGGAGCTGCCTAAAATAGATAGGAAGTGTCCTTACTGAGTCTACAAATGCCCTGAAATGTCAGTTCCCATCTTTGTTCCATGACAAAGCCGGAAGGGTCCTTTTTCTCCACCCTCCGTTACGGGGCCCAAGAGCCCAACACCGTGATTGAACAGACTGTCGCTTGCTATCCAGATGTTCGCCCACTCCTGGGCAGGGACATAGGAAAATGTTTCATGTAGCAGAAACTTTAGCAGTTCCTGCACATTCCTGAAAGCTTGTAATGAGGCTGAGACTCATTAAAACACACCCAGCTCTCACACCATGGGAGCTGAAGTGAGGGCATAAAATGCCAGAGCAGCTTTACTGTGAATGAGGAGGGTACACCAAGCCTGGTCTGGAAAAGTATGGCCCATAATAATTCTGGCATTACAACAATTAAGAAGTTTGGCGAAGCCTGCCTTGGCTGCACACTCTGGAAGCACGGCGGAAGCCATAAGCAGGCAGTAGTACCAAGGAGACAGTCTGGCTGTCTCCTCCTTATGCACAAAGCCCGGTATTTCTTTCTTCTCCCCCTTCCATCAATAGCCATCGCCACCTTCATCAGATGAGCTACTAAAGTCCACAGATCATTCACTATGATTCAAGTCCATGCCCTCTCCTATCAGAACTGATCACTCTCCTTTTCTTGTCCAGTCAACATGTGCAAAGAAATCAAATGTTTCTTTCAGATGCTGCTTCCTGGATGATGGGTTCAGAACAGGAATATTGATTCACAGGTCTTCTCCAGAGGAAGGACTTCAAGGCAAGTGGACAAGCAGACTATTCCATAAAGACTAGCAGGTCCAAAGAGTCTACAAATGTAGACTTGTGCTACACTCTGCTTAGAATCTGCTCCACATGGGATCCTCTCTTAGGCTTGCTCTGGACCTTTTTCTGTGCCTCAGATAGAGGACCTTGCAGAAGGACAGAAAATACCACATAGTCTCTCCTTGTGTCAGGTTAGTATACCACGTATTTCACTGGGAATGATCAGGTTCCTGTCACAAAAGGTTAATGATCAACTAAAACTGTGAAAATCTTTGCATCTTTACAACCACATTTTTCTGTCCTTCCTACAGTGCCAGCAATACCTCCTCCACGTGCTGATGGCGTATGCCTCAGCTTGCTTCTTGTCTCCCTAGATCCTGACCATCCTGTACCTACAGACTGTAAATGAGCAGCCAGACATATTGCACTGCTGTAAGCGTGTCTGAACTGAGGAGGGGGCCGCACCACAGTGATGGGGTAAGTGTGCAAGTGTCCATTGCTTGAAAATGGATACTTCTAGCTGAAGCCCTAGATTTTGAAGATTAAATATTAGAGGGTGTGCGGCCCTTCTTCCTGAATCTTCATTCCTGCCCTGGAGGACACAGTGGACCACAGTCACTTATAAGTCTTGTTTTGTTTCCAAACAAATCCTAGTGCTTTAAGCACGCTTCTTATTTGTCGTATTACTTTAAAGAGTAAGAAGAAAGAGACTGTCTTTATGTTCCTTGTATATCTTTCAGCATTTTGCCTAGCCCATGCAGGAAAGCTAGTATTCATATTCTCTATATATTCACAGAGTATTCTGTGGCCAGAGGGTCTATGTATTATTGTTATTTTTGGTCCAGCTTTCAGGGCCTGCATATTGCCAACATTTTTTTTATTTTTTTTTTTTTGTAAGGAGACAGTAAAAACTTTGCATTTGACAACATGTCTGTGTCTCTCGACGCAGTGCACTTTTGGAAAGCCCTCTCCTCTGGTATTCACACTATATCATCCTCCACCACAAGACAATTTAAAATAAGGTATTTCCAGTCCTGCCAGCTTTCTCTAAACAAAGCCTGTGAGTTGAGAATGAGCTCAGTATATGCATGACGTGTACTGTCATAGGCATGCCAATGGGAGGGGAGCTATTAGGGTAATTTAGGGTATCTTAGGACACTTTGGGGAGAACTGTGGATCTGATCTCTCCCTGTCCTCCAGCTGGCCTTCCTTCAGGGATCTTTCCCCCTTTTCCATTCATTTCAACAATGCACTTTCACCCTCAGACCATCAGTCTTATCAGACCCTGAATAAAACACTGAAACAAAGTACCTGGACAGCACGGTTTCCTATTCCTGCTGCTGTCACAGAGGAATGGGGTGAGAAGGCAGGAGCAGAAAGAGATACTCCATGAGGTGGTGGTTAGAGCTACATCTGCCTCTGGAAAAGCCAAAGCACGCCCTCTAGCAAAGGTAAAATAGGGGTTCTGGTGTGCTAGGAAGCTGCATCAGAGCTGGCCGTGGACCTGGTAAGGAGAAATGTGACATTCTCACATCTTTAGAATGGATAAACTCTGTATTTATTGAAGATATGAGTCAGTGAATAAAATCTGCATGAGAATACACGCCTTGGCAAAAAAAGGACTAATCAGACACTGTTTTAAAAGGCACCATTTTAAAAGTCACCTAAATGAATAACAGAGGAACCTGAAATTCTTATTTGGAAGTGTCTATATAGTATCTTTTAAATGCCATTTAAATATCACTTACCATAGTACCATATGGTATCATTGTTCCCTATTTTAGAAGCATTCAGGTCCATAATTCCCTTTAATATCACAGACTATGAGGCACACAAATATCTTTGCAATTTGTGCAAAAGGTCTCAAATTTATATTAGCTCTGAAAATAGAGTTTTGGCTTGTGGTTCTGTTGTTGTGAACTTTTATTCACAGGCTGCCTGTCTTTACCAAAACTTTGTCCACCAGTTGCTAGCTTTTTTTATGTTTAAGTATTTTGAACAGTTTTGTTTGTCCTCAGTGTAACTAACCTCATAGATGGATTATTAGGCTTGCAGAATTTGTTTACTTTTATAAATCTTTTCTCTCATAGCTGAAACATTTCTTGAGGGAAGAGGAAAGTTTCTACTGAAAAACTCTCTTTATGTAAAATGTTAGAAGGAGGCTATATGCCCTGGCTAGGCTGGCATGAACGAGTGTATGGCTGCACATGCAGTACACACTGTACTTTTTTTGGTAATTTTCTTAATCTCTCCCAGTCTCTGCTCCTTTTATACCCACAAACTTTAATAAGCTGAAAGAGAAATCCTGTGAAGGCTGGAACTTTCAAACCAAAAATGCAGTGCTTGAAAAGAAACAGAATGATCTCATCCATCCCTAATTTTTAGTGCCTCTTCTATGCCTAGTAGACAGTTTTACTTTTATAAAACTTGAATCCTTGTCAGCCTTGAAAATACTACTTATTGACATTAAGTCACTTGTATTTACTTTAAGCAATTGCCTCTTGTGTATGTCCATACACAATAAATTTCCAAACAAAATGTCAAGTATTTTTTTATGTTGATCAAGAGATCTAATTTCAATGTCAAGCTATTCTCCAACTGTGCACGAGTGAAGGAAAAGTTTTTCAGTGTACTATGTACAGTTTTGCACTCCTATACATCTGACATTAGCATAAGGCACACTGGGCTTGATCCAGCAGAGAGTGGCTTTTGTGACTGTTGATCCTGGACATTTCAAGGGCCCCCCAGGCTCTAGTCAAAAAGTCTACTTTTGATTCTGATGGGAGAAAAGTGCTTCCTTCTCTAGCAGCAGGCTGCCAAATTATGCATCCCATGCTGGCTCTTTCCTGACTGGCACTGCATAATAGCTGTGGTAAAGATTTTAGTCTTTACCTCTAAAGCCAATTTGGCATGAAAGATTGATAAGCAGATGACTCAAAACCAAATGTAGCATTTCATAAGATAACATAATGCAGGAAGAGCTGCTGAGTGTTTTCCCCTTTTGCACAGTAAATGAACTAACTAGCCAAATGCATTGTTAGGTATCTGTTAAAGGGCTTTTGTTTTCCCATAAATAACCCCTGCAAGTTTGGAAAATGAAATCAGCCGTCACAAGCAGGCTTTTGGAAATGTCACCGGAGCTGAATGCAGTCAGCATGCTCAAGAAATCATTTGTCATGATTCAATCAATGGGCCAGAGTGAAAATCTAAAGCAGGACTGCAGCAGAATAAAACAGCTTCAAGTTCCATGCATACAATGAGTTCAAAACACGATTAGTCCAGCAACAATTACAAATTTATAGTGCCCTGCATATTAAAGAAAAAATAATTACTGAAGTGGGAAGAGCATTATATTTATCAAAATAAGCAGAGCACAGCTGAAGCCAGAGACGTAGGCAGCAGCAGGAAATTGCTGGACTACCTCTGTAGATACCTTCCAGTGCTGTGGATCCAAAGCTGGAATAGGTCCCTGATTCATTGAAGTACTTAAGCATGTGTTTCATTCCCAGTGAGTTCAAAGAGACTTAATCTTGTTCTTAAAGTAAGCATCTGCTTAAATGTTTAGCTGAATGAGGGCCTACTACCTTGATCCCATTTTTATTGGAAACATCCACTGACTTCCATGACTGCAGAATTAGACTCTTAAATAGGACTTGCAGAACTGTGGATCTGGGCCTTAACGCATCACCTATTTCACTCTAAGGATTCTTCCTGAGTAGGGGATGTCTTGTCCATCAGCAATACATATTGCATATTTATCCAGCCTTGGGATAGTTAATGAATCAAGGAATATCCTTACAAGAAATCTTCTCAGCTGATTGGGATGATAGAGCCTGACTCAGCAGAGTACTTGAGCATGACTACAGAAGATGGATAATAAAATGAGGTTGGTCTTGGTCTGGGGATGCTACGAATAAGTAACGCAGTTCCCAGTTACTCCCAGTCTGGTTTGCCACATGCAAGATACAGCTACAAGAATATGATTGGGTGGACCAAGGTCATAAGGCTCATGGGATCACGGAGCAAGAGAAGCTCTCACGTTTTGCAGAGATGCAGACCAAGGGCCACGCTGCAGGGGCGAGCAAGGTGGAAGCGGTTGTGAAAGTGTCACGCTCAGCACACAAGATCTGTCAGGTCTACGAGTAGCCCCATTAAAGTCAGTGAGAATGAAAGACACGCTTTGCTCTGCAGAGATGGGATTACTCATGCGCCTAAAATTAAACATGTGGTTAAGTGCTTTGCTGAATCAGGGCCAGAGGGATGGAAAATGAGCACTGCCAGTACTGATTCTCTCCCATCCTCTTTTCCACACAGCTGCCTGCTGACGCCTGCTGACTTTTTTTTGTAAATAAGAAGTGTAGCTATAGCACTTTATTAATTACTAAAAGAAAGTGGGCGATATCCAAAGCCCTGGCTTCATTGACGTTCTGCTTAGACAAAACCTCCATTAATGCCAACTTAAGATTTGACTCCATGATGATAAAAATGGGATTCTGTAGCATAAGAATGGAGCTCTTCCTCATACAATGGATGGAGATGAGTTTTCCTATGACAGAACCAAAGTAGTGGGAAAGTATAACTGGCAGAGAAGTCCAAAGGAAAGGTAAATTTTCTATTGGGAAATGTACAGTAGAGAGCTTTTTCTGAGCCTTTCTTTTGTGTGCACTTAATCAGTTAACTTGTCAAATCTTTTAGCAGGAATTGGCTTTCATTTTACCATAAATAACTCTTACAATATCTGAGAAAATGACATACGTTTGTGCACAGCAGCTTTATTATTAACACATTTGCTCATTTAACAGGTCTGGTAATAATTATTAATTTGATTCATCATACAAAAGACTTGTGGTCACATCAAATTTTTTCTTTGATTTTAAAACCAAAAATGCAAGCTAGAGTGTGGAATCTCTGTGTGAATCAGGGAAAATGTCTCATGTGTGTGTTCGACATAAAAGACTGTTCGTATGACAAGCATCTGGAATTTATCTTACATAAATTTGGTAAATTACCATATTCTTACATTTTCTTACCACTTTCAGAATGCTATTACAAGAGTTATATTCAACTTTTTTTAGAATAGGCTGTATTCCCTCTGTCCATGTAAACATCCCATGAGAAAACAATTGAGATAAAGTGTATCATATAAGAATAAAAGTGGTTCTACAGGTATTATAGCTTAATAAACTGTGTGTTTTATTTTTGTGTAAATTATAAAGCTATAGATTTTCTGATAAACCCACATGATAGGGCTTTGTTATGCATTTTATTGCTTTTGGAAATATGGGCATTTGGTCTTTCTAATTGAAATACACAATACAAAATAGACATGATCTAAACCTTTAGAAAGTGCTGTCTTCCCCTCTCACTGTGCAACTAAGTTTAAAAGATGTTAATACTGCATAGCATTTGGTTTGTTCTGTTAAGATAAATCAATATTAGAGTTGAGACTGAGGAACTCTGAGAATTTTTGCACAAGTCATTTAACTTATCTGTTTCTCCATTTGTCAGAGGAGAAATAAAATGGTGTATTACTAATAACTACCTTTGAACTAATGCAGTAAAATGGAGTTAGAATTATAAAAGGCATAAAAAATTAGATGAAAAGTCATATGTAAGTGCAAATGATGATATATAATATATATTAAATCTAGTACATAGTAGACAATATATAAAATACAAAATATATTACTACTGATAATAATACAATTCATAAATGCACAACAATCCTTGGAAAACATGGTGTCTTTCATTACTGCCAGTAGTTCTGGATATACAAGAGATACTCCAGCCGCTTGCTTTTTACCAGAGGAAGTGAGTTGCCAGGCTGGACACTTATCAATAAGGTTGTGCTAGATACAGATTAAACCCAGGAAACAGAGAATTGGACACATATTTCTGCCATGCTCCAGAGGTCCATAAAGCCTCTGCAATGATAGTCCAATGTTCAACTCCTTCTTTCTTGGTTCTTTCCTTGATAATTGTCATGGAAAGAGCAACCCTTGACAGTTGGTCCGGGTTGGGTTTTGTCAATCCTCACACATCAAATGCACTGATGTTATGTCTGTGGTGTTTTAGGTGTAAGGGAGACATGCACATGCCATACACATCAGAAAACAGTTAATGGCCCTTCCCAAAAGGAGAGCCCAGCTCTCACAATGTCTACATCTCACAAGAGCCACTTTTAATTAGCCGCTGTGCCCACGCTTACATTACACAGTGCTGCCCAGTTGAAATTTGACCATGGAGAGGAGCAGACCTGAGTCAAGCTTCTTGCCTCTAACTAACTGATAGCTGAACAACTCGGTGGCTACAACTCAAAAGGGCTGCTGTCTATCGGAGCTCCTTGTGGGAGGCCAGACCTGGGAGCTGGTGTTTGCTTTTCTTGGCTGTCAAAAAATCACTTTAAGCTGAGCTCAAGTAAAACGCATTTAAAAAAATACACATATTTTCTGCTGCATTACTGTTTATGGGGGAATGAAGACTCTTCAGGGAATGTGATCCAGGAAAGATGGCAGAGGTTTTTGTATGAGTGTGTGTGACTAAATTAATATTAAAGTCACTATAACTTCTATATGACCAGCTTACTGTGATATTTGGACGGATCAGCTAAAAGGCCTGGAGGAGATAAAAAAGGAAAAACGCTGTACTGCGCCGAGCAGGAAGGGAAGCCCAGGCATATCCCGGTGGAAGCACTGACCTGTGACAGTTTACATCTGGCACTGGACTATGTAATTTTTCTCTGCCTACATCACCATCATCTTCTCTCTCACTTGCCCTGACCCTTTTACTGTGCTGGTGTGATGATCTGACAACAACTCTTGCAGTCCTCTGCCAGGATGCCCCAAACTGGGTAGGACAGGCCCGGTGTGCCGTGGGCGGTGAGGTGCCACGCTGGGTGGATATCTACAGTACAGGGGCCAGGAGGGAGAAGCCTGAATGATTTACCCATCCCACCAGGGAAGACTGGAAGCTGAAATACCTCTATCTATCAACTCTTAGAGTGGTTCCAAGAAGATAAGGTCCCTCTGTCTAACGTAGCTGCAGAAGCCATTGAGCCTGCAGGTCAGACAGGACGTGCCAATTACGAATGACCGAGTTTCACTGGGCTGTCTGAGACTATGGGCGTGCTCTGAACTATGCTGGAAGGCAAACACAAGTCATACGGCTCTGCCCATGGAACAGTGAGATTAATTTTGGTCCAAAAAATGAAGTTCTGATAGTTTGGATTGGTATCTCACAGAGACAATCTGGCCTCTGTCTGTGGCACCTTCAGCCTACCCAGTAGCAGGTGCTGGGCTGAGGGGTCTCAAAGCTGGATTCAAGTAACAGAAATAAATACACTTTCATGGCTGGTCATTTTAGCTTCCTCATGAAGGGAGAGCAACACAAGAGAAGGAAGCATGAGGTAAGAACCACGAAGAAAGCCTGGGGGGATGATTTGTTATGGTTTAGGATCATATGAGAAGGCTTGAAAGAGTGTCAACAAAATCTGGGTGTGGTAAAAGTGCATCCCTGCAGAAGGCCTTAAAACAGGCAACAAAACAATAGCAAGAGTTCATGTGGTCTAGACCAATGACCAAATATAGGAAACCGCAGTGTTTGCTTGCTTGAGCAGGAGCTGGCAGAGAGGAAGAAGTGCCTGAGAGTGGAAACTCTCTGTGACGGCCAAGTGATGTCCAGCAGGGACCCAGACGCTTCCTCACATAGCACCAGGAACTGTGTGGGCGACCCTGGCTCTGTGTGCTGAAGGGTGGATCAGGAAAGATGCCAGCTGTGAAAGCAGCATCTCTGGGGGAGCATATGCGAGGGGAGAAAAGCAGAGTGGCAGGAGGGAAAGTCAGAGCAAGACACAGCTATCCGTTCTGCAGCTCCCATCACATGGAGTGCTCTGTAAGAGCAATCGGGAACTGAAAACAGCTTGTCCTGCAAATAACCTTATGAAGAAGAGCCGCTGGCTAAGGGCTCTCTGTCAGTCAAGGAACACAGGCGCCCTGCGGTTTATGATAGCAAGCAACGTGAGTCTGTAGGTGCTCACCCCTGGAGCACCTTCACTCAGTGATGACAAGGGCCACCTGAGGGTCACGCTGACCATGGGCCAGAGTGATCCACCTGCACACGACTTCGGTTGAGCCTCATGACCCAGCGCCTGAGGAAAGACCAACCCTTCCCTGGGACCTCCACACACTGAAGGGCAGGAGCAGTCTAACAGCTGCCTGGGGCTGGGTGGAAGGAATCACTAGGTGGACCAGCACAAGATAAACTTAGAGCACATGCAAGTGTTGCATGCTTTTTTGGTAAAAACTGCCGTATTGAGGAAAACATGAAATATGTAATCTTGTTGTACAAATCTTAGGTAATCCTGCTGCTCCCAGAATATGCAGTTAATCTAATGGTATAATTTCTAGTCTTCTCTGAGCGGGCTGAGGGGCTGGAAGGCTGCAGCGTATGACCTGTCAGAACATCCCTGCAGAAAAGCATTGCTCTGATTGCCGCTAGCAACTTAGTCTTTCCTGAAACCATGTGCAGCAGAAGCATTTGGTGCATTGCCAAACCAAAAAGGAACGGGTGTTAGACACAAACTGCTTGGAAGAATTTACCTCTTTTTGTGTTTCATGCATACCTTCACAATGTACCCAGAGTGCCATGGAGGCAAAAGCAAAATCTGTATGCAAGTCAAAGAGGAGACTGACACTGAAAAGTGGTGGAAGCTGCCTGGATTTGGCTGAAAAATCAGGATGTAAATGGCAATGAGCACTAGTAGCTAGTCCTATGCCAGCCAGCAGCAATAATGAAGGAGTGACCACCAAAGGGCAGCATTTTCCTAATAGTTTATCATATTGTTTCGAAGAACTGCTTCCCTATCATCCCTACATCACAATTCAGATATCTGAAAGTGTCAGTTGTGAAAACGGCCCTGGGAGCCTGTAGATGCCAGTCAACACGGGAGTGCTCAGTACTGGCCTCTTCTCTTGCGGTAGGACACAGTGGAAAGGTCACAGAGTCTGGAGAAAATATGTAAAGTCCCCCGACTAACACTGTGAAGTTCAAGCAATGGAAAGCACCATTGATCAATATTTTATACCTAAATGTGATGAAGTTTTAAAGTGTGATTAATGGTAGAAATAAATTCCTTCGCTTCCAGCGGAGACCTAAACCTGCATTTTGGGGGGGGTGTTTCAGTACTATAATTTTTAGCTAGTTTAAAGGTACCTCTTAACTTCATTTTGAGCTTTTATCCCAATTTTACAGTGGTACGGTGAAAAATTATGTCACATTGTCAGCAAAAACTATTAGATTATGATCCTTTAATCACCCATATTGAGCATTAAGGCCCTGATTCAGCAGTGTATTTCAGCATGCGCTGAATTTTAATTACGTGCGAAGACCATTGTTATTCGGAAAAGTGTTTAGGCATGTGCTTGTATGTTTTGCTGGACTGAAGCTTGAGAGCAGTAAGAAGGCATCTGGCACTTACCTAAGAGCAATCAAGGGTGAGTCATAGTAGTGAAACTGAAGCTGTGACCACAGAGAGTTATTACATCGAGCAGTCTCCTGACGCTGTACTTTAATAATCAGGGAAGGGAAAGATCTGCTTATCCCAGTCTTCAGACTCACAAAGTGTCTTTTTTGCAGGTTGAAACCACATTATTTTGCCAGGTCCCTTTCATTTCTTGTCAGTCGAGGATGATGAATATCAGAATGGTTTGTTTCATTGCACTTTCCGCAGGACAAATAATTCCCAGCATGCGATGGTGACTGTTGAACAAACTCCCACTGTAAAACTAATTAAAAGGCTCCCATTGATTCCAAAGAAAGCTGGATCGGGCCCTGGGTGAGTCACTGCATGGGCAGCTCTGGTCTCAGCACTGCTTGTCTTGCCTCTGTAACACGGCAGCAGATCAAGGTCTCCCAGACAGTGACTAACAAATGCTTAGATCGGAGGATCACTTCCCAACCCTAAAGTGTGCTGACAGCAGACTGCTGCCTCTTTCACTCTGCCCCGGGTACTCCTGGAATGGCAGAACTGTCCATAACATCACCTGGCACAGCCGCTGGGCTGGACTTTGCCCTGAGTGCTAAGCACTGTACCTGGATGCGAGGCACCACTGCTCCGCTTGCCTTAGCCTTGATGCTAAGGGAAGAATTTAACCCCCTGTCAAGTCGGAGTAATAAATGAGATAACTCCCCAACTGATTATCAGCTGTTTTACCTGCAGTGCCCAGGACTGTTTAGCTCTTACTATGACTGATTAAAAAACATAATGGAAAATTGATTTTTTTTCTGCTTTATAGGGGGAAAATCAATGCAGATTAAGAGCAGGATAAACAGTGAAAGGGAAGAAATATGACTACAGATTCCACTGGACCCAAACCCAAAACCAAGAGTATATATTCTGAACTGCAGGAACACACACTTTTTAAAGCCTCCTGAGTCTCTACACTGCTAAAATAATCTCAAACAAACTTGAAAGCAGATTGAAAATAGATAGGGTGTCTCTAAGTGAGAAGAGACAGTTTTTCTCTGCACCTGCTAACAAACACAGTCCCTTTTTGTTATGAAATGTCTCTAACTTAAAATACTGCCCCAAAGTAAACTCCTTCATCATTTCATCATGAATTCTTCAAAGACATTTTGAAAGTCTCTTTAAACCATTGGCTTTATTGTGGCTTTATTTAGGATTTGAGGAGAGAGAATACTGCAATCAGAAAGAAAGAAAGAAAGACAGGCAGAGGAAATGATTACCTTTCAGTCCCCGTGATTCAGAAAGAATAACATGCTTCTTTCTTGATCTGTTGTATTATATACTTACAGAATAAGATTTGACAATGTGTCATTGAACTGTAGCTCTCTGCTGAAGTGATATCATCCTGCATTGTGTACCGGGGACTTCTGGACATGGGTCTTCTGTGCCCTTCCTGAAATGCCATCCTCCCGCTGCTTTTGGATTAATCACTGTATGCTCCCCTCTGTACCTTTCCAGCAGAAGTGATTAATGCGGAGGGTAGGCAGCCATGCCCTCACCCCTGTGTAGTCACTTCTCTTCATTTAGAATAAAGGTTAGTTTTGACAGCAATACTAGTGGTTTTTTATGTTATTCTTCTTCTGTGCTATTTTTAAGTTCCTCAGACTCTTTTGAACAAACCTAGGTGAGTTTTCCTCCTTTCTCAAGTTGGGCAGCCACACATATTTATTCCTCATGGAGAAAAAGGGTGTTGCTGCAGTGCAGTGCTCTGGGCATTTAAGAACTTCTAAAAGTACAGCAGCAAGGAGCTACTTTTTCTGGTGGGATCTGTTTGGGGATGAACAGCTGAGCTTGCTGTTCAGCTTTGTAGACCTTCTCAAACACTTCACTACTTCGCCTCGTAAGGAAAGTAGGCTGGGGAAAACGTTAGGCATTAGTTGTGGCAAAGAGCTTCCTGGCTCCATTTTGACAACAGGATTAAGAAAACATGATTTCTAATAGCTACACAGAAAATTAGGGATGTTTGACATCTGTTTCTGTAATTCTGAGCTCCCTAAATGATCTCAAAAAATGTCCAGAAGCACTGGTGTCTGTGACAGGAACACCACAAGAAGTACCCCAAGAGGAATATAACCGGGTACTGGGTATAATGGGTACTGGCCCCAAACACAGCTGCCTGCAGCTGGAGGATGCTGAGCTTGGTGTCTCAGGAAGCCCACTCCAGGCCCCTGCTCCCCTTGTTTTCCATTATATCCTCTGCACCGTATGTGTCTTTGTCTACCCATTGCCAAACTTTGAACATCAGAAAACTTATAAACTCAAACTAAATCATTTGGCTTAAGAAGCTGCAATAAAAGTGATCATTGGAGAATATGAATCAGATAAATGTGCCTTTTTGACAAGAGTTTATTTTTTCTACCGAAAAAATAATTTACTGTTCCATATGTTTTGCCACTGAAGGTTTGCTTTTAGAATGTATGTTATAGACATTATCAGACATTTTCTATGATGCCTAGTTCAAATATATGCAAAAATGAGACATTTTTCTTTTTCATGTAAATAGGGTTACAGCAGTCTCCCCACAGAGTGTACAGCAAAGGAGGAAAGAGATAAATTTACAGATACCCTATGTGAAACACTCAGCCAGCCTAGTTGCTGTGTCTTTGTACCAAAGCAATGCTGACTGAAGTGAACTAAGGATTTGACCACGTTTACACAAAATCAGGCTCATGATTCAGTTCCTTTTTGCTGGTAAAGCTCTTGGGTTGCCATCAACATTTTTTGACTCTTGTTTGGTAACTGTTTTGCCTGGCTGGTGCTGCTCTGTAGCCCCGGGGCAGGGCTTATCTGTCAGTATTCATGACTAATTTTTGTCAGGAATCTCTCAAAGTTAAAGAGAGCTTTTTTATTTCAGGAGAGTTGGAATTGCAAATAAAGAAACTTTCTCTTATCTGATTTCAGCTGTGAC
>VXBO01007326.1:86090-144866 GCA_013400135.1 Rhinoptilus africanus
CGGGCCGGGCCGTGGCGGGGTCCGTACCTGCCCCGCTGCCGGGCGTACCCGCCTTCCGGAGCTGCTGAAGGGCGCTGTCAGCAGCCGCGGGGGGGGAGAAATAAAATAAAAAAATTCCAATTTGTGCCTTTTTCCGCCGGCTTAATCTGATCGCAATTAAAACGGATGCATAATTAAAATGTATGGGGGAAGGCAGCACGCCTGGCTAAACTTATTAACCGTCCTGGGGTGTTTTCACGCTCCATTGGAATTAAACCATCCAAAAAAAAAAAAAAAGCAGCGAGCCGGGATTTACTTTGACAGCTTCTCATCAGCCTCTCTCCTCGGTGGCGAGCGACCGGCCCCCCTGGGCGCGGGCGGGCAGCGGCCGGGGGCTCCGCGCGGCCCAGGCCCTGGTTGCCCGCATCGCCTAGGTGGTAGCCAGCCCCCCGGGGGGTGCGGACGAGCGCCTCGGTGTGTGCCAGCGGCCGGTCCCCGCTTCGTGTCTCCGTTTGGCGGTGCCGGCGAACTCTCCCTGCGGCTGCGGGGCGGGGGGCAGCGCTCTGCGGGGAGGAGGGGTCCGGTGGGAGAGGACGGGGACAGGTGGGACGAGGGGTGCGCCCGAAGCGGGAAAAGATGTCGCTGGAGGAGCGGAACTTCCCGGGGCGCCGATGGGATGCCAAGGGATCGGCTGTGTCTTTGATCCGCCGGAGGGAAATAAAACCTGCCTGTCCTGGAGGCAGTTAGTTACTGAGCCTGGAGTTTCCCTCCCGTACGCCGTACCACGGTGCACCTGCCGCGTTTGAGGGTCTGTCACCGCTTCCACACCCCCACCCCGGGTTTTCAAGGGTTGCTGCTATTAAATCTATTATACTCGAAGTAAATGCCAAGTGTTAGTCCTGGTCCAGATCCTTGGCTGGGAAACAGTGCTGGCCGCAGAATGTGGCAATTCAGGCTTCAGTCCTTCAGGTCATTTACATGCACTTGGAGCCTTGTGAAGCAATTAAGTGTTTTTAGGTTTCTGTGAACCTTCCAGTTATCTCCAGTGATATATTTTTTTTTTTTCCTGAACCTGTTTTAACCTTTCAAAACTTCATTCACAATCAGTAAAAGAAAAAAAATAAATCTGCTGTTATCCTGAAATGCGAGGTCTGAGTTAGATCAATAGAAAGCAGCGAATATTTTGACACACTGACACTATTTCAAACCCGCTTGCTGTAGTTAAGAACTGCAGGAGTTGTGGAGTATTTATGTAACCCTAAGGAGCATATGTTGCAATATTTAGGCAAAGCTGGGTTGTTTAAGGACATGCTTATAAGGCTGTCCTGCCAGGCCAGTTCAAATTGGCTAGGCGTAGAAAGCAATTTGAAGTACTACCTGGTGTTATCGATGCGGAGGTCAAGGTTACTCTTGACATTGCCTGCGTGTGCTTCAATGCAGCAAGAAAATAGCGATATTTGAGTGTCATCTCGGAAAGGGTGGAAAAGATAATCACACGCTTTGTTAGTGCTAACTATTTTAAAGGTGTTCTAGAACACTGCTTTGTTTATGTGTTTACCTCCCAACTAAATAAAGTACTTCTCATCATTGTAGTTAAGATTTAGGCATTCAGTAGAGTGCTCTGAAAGGTAGTTAATGGCATTTCTGTACAACCGGGGTCATCTAATTAGGACGTTTTTCAACTGCAGCACTGGAAGGGGCAAGGCAGAAATGGCTGTTGCATGCTAGTAATTGTTGAACTAGAAAGGGTTATCTATTCAAAGAGGCAGGCTCTCAGACCCAAAGTATTCTTTCAACTGTAATCACAGAATCTCACTGCCCCGCAGGAGCCGGCTTGAAACGTAACACTAGAAAAGGAGGTCGATGCTGGAGCTGCAGGACACAGCCCTCCATGTGGGAGATGGATCACGCTACTAACTTTAAGTGAATCAAGATTGTGCATTTAAGCTGGGAACCTGCAATGTTTTGTTTCAGGAGGGCAGCATATTGCCATAGCTTTTTCTGCTTCCTTTGCCGTTATGTTGAAATTACATCAGACTGTTCTTTTTTTAATATAGTGATCAAGCTTACTATATAAAGGGTGTCTGTAATTGCTTTCTGTATTTTTTTTTAATGTAGGTTGTGTAAGATTAAGTGGTATCGTAAAAACTTCTTATAGCAAAATCAATTCCCCAATGGTAAAACTTAATATTTTAGCAGCAGCGCGGCACCAAACCAAAGACTGTATGGACAGTGATATAACAAACTTGCTTGTAGTCTGGGCTTTATGACTCTATATCAAAGGATTCAATATTTTTATTTCCCACCCTTCACCCAATTAAACTGAAATTGAATGAATTTAAAGCCTGAGGAGGTTGAGTAAGCAAATGTATACATTCTTACTTTTCAGCATTAGTCTGCCTAACTTGTTGTTTCTTTCAGGCTAGACAGATACGTGGCACACACATAATCAGTGTTAACATGTGATCTTTTTGATCAATTGACTTATTGATTACTTTGAATGAAAGTGACAGCCTCTAAACCCGTGAGCCAGTGTAAAGAAGAAACACTGCTTTTTTTTTTTTTTTCCTGGGGACCTAGAAAACGCAAGCTTTTGCCACCCTGTTCCCTGCTACTGCTATTCTCACAGACAGCTGTGATATTTCCTAATTACATGTGTAGATTATTGGGGGGAGGGGGGCATTTTCCTCCCCAACTCAAAGCCTCCCTGTTCATCCAGGAACAAATAAATATATTTTCCCCCCCTCTCTTTGCTTATTTGTTTTATTTGAAGCTGGATGCGGCATGCAGTAATGTGAAAGAAGACATGAATGCAGGAAGAGGGGGAACTCTAACCATTCTAGGATTCTATGAAATATTTAGATGTTGGTCTAATGCCACAATGAGCTCACACTGCTTGTTAATACAGGTTTATTTATTGCTGAGCAAAATCATCTTGGAACTGATAACAAGGGGTAGGGAGAAATGCAATTTCCATTTCTGCAGCTGTATTGAAGATCTTGCTTGTTGCACTGTGTTAAATTCAGCTTTTTGACAGATTAAGGGGGGCTAATCTCTGCACATGCAGTTCTTGTTTCATGCTAATATTTACCAGTATTACAGGAGGGAAACCTATTGCTGCGATTAGGCTTACACACCCGTGTAATTATTTTTCCCTGCCATTTAAGCCCCACACCGCCCAGAAGGAGGCAATTTGACCTGTGGGTGCCTTGTGTTGAAGTTGTAGTCCTTTGCGTGACCTGTGCTAAATAAGACAGGTCACTGACAGTTTATAGCTGGGGTGTGGAAGATGTAGTGCTCTGCGTCTCTGAGGTTGTGGGTTGCTACGGCAAGCACCTCACAAACAACTCATCCATTGAGGTGTTCCTTTCTTCTCCCAAGTATCAGAAGAAAGGCATATTTTAAGGAGAGTCTTAGTAGGAATCTCTAACCTTGAGTGATGTGTTTTCACGCTGACAAAATCGGTGCTCTGGAAAATCTGTACAGATCTGTCTGTTTCCGTGTAGGGCTCTTCGGTGAGATTTGGTAGCACTGACCAACTTTCTTCAGCTCGTGCTGCATTTTATTTAGCAGGCCTGAATGGGCCAGCCTTGCCGACGGTAGAACGTATCCAGCAGCCTTGTTTCAAAGTCCCAGGGCAGTATTGCAAAATGTCTTGAAGAAATCCTGATAAATGCCTTCATCCTGTAGCGTCAGATTCGCATCACTTAAAAATAGGCCGAGCCCATACACGTTCGACAATACCTCTGTTGGGTCTGCCACATGAGATTTAATCTAGCAAGTGACCCAAATACGTGCACTAGAAGAACAAGTATAAGTACACTGGGGAAAATTGCTTGCCATCTGTCTCCTTGTTGTGTGTGTATATTTGATTATTAATTTGCATCTGTGATTTTTATGGCCCTTTTTTGCTATCTGCTCTCAATTTTTCAGCTCCAAGTGCCCGTCTCCAGTAGCTTTCAGTGGATCCAGTTTGCGGGTAGCTGCTATCTTCTGAATTCCAGCAGTGAGGCTGGTGGTAGGGAGAAGTGGGGAGAAAGGGACTTGTATATGTTCCCTGTGGTGTTTTCCCTTTGTCCCTCCTGTTGCATCTTTTGTGTGCGGATTTCAAATTACTGTAATTTGTATATGAAACAAGGGCTTTAACATGTTGATGAAGAGCAACCTAATCCAGAGAAGATGCACAAGTAACTGAGGCTCTGTAGTTTTCAAGTGTTGTAGTTGAGTACCAACCAAGGAAACCAGTAACTGATTATCTAATGTGACAATCCTGGCATGATAATATCCTATTAATATGATACTTATTCTATTTTTAAATGCTGAACATCATCTAAAAATATAATTGGCTTTTGATTTTTTAAAAAGCATTTCTGCATAAGAATTTCTGTTGAATGAAACACTTTGATCAAAATATGAAATCTTAGTTTCATCAAAATAGTGCTGGGTTGGGTTTTTTTTGGTATTGGAGATGCTGTAGTCTAGAGGTTTTTGTAAGCAAAAAAGAAATTATGTCCCTGCAAGCATTCTTGTTGCATATATAACGCTAGCATAAACCAAGTAACTTCTGGTAGCTGTTTCAGAGAATAAATTCATGACTGTTAGCAGACGGAGAGTCTCCCTGAGCCACTGACGGGATGCGCCTCATCTGCAGGAAGTTCTTCCAGCACACAATGGAGTTACAAATTCAAATGATCCACTTTCTCCAGCATCTCCCATATGTATTCCAGCTGCACTTCTGAATCCTTTAAGTTTGCCAGAGTGAAAGTCGCTCAAAAGGCTCAGAAGTCTCTCTCATCTCAATTTGTTAACCATCTGATAGCTGCAAGAGTGCTGAATTAGAGCTCCTTTGCCTCCCTCATCTGGAAGTTTGCCCTTCCCTCCTTGCTGGCTGCTAGGATTAGTTTTTTTCCTTTTTTTTTTTTTCCCTGTGAAGTTGACTGAAGCAGACTTTGCTGTTTGTTTATGGAATTTCTTTCTTTAGCTGAAATATTTGATGCTGAAGCTGTAGATGCAAGCCTGCTGGCAACCTGTGGTGAAAGTTGCTCCAAATATACAGTTGGAGAAACAGACTAAATCTGAAGACAGAGATACTTATTCTTACTGTTACTTGTGTAAAAGTGAATCCGTTTTTTAGGCCAGTGTTTTGGGTTAGATTTTTTCATTTTTATTTGTAAATATTTTATAGGCTTGACACAGATTTTGGTGTAACTGCCTCTTTTGAAAAAGACATCTTTTTGAGCCGTCCATTTCCATCAGTGTTCTTTTTTCATCCCTAATTTTTGTCCAAAAGGGTTGTCTGAAAGATGGAAGCATTTTATTTGGAGACTGGAACCTTATGCTGGAAGTTCTTTGTTCTCCAACACTTCAGCCCTCAGGTTTTTAAATTAGTTTTGGAATTTCTCTTGATTGCGGAAGCCTATTGTTGGCCTTTGAGGCTTGGCAGCCTTTGAACTCCCTGTGCTTTCCCGCTTGGGGTGAATGATCTTATAAACTCTCCTTATCACCCTTTAAAGTGGGAGCTTGTCATGTGGGCAGGTTATTTAAGTCAGGATGACAGTAGGATTTAATTTCACTTATTCTAGATTGCGTTCTTAGGTCGTATTCCTTCAGACTCAGGATAGTCTTCTAGACCTATTTCTGTTACTGCTTGCCTAGGGGGTCCCTCCCCAGGAAGAGGGAGGGGGTGTAAATCCTATAATTTCTTTCCCAGTTTCACCCTGTGCAGAACTCCATACTAAACCATATTTCCCCCGAAGGCCAGCCCATTGCTGAATGAAACTCAAAGAGATGGAGGAAATTGGTTTTTGGAATTGCACCTCAAATATTACTTAACATGTCGGCTCTACTGCTCGGCTTGCTATTTCAGGATAGCTGAAATATCTTCTGGACCTGTGAATGGCTCGTAAGGGGCATCTCCAAAGGCAGTGGTGTGCACTTTGGCTCTGTCTTTGGAGGATGCTTCAGCCGAGCGCGGGGTTGCTGTTGTTCGTATATGACAGCTCAATGTGAAAGAAAGAAAAGTGCTGGATCACTGGGGCGGCAGCTAAGGATCAAGTAATCTGTCAATCTCTATTTCACTTCAAGGAAAAAGACGACCAGTAAATCAGACCGTTTGAAGCTGATGAAACTTGGCCACCCAGGATCTGTAACCAGGGATGGCTGGTTGATGTACTCTGGTGCTCTGCCACCCTGGCCATTCCTGGCCTTGTTAAGCTTCAAGGGGGAGAAAAAGTAAAGGCGGCTTCCTTGAATACTAATCCTTGAGTTCCCTAGGACATTGTGAATTACTCTCTTAGCCTTTGTTGTCCTATTGGCTTCATGAAATTTTTCAAGAATAGTGGGAGGTTTCAACTGGAGGTAAATAATGCTCATTTACTGTCTTCGTATCTCTTCTTTCCTTCATCGCTTCATCTTTTTAATTGCTATTTGTTTTATTGGAAATATCATACTTTCAGCATACACTGTTTTGTCTTTGTATCTTAATTCTTTTGATTTATTTTTATTTCCTGTGTTTATTCAAATGGCCCATATTCATGCTTCAAAAACTGTTAAAAATCAGGGTAACCTCTAAAAACACCTGGAGGTGTATATACCATCTTTATAGTAAATATAATAGCGGATTCTTGTTGTATGCCTAAAACTTGAAATGAAGTCTGTTTTGGCATCAGTCTTCCAGCAGAGAGCTGGACAGACTTCCCGTTAGTCTGCCACAAAGGCTCCTTAATTTATTTGCAGGGGTCACTGTTGACTGCCTCGGAGCACTTCTTTCTCTCCAGGAGTTAAGCACATTGGCCTCAGCAGTGCTCCCGGTCCCAGCTGGCCTAGGAAGCCGGAGACTGACAGGTAATTGAATGAGGGTTTTCCACATGGTGGTACACGGACCATTACTACTAGATGACGGGACTGGGCTGTGGCATCCCCTATTATTCACCAACCTGTCAGCAGACCAAAAAAACCCACCCTGACCTCTGACCTGTTGTTCAGGGAGGACAGATTTTTCTGAATTTAGCATCCTGTTTCCAGGATTTTTTTTTCTGAACTTAGCATTACTCTAGGCTATTTTGCTAATGAGAGGGACTGTATGATTTTAAGTCCTGTGTGTTTTAGTCATAGAATTATAGAATCAGTGAGGTTGGAAGAGACCTTTAAGATCATCAAGTCCAACCATTAACCTACCCTGACAAAAACCACTTCTAAACCATGTCCCTAATACCACATCTACCCTTTTCTTAAACACCTCCTGGGATGGTGAATTCACCACCTCCCTGGGCAGCCTATTCCAATGTTTAATAACCCTTTCAGTGAAAAAGTCAGCTAGTCAGCTAGTCCAGTATTAGTTCAGAGGAACAATGCAGTAATTGGTAGCAGAACTATCGCTGTAAAATTTCTGCAAGTGCCTGGATGCTATTTTCATGCAGCTTGGTAGTTTGCGTACTTAAATCCTAAAAAAGGACTTGAACTCGTGAAACAGGGTCATGATTCAGTGACCAAAATTGTCATGGAAACAAACCCACTCAGCAGCACCCTAAACTGCTCCTAGATCTCTGTGCTGTCTTCCCTTCCCACTCCCGTGGCTTTTTACCTATAACAATTAATAACTGGTGTTGGCCCAGGAACCAGGCTCTAGCGTGCCTTTCTCCTAACTGCTTCCTATCATCGCTGGAGAACAACCTGCACCCTATGCTTTGGGCGCCCTTCTGGTGGGAAACCAGTCTTTGAACCCTCTCAAATCCCTAAATAAAAGATAGACACAGTGCAAATGTTTGTCTGCAGTCCCAACTTAAGAGATAGCATTTAATTTCCATACATAGCGTTTCCACTTGCTTGGCTACCTGCTCTAAGTGTGACTTCTCAGAAAATTTTCTCTTCTTCTGATGCAGGGGAATGTAACTTGGAGTTGGGTGGCTTTCTGTGAGTCAGGTACTTTCCTTTAGGAGGCAGCGGCTGGCTGATAAGTGGGTAGGCTTCGAGCATCGTGGTGCTTCAGGGGTGCCCTTACAGCATCTAGCCTCCAACTTCTATACAGGGAATGTTTCTCAGCTGATGCTGTTTAAAATAGCTCTTAGGTTTTGCTCAGTAACTATTGAAGCTGGTAACAGTTGTTTACTTTGTTATTAAAAACCCCAGCATGTACGAGTTCCAGTGTATGAGTAAAGCACTAAGAAATACTCTTCCACTGACAATAGTCTCCTTAAGCTGATGTTTGCAGTGGTTTAAAGAATTACTTGGTGGGGAGGTAAAAAACCCCAAGGCAGTGGATGTTGTCTGTTATGAACATCTTCAAGAATTAACACTGGTACCAGGAAAATAAACCTGTCTGTATGTCTCAGGGTCAGCCAAGCCCCTTACTGTGGAGTATCACAGTGAAAACCAAGCCCCAGAATCCATCCAACCAGCACTAAACAGTTTGGTTTTGTCAAAGAGCCCCTGATATGGCTTCATCCAGATTCCAACAGGAGATGAAAGACTTCATGAGGAGACAAGCAGCTGTGCAAAACAAGATTGGTGTGCTGGAGTTGCCTCTAGAGGGTAGGCAGAGGTGGTCTGTACCTGCCTTCATTTAAAGGCTAAATATTCAAGTGTGTGGCTGGTCTCTCTTTTGGACACACGCGTCTGGCGTGTGATTCCTGTGCCTGCCTTCCAGCCCGGGGTGTTTCTCTGAGGTGTGTCTTAGAGTTCAAGGATGCTGTAAGTGCTGTAAGTGAGGATGTAGGGAGTCCAATTGAATTTCTTTGTATATTCATGTCTATACGTTTGGCAGGATTTTAGCAGTCACTTTGAAATGAAAGATGGAGTTCGCTGGATGATAAAGTAATAGGTCAACATCTTGGAGGCAGCATGGGGAGAACTAGAACTCCTAATCCAGAATTTTATTTTCTGCAAATGACTAATTTGTTCCAGGTCTCTAACATGAAACCTTGAAATGAGAGTTCATTCTGAAAACTCACCCTTGACTTTGGTGTCTCAAGTCGTGTGTGTGCGGGTTGGTTCCATCATTTTCAGAGTGTGTTTTTGATGATGAGCCTTTGAGAGGGCACAGGAGGATCTCACTGCCCAATGTGCCAAGCAGAACATTAAGTGATACACTTAAAAGTCTGCTTTTTGAAGCACATGATGCCTGTGACTTTATAGGGTGTTTAGTACTGTGTCATTTCTCTTCTGCAGGCTGCTCATGTTGGTGCTTCTAGCCTTTTTTGTGATATTGTGGCACTATGGTAACATAGGAATGCTCTTAGTTTAATTTTACAGCCTGACGACATTCATGGTTCGGGATCAGTTATGTTTGGCCATCTCCTTTGTTTGAGTGGGCTTGTACCGGGCTACTTTGAGAGGGGGATTATGTCCAGTTGAAAATTCAGATGAGATGCTGGCAGTCACCCCTGGTCATTAGAGCAGCTGTCCTAACCCCAAATAACACTGAGGATTTTTCTTACCAAAGTGGAAGGAGCCCACGCTGCCTTGAGTGTGACTGTTGGGTGTAAGAATCCACTTGTAGCTGTTTTTCTGTAGGTTATGAGCCTTCTGCTATATACTGTTTTTCATGCTTCATACACTTTTTAAAAATGGATTTTTTCTTTTCAAATAAAAATATATTTGAAGGAACACTGTACCGTGTCATATCCTTTCATTTCCAACAGTTATGTGAAGACGGAGGGTGCTATCATGCCTTCTTTTGTACTTGATACTGTATTTATTTGATCTGACTGCTTAGTGTGGCAACGGTGTTGATTGTTTTAATTATTTTAATAACAAGATAAAGAAGAAATTAGTCTTGGAAGCAAGGCATAGGCTCAAAAGTGAGGCAGTATCTTAAGAAACCTTATTCTTAAGACATCACCCCTCTAGATACCACTAAAATAAGAAAAATATTTGTGTTGGATTAAGCCTTTTTGTGTTGGCCTGGCTGTCCTTATTGGTGCCAGAATTTCATCAGTGAATCATGTGGGGCAACTCTCTGAAATAATTTGTGAAGCTTTGTTTCAAAGTTTGGTTTGTGGGTCTCTATGAGGTCGCTCTTGTTCTGCCATCCTTTCTTTGACCTTCCAAACCTCCTCCCAACTCCCACGCCAAAAAGAAACACTGTATCGTTCCTGGGAAGATACTTCTAGGAATGGTATGCATCTAGCTATATTTCCTTGCTGCAAAAATCTTGAATTATAACATGAATTTCCTTGTAATAAATTCCATGAAGATTCAGTGTATGTGCTTCATTTTCTTCAAACAATTTCAGTTGTAGTTGAGGTAACTTTTAAAGATTATTTATTTCCAAGAGGAAAAGGGTGATTGGTCTTGTGAAATGAATGTTAGTTGCAGAAGAAAAGTTTCTTTTTTAAAATTAATTATTTGTAATTAAACTTCTGATCTACATTTTTATAATTAAAGCATAAGAAAACTCAAGCTTCTTAAAAGCACTTTGATCTGAATTAAGGTTCCAGTGCCAAAAAAATAATTTAAATGCTGCATGGCTGTATAAATAAAGCTTGCTGAAGGAAGAAGTACTAGCAGAATGATAAGAAAATTTAATCAAATAAAATGGCATTTTTGTGTATAGCAGCATTCATTTTGTAGCACAAACAGTTCTTTATCTTCTTTGTAACAGAAGTATACTGAATAAATTTTCTATTTGTGTGAAAAGATATAGCTGTATGTTCTATTCCATTTCACAGTACATTACTCATCTCTTGTATGTAAATCACTTGGCTTGTTAAAAGTGGTAGTATTTCTCTTTAATAAACATCATGCTTCTAGAGAGTTCTCAAGATGCACTTTTTTTTGGAAGACAAAAGACTTAAGTATGGGGAAAGGCCACAAAGAAAGTGGTTCCTCGCGTTCTTGGCCTCGTGCTAAAAAAGCAAACTCCAAGCTGGATTGCCCCAGAGTACCGTCTCTGCTGCTGGTTGCTGCCAAACATGTTCATGCTTTTCCTGGGCTTTGAAAGACTGCTGAAAGCAGCTCTGCACCAGCCCTGCTTAGCTTCAGCTGGCGTTACGGAGCCTGGTGGTTGTGGTGGTGTAGCTTGCAGAGCATTGCTGACAGGTCTGCATCCGAACAGGCTGGGGGCTGTGTGTCTGGATGTGCCCCGAGCTACTGTGCAAGTCATAAAATGGTTAGAGTTGGAAGGGACCTTAAAGATCATCTAGTTCCACCCCCCTGCCCTGGGCAGGGACACCTCCCACTAGACCAGGCTGCTCAAAGCCCCATCCAGCCTGGCCTTGAACACTTCCAGGGATGGGGCATCCACAGCTTCCCCAGGAAACCTGTTCCAGTGCCTCGCCATCCTCACAGTAAAGAATTTCTTCCTAATATCTAATCTAAACTTACCATCTCTCAGTTTAAAACCATTGCCCCTCGTATTATCACTATGCTCCCTGATGGAGTCCCTCCCCATCTTTTCTGTAGGCCCCCTTTAGGTACTGGAAGGCTGCTGTAAGGTCTCCCCGGAGCCTTGTCTTCTCCAGGCTGAACAACCCCAACTCTCACAGCCTGTGTTCATAAGAGAGATGCATCAGCCCTCTGATCATCTTTGTGGCCCTGCATCTTGTACTGCTCCTGCTTTTCCTGCTTGTAATGTGATTGCGGGCTCCTGTCAGCTGAAGCCGTGCCTTTAGTAGGTCTGTTGCATCAGTTGGTTCAGTGTGGCTCAAGCCTTGATAAGGGCATCTGGCTATTTTAAAATAATGGCTTGGGCTTAAAGAAGGGAAGTTTAATGGAGGTTGCTTTCCCCTTACCATAGAATTGCTAGTTGTCTAGATGCTTTTTATCCAGAGCAGGTTGGCCATGCCATGGCTTACCATGTAATCTTCTCTAGTATTGTACTCATTTTTAATAAAGATAAGTCTCACTAATTCTGTCTTGATTAATGTTGAGTAAGTAGGTTTGTATGCATTCAAAGCAGAACCCTAAATTGCCCTGATTTATGATGGACTTGAGTACTTGGAGCTTCATGCCTGGCAGATACAGGGTTAAAAGCAAAAGGAAGGATGGAATGTCCAGGGAACAGGAAGCTAGTTGGTCTTCTGGAATTTAAAGCCTGCTTCTAGCACTTGACAAAGAAAATAATGTAAGGATATTAATAAAAAAGTTGATGTTTATAAGCAAACAGAACTGAGGTCAAACTCTGCTGAGGTATAGTAAACCTGTGAGAGATTTTGCAGGAAACTCTTTTCCTCTAGGGGACAGTCAGTTCTTTCTTTCATTTTTTTTCCTAAATGTTCCCATTTCAATCAATGTGTACAATCCTTTCTGAAAATGATTAAATGCCACCTCGTTTAGGGGCTGGGAGAGGGTCTGGTGAGGTGAGGGAGGGATCCCGCAAAGAAGAAAGACCTTAAGGAATACTGGCTTTCACCTGGTTGTGTGCTGCATACCTAATCTGCTAGTTTGTAGTACTGCTAAGTATTAATATTTGGTACTTTATTATTTTGGAAAATGATAAAAGTACTGACTATATAGGAATACCTGTAGCATTTTGTCCATCTACCACCCAGATATGTGCTCAACCTACAGTAATTCTGAGCTGTTGACTTGATGTGTGTGGAAATCAGCGAGTTTTGCAGAAAAAGAGAAGGCTTGCTGCTCTTTACGCAGCTCTAGATCTCAATGCTCCTTGGGAATAGTGTTAGAGAAGGAGTCTTGTCTAAGCAGGAAAATTGGATGGTACAGGTCTGCAGGTACCATGGTGATGAGTATGATATGCATATCGTGAAAGGCTCTGATGCGGTAGCTTGAAGCAAGGTACTACCCAGTTATGCACAGCTTTCCAGAAATCACATGCCATGTGTGATATTTAAATCTACCAAGTTGGCTCTGTGCTTGGCTTGTTCTGAACATCTTGCAAACTGAAATTTGAAGACTTTGTTGAGGCTCCCTGTACTGTACCTCATTATAGGCAAAGAGTTTCAGTTTATGTTCGCGCTATGCTAATTTTTAACGATGTGAAAAAATGTGTGAGGTTATTTTACAGTGAAAAGGTTTAAAACTCATTTTCTTACTACTGAATCCTAATGTTACGATATTATTTTCTGAGTAAGTAAAATGCCTCTAAAGCACGAAAATAAAGAACTAAGACATAGGTAAATGTAAGTATGGAAAAGATTACAAGATTACAAGAATAAAGAGTATTTTATTAATGCCTAGGCCTCATTCTTTCTGTAAATATTTAAGGAAAAACCTAAATGATGTAGATGAGAATTTTCAGTAATGGATGAGATTAACGTAATTTTATTGAATTTTTATTTCCTTCTGTTCTAGTGTAATTTAAGCAGTTTGCTTAAAAGCATGAATTGCGCTGGATCTTAGTGTGGGCAAGGGGGTAGGGACATTTGTTCATTGTGTAGCATGGTGGGAGTGGTGGCTGAGTGGTTTTGCCTGAGCAAGGGCCCTGAGAGCACTTTATTTTGCATACCTCTTTCAAGATAAGACATTGTGGGGAAACATCGGTGTGTAGAGTATGAAAATGCACAACGTTATACTTTATGTGCTGCTATACACGGCTGATAAGTTACTAGTGGGTGAAGAATGTTTTTCATCCTCATTTTTTGTAGAGTGAAATCCTATATAAAATGCGTGAGGTAGCAGAGCACAGTCCTGTTAAGGAAGAGCAGATACTGTGAAAATTCTTAGCATGAGCCTGAAATCGTACCAGTTAGTCCTTCACCTAGAGTGAGCACACTTGTAGAATAAGCTCCTCAAGGAAGACTGCTTATCATGCTGTATTTTGTTTTGTCAAATGCAGAAGAACCCTGTTCGTAACAGGGTGGTTGCATTTAGTATGCATATTTAATTGCCCATATAATAACAGACATAATTTTTCATCTTATCTATAGTTGCAATGCTATCTTATGTCTGCACCAGCAACACAGGTCATGGAGGGAGTGAAGGGAAGGACCCTGCAATCAGTCAGTCTTCCCACAGAGTGATTAAATTAGTATTAAATTATGCCCTTGGGAATTTCTAAGCTCATAAATACAGTAAGCAGTATGGTAATCAGAAGAAGCAAGTTGGTTTTTTGTATTCAGAGTATCTTTACTTCTTTAGTCATTGTTCTGAATTTCAGCAGGAGCTCTTGTACAGCAGGAACTTAAATGGTTTTACTTTCTGCAGCGAAGGATCTCTGTTGACTTTGCAATTGGGTTTCCCTCTTTTTTTTTTTTCTGCTGAAGGTTAGAAGTTGTGTGCTTGGGTCACCTTACACTATCCATGCTAAATAAAACTAAGTGAGGAAGCAAGTGCAGAGATTATATTTCAGCTGTTGCTTCAGGAACTGACTAAACCTTGATTTAATTGAATTCAATTTAGATTGGCTGAATATTGCTGCTGTTGTAATTAAAGAAAGAAAACTGCAGTTTACTAATCTGTTTCTGTGTATGTCTCTTGTACCTGCCTGAAATTTATTCTTTTTTTGAAGCAGAAATGAACAAGTGAACTTCCAGCTAAGCAAAGTCAGTGTTTGTGCCTAGATGATTATGCATTAACTATTTCATGCTTATTGGAATGGAAAAAATGAGCAGATTGGAGAGGATGAATAGCCTACTTAGTACTATCCAAAAAGGAGAAAAAATATAACCTAATAATCCGCTTTAGTGATGATCTGTTTATTGTGTCCTAACTTAGTTAAGGGCAAGATAAAAGCAAATCATTCTGTAGGTCTTACGTGGCAGTAAGAGATAAAATGGCAGCGTATGCCATGGCTTTGCAGCTAAGACTTCAGTTTTACAAATGCCTGGACATGTGTTCAGCTTTTCAGATGTAAATAGTCCCATTAGATGAAGTCTGTGTCCAACTGGAGTCAATGGTAAAACCTGTGGCAATTTAAATAAGGCTAGAATTTCATGAATGAGTTCAGTGAGACTACTTGTGTACATAAAGTTAAACACATGGCTAAGTGTTTGCAGGATAGAGGGCCTGCAAGGATACGTGAATAAGACCCTTGCGACGCAGTTTGAAGTCTGACCCGTCTTGCTGTTGTGTGATGGAGAGCCGCAGTGAGGAAGTAGGTGAACCTTTTGGGCATAAACAAACACAGAGTATATAAAACATCATAAATAACTACAATTCATAAAACGCTTGGTTGGTCCTAAATAATGAAGCAGTGAAAATATTTATGGACTGTGCTTGTAATATATTTTTACTTTATATTTTTTGGCACAAATGCACGTAAGGAATTAGTATCATTATTGTGTTTTGTTATTCAGAAGAACTAAGTAGCGGGAGACGCTTTCTTTTGGAAGGGGAAGGAAGTAAAATAGAAGTTACAGGCCAGCCCCCCCATGACCCCCAGTCTACTGCTCGATGATAGCAGTCATGCAATACTGGGTAATTATGACAATCGTTGTAATCATCATGTATATTAACTACTTAATTTCATATCACACTTAGTAAAGAAACACTGTGGGTATTATCATAACTGTGATGGTTCTCGCCACCTGAGGCTCTCCCCTCCAGATGTTTCACCGTTTTGCAAATTTGATTTGGAGCTGCGTGTGCAGCAAAACAACTGTCATACACACTTACAGATGTCTGTCTCTCTCTTTGTGCAGAACACCTTTGCAGAGCCTAGTTTCACTGCCCTTGGTGAGAAATATTATTTGAACGACTGTCCCCTTAATCCTCTGAGATTTAGATAAGTGCAATTTTCCTGGTTTTTGAGGGAGTCCTAATTTACATTTCATAACACACACACAACCAAGCAATTAGCATGAAGCCTTATGGCAGCCTGACAGTCCTTTGTGTCTGTGGAAACAGTTACACAATAGTGCATGTGCAAATAATGTTATCAGGTACCCTTTGTGCGTGCTCACCCGTTTTACCTGGAGCATACTGAAAAGCTGCAGCCTAATTCTCATTTAAACTCAGCCTGCTCTATTGTACGATGAACTTGCGTAAAGAGAGAAACACTGAGGTCTTAAGAAAAGAATAGCTACTATTCATTCTTTTAAATGCTTTCATTTTGGCATGCTGTTGAGGCTATTTTTTCCTTTGTGCATGGCTTTAAATGCCAGCGATGGGAGGAACGTGACCCCCTTCCCCCTGCACTGAGGTTACATTCAGGCTGCAAGCTTACCTTACAGGTGGCTGCAGATCCTTGTATTTTCTGCAAGTCAGAGACTAATATTGCTTATGTTTTTGGAAAATGGAGGAGAACATACCAACTTCACTGTCCTGCCGATTGTGCAGCCCAGTTGTTGTTGGGGAATAGAGAGGGAAGACTTGGTGTAGTGGGCAAATAGGGAAAAAAGTAAATCAGCAAGGCAGTAGGAGGTTCAGCATCAGTACAAAGCTCTTCAGTTGTTGTGTGCACAGGTGTTTTGAGCAAATACTTCCTCACTTCTCACTCAGTGTTTGTAGTTTTTAGGGTTTGAGGTGTTTTTGTTTCAAACTGATAAGATACTGGTGCAGTTATATTCACTTCAGTTTACATTATCCCGCTGCGTAGGGAGTGGTACCTTCGGGTGCTTTCAGGAGCACTTGAGAAGAGATTTTCTGCCTCAAGGAGCTTCGGACTGAAAGGTATGAGAAGAGCAATGCATGGAAAAGAGGCAGCAGCATATGCATAGTGGTCCTGCATGTTAGGCTCTGTGTTGTGTTTGTAGGTACGAGGGCCATCTAAACATTACAGTGACAGTGAGGGAAAGTCTGGAGAAAGGAGAAAGCAAGACAGAAGACACGACAGAGAAGCCCTTGGTGGCTGTTAGGCGTGTGGGATGCGGAACATCCAAACCCAGTACGGAAACCGGGAGAAAAATTGCTCTCTGTGTTTGAAAGCTGCTGCTGCATTTGCTGAAAGAGACATTAGCCCTAGATTTTGTCAGTCTCAGCTGTTTCGTTGTAGCGAGCCAGGCTGGGTCAAACTGCTTAAGCCACGGATGCTTTCCTCGCTGAAACGAATCTGAGATGGATCACACCATCAGCTCGGCCAACGGGTCTGGAAGGTGTAAGTGCTGGCTGTGCAAGTAGGGGTGAGCAAGCAGTGCTGATAATCTGGTCAGAGGGTACCAGGGAAGCCTGGCCAGAGCAGTCTCCATGGATTTCACTCCTGCCTTTTACGAGTTTTCAGCTTGCTCTTCTAACCTGTTCTCTCTCCGTCTCCCTGGGTGGTTTTCTCCTCTCATGTTTCCTACAATGGAAAGCTAATAAGACATATACAGAAAACAGACGCTGGAACCAAAGTAGGAAAAATGAGCAATGGCTTAGTTAATAGAGTTAGGCCCATTCAAGGAGAAAGGCACAATGTGGACTAAAAAAAGAGATAAATTGTTTGGGATAGGAAAATGGATAAAACAATGTGTCTGAAGACAGAGGCTCAGCTGTTCCTGTGCAAAAACTAGATGGCTGCAGAAGCTACGGTTTTGTGGTTGCCTTGTTTGGCTATTCCTCACACTAAGTCCTAGTTTGGGACAGACGGCGACGATGCGAGGCACTGCTGCTTTCAGCTGGTCCTTGCCAAGGCTGCTGTGTGGCTAATGAAGCGCTAGATTTTAACCTAGTCTTGGCAATAGCAGTTTGGTTGGAAGGCCAAGCTGAACTATCAGCAGAGAGAATACTATTTTTAGGGCTATGTATATGAAGAAATAGTTGATGATATAAAGCTATAGAAACTCTTGGAAAGTGGCACTGTGCCTTGTGCTTTGAAGACTTTACTCTGAAGAAGTTTTCAAATCCCTCCCAACATGAGAATCGTCTGTGAATTTCAAGCATAGCATTGCACACCATGTGGCATTCGTTTATTATCCCATTATTAGATTATATGTTATGAATTAAACAAGTATCCTTTTCCTTGTGTTTGCTTAGGTTATTGTTATAGAACACAAACATACATCTTTAATACCAGGTAAATAGGCTCTTCTCTTTCTTTTTGGACTTCATCTTCTTTCGTACCATGTCTACCTTGTAAGACAAAGGAAAACTTAATTTTTACACTAAAGAAGAAATGATTTGTAAAGACATATACTCCCAGGCTTCCAAGACTTGTGGTCTGAAGCTGGAAATGTAGTCACAACTAATGTATTCAGAGACCAGCTCAATGTGGATTTTTGCTGAAATGTTTGATGGATGCTCTCAAGAATGTTGAATGAAGCTTTAAAAGTTTTCCTGCATTTCCCCACATATCGCCTGACTTTTGATACTGGCACGAGCTAGATAGAAATGCACTATGTAATTAGATTGCTATCAGTTTATCGTGAAAAACAGAATAGCAGTAGTTCCCCTTGTCCCCACTTGCTGGTTCATATGCCTCTTTCTCTGATCCCAAACCAGGAAGAAAATACTCAAATACTCTGAGACTTTCATGTTAGTTTTTGTGTTTTTTTTAAATATACCCTTTTCTTAGACAAGAGGAATGCTTTAGAAGTGCTAATGGCCATGGCCCGTGTTCGCCTTTAGCTGATGAGGCATTTCTTAGAGTATGTCTGTATTCTGTGCGTGGTGAGGTCCGGGCGTTGTGCACAGTGGCAGAACTGGTCGGTGAATGGCGCGGGAGCAGCACAGATGAGCCAGCAAGAACTACAGAGAAAGTCGCCTGGCGCCTTGGCAGTGCTGCTCCCACCACAGCCCTTGGTCGAGGTGCTATTATGAAGCATATTCAAGTGGTAGGCATATATTAGCAATATTCAGAAGGCAGTGAGAAGAACTCTTGTAAACGAAATTTAAAAAATATTGTGAGCATTCAGAAATGCTAATGCTTTTCATAGCATGATTTCATCACTTGCTTTGATTAACCCTCTTAAGTCCACGTAGCAATGATATTCTATTTTTAAGGAGATTTAACTGGAGTTTTGGAGACCCTGCAAATACGAGGGACAACTGCAATCGCTGTCCAGTATAATAGAGGACTAAAATTTAGCAGGAAATCATCCAGGGTAAGGGCTGACATATGGGCAAGCACTTATTTTTGAGTTCCTCTGAGGTCTAAATATACTCGCAGTGTCTGAGCTGAAACATCATTGTATTTTTGCCTCAACGTTAATCTGAGTTATTTGGATTTAGATATTTCTGGCATATGGTAGAGTTGTGGCTCTGTCTTCAGGGCAGACATAGCCAGAAAGCTGAGATGGAGACCAGTACCGCACTTAGTAAATGGCTTATCTGCAATATGGGTGGTTCAAAAGTGCAAATGATATCCTTTCTAATTTATTTTCATAACATGAGTTTTGAAACAGTCATATCTTTCTAGAGTTGGGTCCTTGCTATCTGAGAAACTGTGCAAATAGAAACTGTCCCAGACCTAGAGTGCTTGTCGTTCAGGCCCTTATTCTGGAACAAAAAACCCCACCCAAACCCAACATACTTCCAATCTACCCCTGCCCATTTTTTATTTTACTTAGCAGGTTTGCTTATATAAACCTAAACATTGGTATAGCTGTCTTATTTTTTTAAGAACATAAAAATCTTAGAGATTTTACTCATGTTTTATTTCTGATTACTTCATGCTGTGGGTATTGATGAGGTAATGGAAATCTGTATCTGGAACGTTGGTGTGGGGAAAACAAATTATGTGAAATGTTTTTCATCAACTGTAATTAAAGAAATGGCTATTACAATCAAAATTAATTGTGTTTAATAAAGGATTGCTTTTTTTCTTATTTGTAATGTATCCAAATCACACTCTCATAACTTTCTCTTCATGTTTCAGAAAACTTTTGGAAAATTGTATTTTGCTTCTTCGGTGTACCTATCTCTAGGAGAAAAGGGGATTCAGTTCTTTCTGAAGGTAGTTATATTTCTTAAATCACTGAACCGAAATGCAATGATTAATGCTAATAAATATTTACTTTGGTTGTAAGCTTGGAATGATCAGCAGTGCCAAAAGCTAATCTGTGGATTTGCCTGGGGTGGTATCATGAGGCTTCAGAGTGATATATTTGAAGTTGCGCTCATCCGTTGAGTTACTGAATAAAATTTGCACCTTTAACAAAGACCTGCCTACAGCCTTAGCAAGGTAGATAATTTTATGCATATTTTTGAAGTGGTATTTTACAAAATCTTTTCCCTTTTAATTGCTTTAACATTGCTTTCTTCTGTGTGTTGGTTTGTTTGTTAATTTTCTCTTTTTCATCTTCCAGTCCTAATCATGTAGTATTAGGAAAACTGTTGTTTTCAGTATCAAACAAAACCCAAACCCTACCAGAAAATGTTGGGAACAAAAGCAGTTTTGTATCATCATAGACCATGAACTGTGAAAGGGATGCAAGTTCAACTAATCTTCCTACATGCCAATATTAAAATTGTTTTGTCTCCTGATGGTTTTTTTGTTGTTTGCTTTGTCCGTATCCGCTTGTTCATTCCTGACTCGCCCTTAGATAACACCTTCTGTGGGCTGAGGACAAACCTGCTTAGAGCTTGTACAGCGTCTTGCAGGAAGGTGTCTTCACTGATGGGCTTGATTCTTTTAATGTTGTCCTCTGTTCTCCGAACCTGATCTTTGTTTTATTTGATTCTTATAATTTGTGTAACGCGCTGCCTCTCGCTTGTGTGTTTGGTAAGGACGAGTGTCAGGTTTTTATGTTGGTGAATACCAGTAACAGTGTCTCTTCTGTGTTCCATGAAGTTCTTGAACACTAAGAGGGCATAAAAAAGAAAAATAATAGGAAACAGCGGTGCTTAATGTAAAATACATGCTACTCATGAGCTGCAGTACACCCTCCAGGACATCTCTGCCAGCAGGGTAGGTCTGTGAGAGTCTTCCCCTTGTCAAGGGTCGGGGCCACCTTTAGCTCTGGATCATCGCTGGGGCAGTCCTGAGGACACGCTGGTTTCCCCAGAGCGGTTGCTGCAGGACGGGCACAACGGCCTTGCTGAAGGACCCTGGCTTTCCCTCCCCTGCCTGCTTTGCTCAGATAATCCTGCAGCAGCTGTCGGAGTTTCCCTTTGATTCCTCTGGCTTCAGCAAAGCTGCGGGGGCTCTAGAAACCTGGCCCTGACCCCTGCTGAGCTGATAGAGATAAGAGCAACATCATCCCCAGTGAAACTGATGTGCTGTTGCCCTATTTCAACTAAATGAACGCTAGGGATTTGTTTTCCAAGGATGAGCGACAGGCACTCCCCCGCCGCTCCCCATCGCTGGTCCCGGAGATGCCAGCTGCACGTACCGTGTCCCCAGTGCCCCCGCGGGGGGGTGTGTATGGATTCGTGATGTGCTCTCAGCCCTTCCCTGTGATTGCCTTCCTGCTTGGGAGAGCAGGTGTTTGTAGATCAGGTCATGTGCAAATGTGATGGGGCCCTGCTTGTCTGTGGTGGTGTGATCTGCTGCAAAAAGTGTCGTCGGTGGATGTCTGTGTGTGTGTGTGTGGAGGGAGCTGGGGGCTAATCAGCAACGAGATCAAAAATACAGAGTGGCCAGGTTGGTCCTGTGTTTTGTGGGGCTGTTTGCCAGGCTCAGTGGAGCAAACAGCCTTTATTTTTGGTGATGTCTAACTGTCCCTGAAGTAAATGTTTATCTTTTAAAAGTTTTCCTCTTATTATTTTTGGCTTCAGCATAGATTTGTGAAACATCTATGCTTAGGAAGGGTGTTCTGCAGTTGATTCAGTTCTTCTCCTACAAAACTCCCCCAGATTTGGAGGTGGCTTAATGTATAAGCTGTGTGAGGAGGCTAGTGGTGAGAGGGGTAGGGGTCATTTGAGGTGATCAAATCACTCCCTAAATACTGATAGTTTAAACATATACCGCTCAGATTAGCTGCCTCCACTTTATAAACGTACGTGGTTATCTGTCAAAACAGTCCACTTTTTTTGTTTTGGTACCATGTTTAACTCTGCTAGGGAGATGCAAAGTAAGCATTTGAACCTGGCGTGTGGGACCTTTTAAAGTATACAGGTATTGCTGATTTCCCTCTTCTAGAGCTTCCATGTCACTGTTTAATAATAACGTTTTTTAATGACGATACAAAGGTTATCTTTTATTATTTCAATGTATAAACACTTTTCTTTGAGGAGCTGAACTTTGCAGCAACCCCCACACCCTCTAACCTGCTAACATGCATCATTAATCCCAGCATAACTGCTCAAGGGCACATCTAAAAGACTTACAAAGGTATTTCCGTGCAGACTTGTGATGTCGTGAGATTAAAAATGTATATTCCTCAGCTCAGTTTTTGGTGTTACCAAAATGTCAAGGTTGTGGCTTTGTTACTACGCGGGTGGTGTAAGTTGGCTTCGACCCTTCCGTGAGGTGTCAGAAATACCTTTCTGAAAACCCTTCAAGCTCTGAAGTCACTTGGTCTTGAAGCTTTTCTCTTCGCCCTGACGCTGGCGGTGCTGGTCTGACAAGCTGTGGGTGAAGGCAGCAGCCAGCAGGTCCCCATTGGCGTTGCGCTGGGGGACCCTGAGCTGATCCAAATTCCAGGCGTGGGCCTGGGAACCTGCTGAGAGACGCCTGAGCTGATGGTGCACCCTGTAAGAATTAGTACCCAAGTGCTTTTTGCGTGAAGTTGTGAATACCATCATATAGGTGCTTGAAAAGCATAATGAAACAGAGCTCTTCATGATTGTTCACTCCTTTGTGTAAAAAAAAAATAAACCAACCTTAATTTGTCTGTTCTTTTCCCTTCTTTTAAAGCAGTCAGAAGTGTGGGTTTATATATTGGACAAGGGAGTCCATCTTTCATCCCTTTCCCTTTTCATCTCCAAAAAGTAGTAGGACAAAAGAAAATACAAACGCGGTGTTTGAATTAATTTTCCCCTGTTTTTGAAAAAGGCTTTTCTCACCTATTGGCTCTTGTTTGGCCTTTGAAAAATGGCAGTGTATGTAACTGCCAGCGTGCCTTACAGTGACTGTGGGAGCGCTGGATGGCGACTAACGCTGGATGGGGATTAAAATCAAATCCTCCTTTGACCATTTGGCCTGATCAAGCTTCACTCTGCTGTGCCAGTGTCTCTCTGCAGGTCTTCCAGATTTACAGCCCCTAACCCAGGGTGACTTTCAGGAGTTTGTTTGTGGTATTCCTTAAAAGAAAAAAAAAAATCTTTTGCCCGTATGTTAAACTTTTCTATTCCTGTATATTCCTTCAGGTTGAGGAAATACTGTACAATAGGTAAGAAGGTCTTTTTAATCTCATTAAAAGTCAGTTTCTCAAAAACTTTACTTTCTGGTTCCAGTCTGATATTCCATACTTTCTGGTGTTTGGCTGTGGTTAGGTTGTTTTTGTTTTTGAGGTTTTTTTTATTTATTTTTCCTGATGTGAATATTGAGTTTATCCAGATTTTTCAATTGTGTTGCATTGCGTTTTTCTCCCTTCCTCCCTTCCATTTTCTCCTTTGCTGTGTAAAAACTTGTCTACTAGAGTTTTGAAAATGACCCTGGAACAAATGACACAAATGATACAAAAATGCTGTTGGTCAGGCGGCTTTGCCCTAGTATTTGCATTGATGCTGCTGGGCACTGCTGGCTCTAGTGGAGGCAAATCTACTGGCAAATGCTTCAAGGGTGATGCATTTTTTCTCTCCTCCAGGTATTTTCTACTTTTGATTTTTACTCAGGTTGTACTCAGGTATTTAATCTTTGTGGTGGTTTTCATTTTGGATTGCTGAGTAAAATTGCTGACAATGCAACACCTGAAGTGATCTGCTTAGTTTTTAAAGTATTTTTGTTAGGAGCTGACTATATATTTGCAAGATCAGCCTGTTGCAGAGCATCTTGGTTTGTTTATTTATTTATTTATCTGTTTGTTTTATCTAGCAAGACAACAGGCTAAGCATATTGTCAGCTTTAAACCAGTGCCAGTCGAATGCACAGATGGAGGAACCCTGATGCGTGCCTGTGCTTCAGGGTGGGTGTTCCCCCGGTGCAGATGTGTGTGAGCAGAAGTCACGTTTGCATTTGCTGCGTTTGAGCATTGTTTCAGATTCTGCTTCTGTTAAGGACCTTCTCTCTAACTCGGCGGTGTTTCTCTCCTAAGAAGGCGGGTGGAAGAACCATGAGGTGAACTGCTAGTTTCAGAGGAATGTTGTACTTTTAACTGAGTGGTGGTGTAAGCTCTTAAATTTTGTATGATCTGTTTGGACTTTCAGATCCCTTCTAGAAGAGATATTCAGCAGATGTATTGTAACTAGACTCTATTGGAAAAGGTTACAGTCTGGAGAGGAATGTCCAGTCTGTACTTTAAATCTCTTTCCATTAAAAGTTTCCTTTGTTGCCAAGGAAATAAAGCAATGATTATGTTATAGGGCTGACAGTTTTGCTAACTATCCATATTCCCAGGACAAGGCTAACCTTGTTAAGCTGTTGAGGCTGATGTAAAATTCAAGGACTCTTATTAAAGTGTTTGATGGGACTAAAATATAAATCTACCCCCTCATCCTCTCTTTCAAAGGGATAGGGGAAAGGACCTCCTATTTTATGGATTTTGGTAATTGCAGGAAGTAATTAGGCTCTCTCTCCCCCTCTGGTGATGTAAAGAGCTCCACAGACTCTCAAAGCTGGGCTGCCTTTACTGAGGATTAAGTGTGTTGGGGTTCTCCCTGCTGCATTTCCTGCTGCTACTTTTTACTGCTCCTTGGTGTTGTAGGTCTTTGCCCGGAGGAGGAGGAACTGTTACCTGTGCCCCATGCATAACCATCCTCTTTGTACTTTATCTCTTCATAGTGAGAGGTGTTATTTTCATCCCTCTCCTTTTTTCCTTTGATCCACATTCTTGGGAAATAAGATAGAGGGACTGTGGTTGTGCTCCCTGTTGCGGTTACGGGTGCTTGTTCAAGGACATTGGGCTTGCAGTTTTATTATGTGCACTGGGAAGGAGGAGGAAGCAAACGGGTATCTAGGCTCATGGTAAAATGATGTTGACTCAAATATTGGTCACTCTTTGTTCCTCTTCTAATTCAGAACATCAGTGTAAGACTCAGGAGTAAGCAATCTCCAGTGAGACCATGATGCTGCATCATCATCCTCTTCACCCAGCTGTTTCTGAGAAAGAGAGAGGAAATGATGTTTTCCCTTACTTTTGAAGTTGGCAAACTTGATGATGGCTATTTTATTGAATAAAGAAGAAACACAAGTGGATGCAGTCTGAATTCTAGTTTTTTCCTGCTATGATTGTTCTTGATGCATGTTTGGGCAGGTGGTCCTCAGTGGTATCGAATACCAGGAGCCTTTGGGGTCAGTGGGAAACATTCAAATATATTAAACTGTCTCAATAGAGCGGGTTACCTGTGTCTGTGTGAGGCAAGAGGGAACGTTTCTTTCATTACAAACAGTGCCAAGCTGCACCACAACGCTGCTTTTGAAGCAACTGTACTGTCTTGCTGTGTAGCCCATTTCTGATTCAGAAACTTGAGCCTGAATGACATACTAGTAGTATGAGCAAGATTTATTTTGCCTGACTTAGTAGTCTTAAAATATTTAGGTGTAGTCGAAGGTAGTTATGGGGGCAAGAACATTGCTCCAAGGGAACAAAGATGAGCACCTGCAGGCACAGTCAGTTTCCTTACAAGAGAGACTTCTCCCCTTCTCTGTCTCTGTTTGTATTTGTTAAGTATTTTAAATCAAATGTCTAAAATGTTTACTTCTCCTACATGTATGATAGGATTCTCTCCTTTACCTAGAACATAGTTGTTGTTAATAACCTTTGGAAATAATAATTTTGTGGCAAGGAGTGGATACTGACTTCTTGGTTTAGACGATGAAGATATCAAAGATGACCACATAGTGTGGCTCAAACATGCAGAATGTTATCAAATTAATGTTTGTTTAAAAAAAAAAAATCTTCCTTTGCCTGTAATACTTCCTTAGAAGACCATCATGTAGAACGATGATAAGGTAGAGAGACTAGCATTATTGCTGATCTACTGTATATACAAATACCAGTCTTTTTTAACCAGGATTATTAAAAAAAAGAAAATAATTGCCAAGTCAGTGACACATCTTTTGTCCTCCTTCCCATCCCCCATTTTTCATGCTTAAGAACAAAAAAAAAGGATTCCAAAACCCCCAGTGCAATGCTATTAGCTCAGAGCTAGAGTTTCAGCTGATCTAAGTTAATTTATAGCTAGTAAACAGAATTAGGCTGACTCACAGCAAAGAAAGATGTTCCTTATTTCAGCTTTCATTTTCAGGAAGAAGGCAGACTGATTTCTAAAACCAGCTACAATTACAACAAATTAGAGAAATCAAAATATTCCATAGAAACGGAGAGAATTCACGGGGTTCTCTTGTCCTAGGCCTGCAGGAAGAGAGAGGCGTGACGCAAGTGATATGGTTAAATTAGGTCATGGCATGAGCTTCGGTGGGGAGTGCTAGTAAATAATTTGCACAGCGGAGGAGAGCTTCCTTCCTGAATTGTTTCCACCTGGTAGCAGGCTATTGTCAGACCAGGGACCCCTCTGCCCCTTCGAGCAGCGCTTTGGATGAGAAATATACAGCGTGTTGTGAGTAAGTAGTGTTTGGATAAAAGCTCATTCTGTCTGGCTTCGTTCTACGAAGCTGTTTGGAAATGTGATAGAGCAGCATTCTCCCTTAGGAATACGCGCTTTCCCACTGCGGTCTCACTTGGGAGACTCTTCCTGGGTTTTTGTGTTGCTTCTTCTGCTACTGAAAGAGCCATGGCATGGTTTAAAAGATGAATGCAGAAATCTGAAGTGTTACATCAACCTTTTAAAGCGCTGTGACTTCTTTGTTTTAGAAAAATGCACTCCAAAGTTGTTTAGGAGTGTGCTGCCCTAATAGAAGACAAATAGAGTCCTCTCCTTATACTCTCAATTTAGTTGCTAGGAAGGAGATGAGTACATTAATTTTACACATTTGCCTTGCCTAACACAAAAAAAAAGAGGGAGGAGAGGGCATGCATGGGAATGATATCACTCCCCTATCTTGAAAAAAAGTATAATGAATTCTAATGCTAGCACTCAGTCTTTGGAAATCAGCTCGTCTCATCTAATGCAGCTGTGGAATTGCTCAGAAATTCAGTCCAGTTTTAGTAGCTGAAGGCTAGAATATGAAATTCCCTCCTTTTGTAATCTATGCCTTTTTAAAAGCGTGCTTGATTTCTGCCTTCAAAGTCTGGAGGACTTGGAAGAAGTGAAACGGGATAAGCTTTCATCAGGAATCAACTGAAATGTGGTGTTTCGAGGCAAGTATATAGTGCATAGGATTACCGGAGACTGCTGGTTTACACCTATTGCAGTTTCACAGTCTCATTTCATTTCTCTGAAATGATGGTACTGTAGCCTAATTAATAGTTTGTTGTATTTGTTGATGGGCTTGGGATCAAAAATTCAAAATTAAATTACAGCGATTAAAAACGTACAAGCAACGAGACTTCCAGCTCTCTAGACATATTAATAAATGCAGTCAACATCGGTTACTGACAGCCCCTTGCTTGCGTTGGACCCACAACTTTGTCGTGATTGAACACGCGTATTTGCTTGTACCCCTCTGTCCCTGACAGGGATAAGGCAGAGGAGTATGTACAGCTGGGGAAGCACCATCCGCCTGGGCTCCCCTGGCTTCCAGGAGCTGCGTGATATTCACTGTGGAATACTAAGCAGGGGCCAATCTGCCTCAGTATGTTGGAATGAAATTGCATATTTCATTAGAGCCTAATTTGTTTTTCATGGGGAAATACCAGAGGCTTCGGCAATTATCATACTTGTAAGATTGGGAGAAAGATGCTTGGGTGAAATCAAGTAAACAAGACTTGTCAGTGCTCATTTAGTAACTCCTTTGTGAATCATTTTGAACTGAATTTGCATGATTCTAGCAGACCCAGAAAAACTTCTGCAACAATTATCCAGTGATACCACTATGTAATCAGCTGGAGCTAATGGTATGTGTCTTCCAAACCTTTTTTAATGGCCATTTCTGCCCTCTTCAGGCCCTTTCTCTGCCTCCTTGGGGTTACTCTGAGACAACCTGGGGGTGTCCCAGGGAAGACTTGTGAAGGATCTCCATCAGTGGGTAGGAAGGAGGAGGGATGCCAGCTTTTTGACATAAGGATTTCACTCTGCATTTTTTTAAAATCAGCATGGTTTAAGGACCAAAATCTTTCAAGGTGCATAAATCCTTTGTATTGAAGCCTGGATTTAAAATGCTCCATACATCTCAGGTTATTGATTTAATCTAGGAACTGAATTGAGCCCATGTAACTTGCACGCTAAATTTTGAAATACTTGCCAGGTTGAAAAAAAGGAAATTGGAGAGTAAGTAGTGCCAAGTAAACTCAGAAGTTGCAGCGATTTCCTCTTTATTTCAAGTAGTGCAGTAGGAAGCTGAGTCTTGAGCTGTAATGAAAAAGGAATTTGTGCCTTAATATTGTTGAGAAAGTTATGGATTTGTAAATGACAGAGTTCAAGACCGACAGAAAAAAAATACCTAAAATTGGAAATAGCAGTACAGGCTTTTTTGGTGGGAGGGCAGTAAAGTGAAAAGTGTGCTGGGAGCTCTGTGGGACAATGTAATTTCTGTTTCCGGCTTATGGAAGTGGTTAGCAGCTGCTTATTGCCCTTAACACTTTGTTTTTAATTCACATGGTTCCCATCTTGAGAGTTTTTAATCGTACGCTTGTATCTCGTTGGCCTTGGCTTTCTCTGTACGGTATAAGAAGCCTGGCATATCTCTTCCACCATGGCGGCAGAAGTCAAATTGCATCAGAACAATCAGACATTGTGAAGTGAGTTGTTACTGAAGTCTCTCTGCCTGAGACGCAGCTGTTTCTCAAGCATGTGTTATCACAACAGCTACAAGCCTCAGTAATGCTGCATGGGAAAGAAAGAGCTATCACCAAATTACTGTTCGAAAGGGGAATAAAATCCAAGTGAACACTCATCTTCAAAGAAGCTGAAGTATAGCTTCGCTTGCTCTTACTGCCTTTTGGGTGCGTTCGGTTTTTTTTCATTCTGTCACATAGATGGCCTGAGGAAAAAACTATTAAATACGCAGACCGCTTTCAAAGGTGGTGTTACTGGACTAGGTAGTCTGTTCTGTGCAGATGCAATTCCAGGGTGCCATTGCATGTGTTTGTGCTCGCACATATATAAAACTGACTTCAGAAGTTTAATGTAGTTCTTAGTCCACTGTTGCTATCATAATCACTTGATTTGATACTTGGTATCAGAGCTGGAAGCAGGTTTGTCAGTGTGCTTGTAATGTCAACTAGAACACTCCTGGTGACATTTTTTTTGAACGATTCAAAGATAATTTAATAATTTTTAAAGATATCATCATTGCTACTTAAAAGATGTGTTGGCTAAGCTAAAAGATAAGGGAAACATTAAAAATGCTTTGGAAACATACTTTTGAACACTGTCTGAAATGTTTCATTTTAAATGATAACGCTTCACCTGCAGTACATCAGTTTCCTGAATTTCAATAGCCTTTGGTTTGATCCCTCCGTGAACAACTGATCCCTGCTAGCTGCAAAGCAATCTTTTCAAATGCATTGCCATGCTGTGCATGCATTTCTGTATTGTGATACTATTGCCTCCAGTAATTTTTCTAAAACCATGCTTCCATATCTAATATTCTTGGTTAGTAATTTAACCAATCTCCTCTGTAAATGTGATCTTTTTGTTTACACTTGATTGCTGTTGTGTGTAGCTGTGCAATTGCATGGCCTACTTAATTTTATGGTTTATGGACAACCTCTTTTCAAAGGATTTGGGAATCCCTCTACCCATTAGATAACATCTATTTTGCCATTACTCTCATATAATTGTGTATGATAACATAAAACGGAGACTCCTAAAGCAATTTGATTATTCATTCAGATAAGAAGTCTTACCATAAATCCTCATTGACAGTGGAATGGGAACAGAGTGGTTTTTGCAGCTGAGGTGGATGTACAAACTGCTCCAGTGTTCTCTGAGTGTGCTACGAAATGTTTTCCTATAAGGGAATTCCTATAGGGTGTGTCTGTATAGTCTTTGGTCCTTTTTTCTGGAAATGATTTCTTGTAAAGATGGTGGCCTTATATCTCTTACTAGATAAAAGCATCGTTATCCTGTCCTGGGGAGCAAAGATGTAGTGAGGGAATGGGTTTGGTGGTGAGGCCTCTGCCTTTATGCTGTGGGGCGGCAGGGCGAGGACGTGTGCTGCAGGAGAGACGGGAACGGGCAAAGTCATTTCAGCGTTTGTGTTCTGTAGTGAAGGAAAAGAAAGGTTACAGTGTATAGCATGAGGCGTGCACTTGACCTTAAGGCTCACATTGTTAGAGAGTAAGACAAAGATGCCCTTTTTGATGTAAGCATCTTTCTCTTGAACCTTTAAGCTTCACAGTTGGTGGGAAGGGGAGGAAGCTGCATGTGGCTGCTTAATTAATTAGCAGAGGATGTAATAGTGACTTGTATCCTTGATTTATCGTTGAGGACTAATAGTGAGTGACAGCCTGAAGAATGCTCTCACAAACATAGTCTGTCTCAAACTTCACAGCTGGGCTTCAGCTTGTCTTTAGCATCTGTGTTATGTGTGTTGGGTGTATGTCTGCCCAGGTTGTCAGAAATGTTGGTGACTGCTCTCTGCATCTTCATCACAGCATCAGGAAAACGAACTAGAGATCAGGAGGCCAGCCCAGCTTTCTGGCTTTTCCTCCTGCCTTGCCTTTGCTTTTGGTGACCGAAGGCATCCTCAATTACAGCTGCAATCTGTGTCCAGTGCTGGGCTCCTCAGCTCAAAAAGGACAGGGAACTGCTGGAAAGGCTACAGCAAAGGGCTACCAAGATGATTAGGGGACTGGAACACCTCTCTTATGAAGAAAGGCTGAGGGAATTGGGTCTTTTTAGTCTGGAAAAAAGATGGCTGAGGGGGGGATCTTATCAACGCTTATAAATACTTAAAGGATGGGTATCAGGAGGATGGTGCCAGGCTCTTTTCAGTGGTGCCTGACAACAGGGCAAGGGGTAATGGGCACAGACTTGAACATAGGAAGTTCCACCTAAACATGAGGAGGAACTTCTTTCCCTTGAGGGTGGCAGAGCCCTGGAACAGGCTGCCCAGGGAGGTGGTGGAGTCTCCGTCTCTGCAGACATTCAGAACCCGCCTGGACGCATTCCTGTGCAACCTGCTCTAAGGTGGCCCTGCTCTGGCAGGGGGGTTGGACTAGATGATCTCCAGAGGGCCCTTCCAGCCCCTGCCATTCTGTGGTTCTGTGTGCTCTCTGCTGTCAGAAGAGGTGTGCTTGGGTCGCAGAGAAGGTAGCAGCCTGGGTCTTACGTGCTGCCTCCTGTAGGTGAGGTGGGACAGAAGAGAATCAATTAAGAGATGAAAAGCACTTTTTAGAATAAACCGAGTAGATAAAACTCCCAAAAGAGTGAAACTATTTGCAGGACATGATGAAGGTTTCAAAATTTGCATAATTACATTAACATGTGTAAATCAAATGCATTTCTTCCCTCACAGTGAGAGAGGCTGGTTTTAAATATTCTATGAAATTTTTGTTTAATATTTGATACTGAAAGAGTTTTTTTAGAGCATGTAATTGAGTTGGATTTATGGATAAACAAGTTAAAAGTGATTTCCATCTGTGTTTCTTGCTCCACATAAATCCCCAATTTTCTATGCTCTCTTGAGTACTCTTAGCACTTTGGAGGTAAAACCTTTATTTTAGCTGACATCAGAACCGCTTTCTCAGTGAAAGCAATTTCTAGTATTAACTAATCATTCCTTCTTCAGTAAGGATATTGCTTAATTGAAAATCCTGTCTGTAAATGCTAATTCATGCTTCCAGGTGACCTCCAGGTATGCTTCTAATCTTGTCAGTGTAGAAGAGTGCTTAAAGACCAAAGACAAAGAGAACATTTCTAGAGGGACCATATTCCCATCTTAGATACCTGAAGATAATTTTGTCTGTATCACTTAAGACTCAGTGTCCCTTGATAGAAGACAGTAGCATTTTCTTCCAATTTTGTTTTGTGTTGCAAGACTGTTAATTGATGTATTCATGCTTTGTGAAATGCTAGGCATAAACCCATTGCATATTATGTATTTATAAGCTTCTGCTATTTTGACAGTATTGTCGCCACCAGAAATGTAAGATTGATTTGAAATCACATCTGTACTATGCCAGTGGGTGCATCCAATCTGAACATGAACAAAAACTAATCCATTTTTGTTCTGAACTCAGGGAAAATACATCCCTTTCTGAAAGAACCAATCTCCTAGAATGTTAATTACCTTTAAAATATCTTGCAGAGCTGCATGAACACAGCTTAATAATTATGCAGATTTAATCAGGAAAAAATGTGTTAACCTCCTTGATACAGGAAGCCTTGCATAGTTCTTGAGCAAAGAGATTTATATCACACTGTCTATCAAGTTAGGCTTCCGTGGATTGTTCTGAGCTGCAAGCACAGGGATTATCTTTGAAAATGGACAGTTTCACAACTGCTTCCAAGGTAGCTTGCAAATGAAGTGGTAAGATTTAGTTAAGGGAGGCACCTCAAAGGTGGATGTGCTTAAAGGAACCTTGGAATTGCTAAACTCTGATTTTGGGGATAAGTCCTTGCAAGTGATTATAAAGGTAACCCTTATCAGCATTTTGCACTGAGAGGCAAGACAGATCCTTGCCAGTGTATCACATTGCCACTGTTCAGTGTGGAGGTATCGGAAAGTGCCTTGCTAGGAATTAGTTGGGATGGTGTAAGGTCTCAGTCATCCTTTGGAAATTGTGCTTACTAAGTACAAGAATGTTCTTGGTGAGGACAAATAATGTGCTATTGGGAAATGACTGAAGAAAAGTGTATAGTGTACCATATACAAATTGTAGGGGGAGGCAAATTCTTGGCAAGAAATTTAGGAATGTTTCCATTTAAGACTGTAAAAGTACAAACAGTTTTTTTCCTTTTTTTTTTTTTTCCCCCTCTAAGAGGGGAAAGAAACACTTCCTCCTCAAAAATTGTTAAATGTTTAGTCCCATTTTGTACAGTAATGACTGTTGCTGTAGACTGTCAACTGGTGAATGTAAGGTCTCGCCTCTTGTGGATACGATACTTAAGATACTGTGTACTCTACATGTTAGTCACAGTTAGAGGTTCCTATCAAGGAAGCCAGCGAACGAGGAGATAAGGCTGTGCTTAAAAATGTACAAAAATGATTGTAGACTCATTTATCTGACTGCTCTGGTACACACAGCATTAAAGTGCATAATGAATAACTACATCATGGTTCATGTAGGGTTTAACATTCTTAGGTTAGGCTTTTATCAAAGGCATTAAAAGAATGAATAGCTATTGCATGTATAAATCATATGGATAAGCAGAATGTAAAGCAGAAGTGAAGTATGCTGCACCCCTTAGTGGCTAATCACAAAGGATAACAGCGTACTTCCCCTGGAAGATTATATAGCTACCCCTCAGTTTGCATAGGTCCTGTGCTGAATCTTCAAGCTTCAAATTCTATTTGTTTATTTATGATATCTTACTGCCCAACTTTGGAATTATTATGTGGGAATAATGTGGAGTTTTCTCTGGTAATAACCAGTGCATATAAATAGTTAGAAGAGTAGAGTACAGTGCTGTCTCTATATTGATTCCTCCCCCCTCTTTTTTTTTTTTTTTTTTCCTAATTTTGTCCTGGGTAAGATGTATACTTGGAACACAACCAATTAAAACACTTCTCTGGTAGAGTTTGGAAATAAGAGAAAGCACATTAAGGGTATGCATATATGTACGGTTAACTGGTTTTCCAAGACATGCGGAGAACAAATGAAGTAGCTATCGTAATGTATTTTCATCTCCTTCACTTTGGGAGCTCAGACCTTTATTTTTGGTTGGTAACCTTTCAGCTGTGCTTCATGTTTTGGTCATCAAGTTTAATCAAGATCTAGATTTTGGTCTTAATTTCTATGTTACTGTACTGCTGTACTGAGCCACTCCTTAAATCTCTTCAATGAATAAAATGAACTACAAGAGTAGAGTGATTTATTTGTTAATGGTATTCCAAACCGTTGCTAGGTGGTCCCTACCAATAGGTCTGAGTGCACAAAACTGTCTGCGAAGTCTGCAAGAGAATCTGCAAATCGGTTCTCAGAAGCAGGTGTCTTCTGCTAGCTGTTAACATTGAACGTGTCTTCAGGAGAAGCACCTAAAAATCAGTCTGCTTGGAAGGGGACCAGGCTGTTTGATTCTAAGGTTTTCTTCACTTTGGAATTTACTTAGTTTCTTTTTCCCTTTGACTGCTGTGAAACAGTCCAAACTGGGATTAGCTCTGAAGCAGGCTGTGAACTCCTCCTGTTTTCCCAGGCTTTAGGAAGAGATGGTTGTGCTGACTTTACTGTCCTTAACCTCTGTTCTCATCTGTGGTCAGTGTATTCTGTGGATTTCTGGCAAACAGCTCACCTTATAGAAGAGAATTTATTTAGCCAGTAACCTTTTTCATGAAATGCCGAGCATCTAGCTATGTATAAGTATATATCCCTGTACTTTATCCTGCCTGGGGCAATGTCTGTCTGAAAAGTACTAGGGAAAAAAAATCTTATTACTCATTGAATCTGGTTTTGATGATAATAGAAAGTAAATTATATTGAAACAAAAAGAATGTAGGACTTGAAATTGTCAAATGAAATTAGAAAATGAATGAAGAGGAGTGGTATTCTCCTGCATTTTCCTTTGCCTCTGATGATCAGATCTAAGTGTTAGGATGATATGAGGTTGTGGGTTGTGTAAAGACTTAAACCATTTCCTCTCGAACCATCATTTTTTCCTGTTTCAGTTAAATGAGCGAAATGAGGACTGACCGAGTCTCTAATACTCCCACTGTAATTGGGTTCTGTATTTGAATTATTGTAACTTGGCAAAGAGGTGTCTGTGACTGCGCTGATATTTTGATAATATGGAGGTGCTTACAATCTGATTAATGCATGCTGCATTTTTCTTCTCTCCTGCTGGGAATAAAAGTCTGGGGCTAATAAAATGTTTCCTGACCTTGAATAGGAAGGTATAGTGTTTTCTTTCTTGATAAAGATGTAAGTATGAGTGCTGATTTTTGCTGATTTACTTGCAGTAAAATCTGAGAGGCATAGGTAATGATACAATTTGTGAGAAAATATGCATAATAAATTTGCCCCTGGCTATCCTTTTTCTCTGTAGAATTGTTAGCTGTTTGTTGCAGTAATTGTCCATGAAGGAGTAAGTGTAAAAAGAAGTAAAAAAATGTCTTTCCTTTCTACAATATGTAGCTAAGAAAATAGAAAGCTTTTTTTGATTCAAAGGAATCTTCTATTCAAAAATTTGTACTTAAACCAGTGAATTAAAAAATACTTAGGATAATTGTTATTGTTTTTTGTGTATGCAACAACTTTTAACTCTACTTTGCCACTTCTTAACACAGGTAGTAAAGAAAAAACAGAAGGAAACCGAACATTTCTGGCTTTAAAAGTTTGCTAAAAATGTATCTAAAAAATTTCTGAAAACTAAATTTCTCTTTTTCCCGTATGATTTCCCAAATACTTTTTAATTTAGTGGTGCTTCCAGCTCTTTCCGGCTGTTTTGAGTTAAAGTGCTTTCTTTTGGAGCTTAGAATGACAACATAATGAGGGTCTGCCTACAAGGGAGGTTGAATTAGGAACTGTAGATTCACTTACAGAATCGGGAGAAATGCCCAGCTGAAAGCATTTGAACTAGTGATTTTTAGCTTTTCATAACAATCAAAGGGTGGAGGGCTGGGGGAAGAAATCACGGTGTGTTCTTCCCTCCTGATTATGCAGCTCAGATTCCTTAATAACAAAGGTTATCCTGGTGTAGCTAAGGTCCTCCTAAAGCAGCAGTCTTCTTAGCTGCAGGTGGTAATGGATGGGGATGGATGGAGATGCAGATGCCATTCAAGCTGGGGAGCTGTTTGCCAATCACTCCGTTTCCTCCCCCCCCCCTCACTGGCATCCACTTCTTTGAAGAGTTGGCTCCAGATTTTGTCTGGAGTCCCATTTGGCCTCCCGTCAAATCTGATCAAATAAAGATGAGAGAGAAATTTATGTCTTTGTTATACCAGACATTCTCTTGCTTGTATTTGTGTTTGGTGGTTGGCACACCATATTCGTCAGAAAACTACCTTTAAAGTGGTATTTGCACTGAGCTCTTGACACCTTCTAGCACAGCATAACCTGAGTCTTCTCCAGCAGTCCTTGAACTCCTACATGGAAGATGGGGGTATTGTTCATGTCTTGTGAAACAGTAGGTCCCCCTCGCCCTTAAAAAAGGGATTAGTGGCATAGTCATTGCTTAAAACCAACAAAAATAATAGCTAGCACAGCCTTTTGGCAATCCTAGAAGTCGGAGGATGATGATCACTGAAGGCTGAGACTGAAAGGTATCTGGTTTTGTTCTGATGTGTGTGAGATGATGGCTTGTGTCCACCTTGGGTGATGTTTATATTTTGTGGGTTAAGGACGAGAGGAGGAGCTCCGGAAGGAGCCCTTTGTTCCCAGGGTCCTCTGGCATTTAAGGTTATGGAGAGCACATCTACACCGGAGATGATAACTGAGCAGGAACTATGACTTTTTTGTTGTTATATTGTTTTTAGAGTTGGTGGAGGAAGAGAGGAGGGACACTAGTAAAAGGTGTTTTTCTCCTAGGGAGGATGTTTTTCCCATCTGAACCTGTGACTACAGCAGTAGGGAAACAGAGGCCATAGAGCTTGCACAAGCTTTCTTTCTCCTTAGAAAGGGAGGATTTGTAGGTTCTGATGCAGTTACACTAATATGCAACTGTCACCCGGGGCTGGTATCTCCTAAAATGCTGTGATTCCACCCTGCTCACTCCTTATTCCCAGCTGTCAGCAGTTTGGTTGTCAGCTTCTGTCTATAGGTAGTTGTAACTAGCTTGGTTCCTCCTTCTGGGATGGCTGGGAGATGCAGACGTGACTACAAAAGTGTCCTGCTCATGTTTAAATAAACAGTTGAGCTTCTGACAAGGGAGGGCAACATTTACCAAGAAGTTCAGAAAGATTTTGCTAAATGTCATCAGCCGCCTGTGCCTGGCAAGCGGAGGGAGGGATTATAGAATTTGCTATGGGTGATATGAACCTGCTCTTCTGGCTGATTTTGCAAAGGTGAAGGTTAAAGGCTATTTCTGGATACATTTTGGGGGTTTTGAAGGGGTGGCATTACTTGAGTCGGTAAGTATTGCCCATGCCCAAAGGTATGAGGGTCAATCATGTGATACAAGACTATGTAAATGAAATACAAGTTATTTTATTTAATGACATTATGCCTGGCCCCCTCCTGCTCTACTCAGTGAGAAACCTTTGGTGGTGGTCTTACAGCCTGTTCAGATAAGAAAAAGCAAACCTTTCCTTGCTTTTTCATGGTCTGACACAGCTGATCTGATTTTTACCTCGCTATTATAATACCAAAAAAAAAAGTTAATTTGTGTACTTAATGATACATCTTTGAAAACAAATTTGTAATCGTTATTCAGATCATCGTTTGTGGCTCTGAAGTTCTAATGTGTTGTGTATTAGAAAACATTTTCATAGTTTAGTACCCTTTTGAAATAGCCATGTTTGTTTTTACTTTGTGTTTTTTAAAGGCAGTTTGTAGCAGATCAGTAGTTCTTCAAATCAGGCCCCTGATTTCTTGACTTAGATTACTCCATGCTCACCTGTCGCCTAACTTTCTGCCGTGCCTTTGAAATAAACAAGTGTTGGGATGGAAGTTGCTCTCTGCAAATGCAGTCTCTCTTGTAAGGCCCTCTGAAGGGATTAAGTCACTTAAAACATCGTGTTGAGAAGAGGATTGTTTTTCTCATAAGCACAAAAAGTAGTAGGAGCAATTTTCTTTTCTTTGTAATGTGTGCAGAATGGTATCAAAGAATTTGATAATGTGTTAAGAAACCCAAACATGCAGAAGGACAAAAATATAAAAGAAGGCTTTGATGGGCTTTTTTTTCCCCTGTGCTCTCATACTAACAGGCAGAAACAGGGCTCTGGGCCTTATCTTGTAGGGATTTACACCTGATAGGAAACCAGAGTGCATTTTGAGGAACAGAAGTATGTTGTTGTCTTTGGAATAGTTACTAAGCCTGGTAGCAGCATGGCTGTTTACAGGGGATAATGCCTCCAGGCTTTAGGCAAAGCAGTGTGGAGGATGTGAGAATAACTGGCCCTGGGAGACACCAGAGAAAGCTGGAGCCTGTCAGATAGGCTTCAGCATCCCACGGCAGCTGATCCACAGTGAAATCCAGCAGAAATAATGGTACTTTGTAACTCAGGCAACAAGAATTTAGGATCCAGTGTTGCTGCTTATTTCTTTCCTGAAGTGGTCTGTTGACATTTATGTGGTTTCTTTTGTGTGCAGATGTGACTCTCTGGGGCTATGGGGAAGGCTGGTAGTAAGATATAAATGTGTACTGTTTTCTGTGTCTTTGGCTCTGAGATCTTACATGTTTCTTATTTAACTTTTTTGAACTTTTTTAATGGGAATTTTTGACATGGAAGATGTATTTAATTTCAGAAATTCAGCGATGCGATTGCATTAGCCATAGCAATGTTTGTGCAGTTGTAATGTAACATGATTTTAACACTAATGGGATTCGCAGCTCTGGGCTGCAGATTTTAGTCCTGCAGTACGACTACTGAAAATTATTAGCAAAATTATTTATATATTCACTAAACATCAGGCTGGAGCCAAGACTCCTGTCCTGTGGGTGAGCGCCCTGCTCCCTGTGCTCGACAGCCCTGCCAGCTCTCTCCCCGCCTTTTCTTCCTCTCCTCTGACTCTGCACGTTCTGTAGGTTTTGGCAATAGTTTCCACAGGACAGACTGTCCCCCGCTGACCCCTGGAAAGTCTTCGAAGCTGGTAGTTAGAGCGCTTTGCTGAAAGGTAAGAGATCATGTTTCAGATTTGGGGAAAAAGGGGGGTTGGAGTCCCTCTGGGAAGGGAGCAATGGCAGCCCTGCCTCCTCCCTGGCGTCCTCCCTGGCGTCCTCCCTGGCGCGTCTCAGCCTCCATGTGCTAGGCAGCCGCTGCTGCTTCTCTCAAAGGGTTCATTTTTGCATGAATTGAAGGAGACAAAATATTTTATTTAGCCCTCAGTTTATATCTACCGAAAGTGTGAAGGAGGAATCCAGTTTGTGCTGTGGGGGAAAAAACATCTGGTTTTCATTTTCAGTGTGGCTCAGCCATTGAATTTGAGGTATGATAGGGTGTCCATCCCATCCTTTCGGCCAACTTCAGCTCCTTTGGAGTAATAGGCTTTTCAAGTTGTTGATAGCAGTGTTACACTTGTAATTCTCTCAGTCTCCTGACACCTTGAAGTCTCTTGCACAGAATGGAAACAGAAACAGGTCGGGTAAATATTTTGAAATAAAATGCCTAACCTTAGCTTTGACCTTCCTTACACCAACAAAGACCTTTTACTGAGAAAGCGTTTCTCTCTGTTCAGGGCTGCATGTGAGGCGATTCCACTTCCACCCCGTGTTTCACATAATCTTGTGCGTTTGCCTGTGTTGGTTCCCCAGCTTCTTCCTCTTCAACTCTGAATGAGTCAAAGTGAGATTTCATTGATTTATCTGTACAGGGAACCCTGTGCAGGTAACACAATAGTCCCGGTAGGCATGACAACTAGCACTTAAAATACATTCTTTCATATAAAAATGACACTAATATGAGAGTACTATTAATAATTAAAGTCTCTCTGAAACAGTGTTTTGAAATTGATTTGAACCCACACTCAATTAAGAAAACTGTGCCGAGAAACTCTACGGTTTGATACACGGCTTTGAACTAGTAGCTATACACAGTCTTCACAAATAGCTGTTGTATTATTGCCTTAAAAGTTATACCAAAAATCTCATCCTGACCTACCTAGAGAGAAAGAAGCAGATGCTTCTGCAGCAACGTACGTCAAATAAAGGAGAGCAGCATCAGTTCAGAGCTGCATAAAAATGGGAGTGTGGGGGAGCAGTCAGAAATTTGTATATTTGAGATGGAAAAGGTGATCTTTCTGCTTTTGAGCCTGTAGGGATGTGCAGTACATTTAAACACATGGTCGCTAGTTAGCTGGTGATGGAGAGTCTGATTCTGATGTTGAGTTCTACTGCTGTAAATTAAATTTATTTTGAGGAGTGGCAAGGTTGAATTTGCACTTGTGTGAGTGAGGGAAACTTCTGGCTCAGTGTTTGATTTTTAATGCCAAAATTTAGCCCACAGCGGGAAAAGCTTCTGTCATTCTGTAAGTCCCCAGATGCCATTTTCTGGAAGAAGGTAATATACAGATGCAAGAGGTCTGTTCTTGGAGTACCAGCTGCAAAAGGCTGTGTGTCAAAAAAATAGGTTATGGATATCTAGCTTATAAAGAAAAAGGGAGGCGAGTATACTGTTGCCTGCGTGTTCTGCTAGAAAATATTAGACTGAAGCACTTTCAAAGCCAAGAAGGACTGTCTCAGTAAAATCAGAATAAAAATATATTTTCACATAAATTCACCATGTAAGGCCAGAAAGGAATGGTAGAACATCCTGTGATCTGAAGTATAGTAGACACTATTAACTGTCACTCAGTTATGCCTTTTGTAAGACATTAAGTTACTCGACAAAAATATAATCTAGGATTATATAACACTGCTGCCTGAATGCTTTGCTATTTTTTCCAGTCTTTATTTTCAATCAAGACTTGCAATCTGTTCATCTGTGACTCCTAGAAAGCTGCAGACGTATTCACTACCTCACCTAATGCATAATTTCTGCAGTTGTGATGATTCGCACCCACCTCACTTTTCATCTTTCTTCCTATATAGCCTAAAAGAGGTCAGTTGGTTTCTTGAACATTTTACCGTTAAAATCTAGTCTCAGGGTTTGGGATGAGCTCTGCATCCATGCTAAGGGACATTGGTGGTTAGGGAGGTGTCTTGACAGGGTGTGAAATGCATTTAGGAGGTGGGTTATGCTTATGATGGCTCTCCCTGCCGTTCTCCCCTCCAGAGGAAAGTCGAATTGTGTTCCAGGTTTTGTTCCAGGGAGAAGTACCAGCTCGTGCCATGAGATTAATTGAAGAGCTAGATTCTTTCCTCCGCTTCTCTTGAAGTGCTTCCTCAGCTTTCTCAGGGGAGCGGGGCGAGCAGGGGAGTTAGATTGCCTTATAAGTACAGCAAGTTTCTATTTAGTTGACGTTAGAGTTGCTGTATCTGTAGCACAAGTAATTAATTAACAGTAATAATTGAAGCCAAACAATACAATTAGAGGGCAAGGTTTCACAATCTGACTCTATGGGGGAGAATTAGTACATCAGGTAACAAACCAATCACAGCCCGCATCAGGTTATTAAAAGTCCTCATGACATTTGCAGTATTTTTATGGCCAAAACATAAATCCAACCACAAGTCTGGCTTCCACAGAATAGTGTCAGACTCTCAAAGCAGCACCTGTGTCTGGTTTTCTTGCCTCTGCACCTGCACAGTGTCTTGATGTCCTAGGAGTTTTTGACTTCAGACTATTTCCAGACTTAGGTGGTGATGCAAAATGCAATAAACCTATTGAACCCTGAAAAAAGAAAAAAAAAACCCCTATTTTATTTGCATTTACTTCTTAATAGAAGTAGAATGGGAAGCTTAGCAGTCTTCATCAGCGCTGCTCTGAAGGTTGCTTCTAGGTCAGCTGTAGAGAGTAGCGCTGTGTGACCTCCTGCCTGGGTCCTGGTCAGCTTTTGCTGCTGGAGGGCAGAGCGGGGGGTGGGTGCCTGGGGGCGTCCCCTTGTGCCCCAGCCACTCAGGGTACGGCGTGGGCTCTGTGGACCTGAAGGATGTGTCAGGGCGTGTGGGCATCTGGTGGGTGAGGCCGGTCAGGACACCTCTGGTCAGCTTCCTCGCTAGGGTGTTCCTTGGGATTAAGGGTAAGAGGAGCCTTTGAAGGACTGGGAAAGTGCATTTATGTTGAACTACAGAAACTGGTGGAGGAAATCAAAGGCAGGTGTTATCAGCTGAACTGATTTCTAGATCATTTTCTTTTTTTTTTTTTCTTTTTTCTAATTGGGTTTTAAGATCAGTACATCTTTTTCAAAGATGAAGGGAATCTCTTAGCGGTTTGGTTCAGCGTTGCTGCATAAGCAGTCACTGCAGTGGGGTTTACTTTTTTTTTTTTGCATATTTTTATGAGTGAACTATGTTTCTCTGTGGTTGCTGACTAGCCTTCACTTTTAATCACACAGGAGTAAGGGCACATCGAATACTATGCAATAGAAAAATAGGGAAAATTAAATAGAAGAACTAATGTTGAAGACGTGATACATACGCAGGAGGGAGCTTCCTATACTGTTTTACCATATAATTCTGTGTAGGGCTTTTTATTATGAGATACGGTTTTAGTTGACAATGCAGGTTGTCAAAGACACTCAGCTGATATTGCCTCTCATCTCTCTATTCTGATACAACAGTCTGTTAAAATCACTCATAATTTTAGGTGAGAACTGGAATATCTGTTTTAGCAGAGCTTTCAGCCAGAGGCAGCCATGGAACCGAATCAGTGCTTGATACTTCATGTTTCATGAAAAAGATTTGAGAAATATTGAATGAGAGAATACAGATCTTTCAAAATGTGGAAGATGGCATTTGCAACTGTCATGTAGTCCAGTGTCTTACCTGCCATAATGTCCACAGTCATTTACATCTAAGGGACAGAAATGTTATTTTTTTGGGGCAATGAGCAATACCAAAAAATGGCTAGAAATGTTTATTGTCAGAAAGACATTGTAAATCTTTTTTGTGTGAGTCAATGAATAAATATTGCTACACCACAAAGCTCAGATTTTACAGCACTTAGATTTTACTGATAATGCTTAGAAAATAACTTTTCTTGTGGATAAACATGCTTGTTGTGATGTGCTGAGATTCCAGAAAGTCACTGATGTGTTGCATTGTCTCTATCAAACTGCAGGTTAGTCCACTGGTACATACTCATGTGATTTGTAGATGAGTAAACGAACAGCTTTATTATCTTGCCAGATACTAATTTTCTGTAAAACTGGCAGAAATGCTTTCTGACACTTGCTAAAAAGCGTCTTTAAAGGATTTATCCACTTCTCATCTTCTTTCTCTCCAGGGATGGTACTCTAAATGATAATCTTGCCTGCTCACTGATGGTGATAAATTTGTAATTTTTATAGTGAATCCCATCATCTGAAACTCAACCATTGGCAAAACACTGCTCTGCAACACCTAAGTGCTATCCATATGATATTATGCTATATTATCCTGTTTCATTTAATTTCATCGGGATTGATTTTTTGAGTAAGCAGATGGCTTGGATCTTCTCTAAGAGTCCATAAGGAAATGCCATGCCAGAAATATTCTCTGTCTCAGGACATTAACTTTGCTGTGATCTGAATGTTTGTAAGACTATATTCAGCTTTTTTGTGATGTTCATCAGGAGGGTTTCATTGCTGATCCTCGGACTCATAAATGGAGACCACAATTCTGTTGGCGTGTGCTTTTCAGAGCAAAGCCTGTTTGGCCAACAGGGTGCAGGTTCTGGGGATGCTGCTGCTCAGGCAGACTCTGCGAAAGCTTAGCCCTCTCTCTGGTTTGAGGATGTGGATGTATCTAGTGCAGCTAATATGAACTGAAGAAAATAGTATAAAAAGGCAACCTGTATTAGCAAAATCTTCATTTAAAAAAAAAACTGCAATGGATTCATCACAACAGAATAATGGTGTTAATTTTTATTGCACAATTCATTACTTTAAAAAATCAGGACATACTAACTGTAAAAAAGATTTGATTCTTTTTGACTGATAACTATTATGATATATTGGATAGTGACTCAGTTTATAGCTATTTAGTATAAAATTTAACTTTTTATTAAATATGTTAGTTCTTCTTCCAGTGTTTATTTATGCAAAGTCTTGATTTTTACTTTGTTAGAAAACAGTTCATGACACTTCTAATCACAGGATTTTTCCGAATGTTTTTTCAGATTTATTAGACTACTTTTGGTTAAATATTACTGTGTTGCAGTATTTTGGCTATTATTGTGTTGCATTCTTAAGACAATGAAGGCCAATGACATACTGTTGCGTATCAGCAAAAGTGCAGCCAGAAGATCACGGGAAGCGATGGCTCCCGTCTACTCGGCACAGCACCTGGGAGCTTGCCTCTGGGGAATTGCATCCAGTTTGGAGCTTCCCAGTGCAAGATTTATGAAGAAGAGCAAGTGCAGCAGAGGAATGTTGAAATGGTTTGGGGACAAGGGCATAAGTGCAGGGGGAGGCTGAGTAAGATGGATTTGCTCAACTGGAAGATGAGAGGACTAAGAAGGATACCTGTCTTCAGGTATCTAAAGGAAGGCATTTAGAGGACATGGATCTTCTTGGAGGTGTGTAGTGAAAACAGAAGATAACAATCACATGTTATATCAGTGAAATTCTGGTTAGGTAAGAGGTAAAAAAATATTCCTAGTGTGAGTGGTTATGCATTGGAGGAGGTTTCCCAAGTATCTCTGTTCTTGGAGCCTTTAAGAATTAGACTGATCAAGGTACGGAGCAAACTGAAATTAGCCCTGTTTGATGCAGAGGCTTGGACAAGATGACCTTCAAAGGTCTCTTCCAACCTAAAGTACTTGATGATGCGATGAATATCCATATGAATGATGGAAATTTTTTTTCTTTTTTTTTTAATTCCATATCCTGAGTAACTAAGAAAAATTACGTTTATAAGAACTTTCCCCCTGAAGTCTGCTTACCAAAGGAGGTATTTGTAGTGAAAGGACTAGATCTAATTGATTTTGCTTACCCATGTCCCTCCAGATTTGTTTGTGGAACTAGAAGAGATCTCACTTTCATTGTACTGATGGACTGAAAAATAAGCTCTCCTGTTTCTGCAACTCCCTGTGGGTTCATCAGTTTTGCATAAATTAGTAACTGAATAGAGCTATTTGCATGAACCAAGATTAAAAAAAAATATATATATATATAGCCTTGCTGTATTCACAGAACGTGCTATATCTTTCAAAGCTGGTTTATCTCTTTAACGAGCTACACGTGCTTAGACAGACACACATATTATGTGGGTTTTTTTAAGAGTTCACTATAAAATTTGCACTCTTGCATCCCCAGACAGAGAATGTTGTTCTTGAGACTGTTAGTACATTTTTACATACATAAAAATTCATCTGTCTTGATCTTCTCTCTTTGCCAGGCAGACCAGGTACATTATGTGTGTAGAATAAAAGTATAAAGAATATGTATAAAGAATGAAAAGGGTGAAGAGGATTCTTTAGAGGAAAAGGAGCTTAAAAAGAGAGGAATTTTGTTCTGAAAATTTTTAGCAGCTAGAGTAGTCAGGCTTTTAAACTATTTAACTTATGCTGTATTGATGGATTTTATTTTTATTACCTTTTCCCTCAGTCTGTGTAGCTCTTTGCATTTGGATTGAATGTTTGCTGAGATGGAGGGAAAGTTTTAAGCAGGTGCCATGAGAGAAGTTGATTGAGTGAAGTTGTGCTTCAGCACATTTTATTTTTCAGTTGACTGTGAACTAAGTGTAGGGAAACAAAACTGGGCAATGTCCTTGGACAACGTTTGTTCAGCAGTACATCACCTTTTAAAATTGATATGGCTGATCATCATCTCAAATTAACTGTTTGGAACTGGGATTGTTTCCATCTGTCCCTAATCTTACCTTCTCACAGTAACTACCTGCCAGGACTAGAGAATATAAAGGAAAGAAATGGGACTTTTTTTTTTGGGTGGCCCAGGGGGAAGTGAGGGATAGGATTGGAGGAAAAAAATGCTCATGAATTATGTTAGTTACATCTCCATTCCTCAATTGTTTTCTCTCTTGTTTTTTACCTGGCAAACCTCTTGGTCTCTCTGACCCAAACCAGGGCTTATGTCCTTTCATTCTTATCTTCCATCTTCTTCTTACTTCTCTTGGGTCTGAATCACTCTCTTTCTCTGAAATGCTAATCAGAGGCTATACCTGTACCTCAAACTGTACGCTATGGCTCAAACATCCTCTCCTCATCATGTGCAATTTCCGTGGATGATGGAAATTAGGAGGCATGTACAGTGAGAAATAGTTCCTCAGAAATCAGTATTCATTGGTTTCTGTGTCTTCCTTACTCCATTTCTACCTTGTGAGCTTCAGGGACTGAATCTGGGGGGAGCTGGTGCAAATAGCACCCCCTCAGTGTCCTGGTTTCTTATGTGGACTATGAGATGGGTCTTTAAAAACATCAAGGTGTACCTAGAAATGTGGTAATGATAGAATGACTCCTTTCTGTCTTAACATGTATAGAGAATGCTGGGCCGTATCGTAAAGCCCCATCTCGTTTCTTTCATGGCATTAGTCTGACTATTGCCACGTGCACTCTTCAGCTACTGCACTATACTGGGGGGAAAAAAAACCACAAGCAAAACAAAAGAAACCCAAAACCCCAACAAAACAAACCCACAAACGCACGCCCTCCCCTCAGTCTGTTGTGAAAGGTGTATAGGATGGGGGGTTTGGTTACATTTGGATGTGTGTGGTCACGCTCCAACCAGCTATGCACGTATATCGTGGACTGCTCCAGCAGCACGTTTTGCCCTCTGGTCCTGCTCCATGATTTGTTCAGTGCTGTCGGCCATAAATGCCCTTTACAGTTAAAAGGTAAAGCTTAACTGTGGATGAGACATCTTGAGGAGAGGACAGGCCAGCCGTCTTCACCCAGCGCTGCTTTAGCAAGATCTTGCATAGTGGCTTTTTGTCTCAGACAATCTGTCCTTTCTATTTCCTCTTAATATAATTAGGAATGGAGTTCTGTTTTGTTTTATCTGCTTTTGAAATATATTCATGGTCCTGTTTTTTTTTTTTTCTCATGCACTTCCATGGAGAGATCAGCCACAAGCTTAGAAGCAATGCAATTTAGATTATAAAGCATATAACCGATTTAATGCATTAGTAATAGCAGTATTTTTCCAGTATATAGCTTCACAACAAAATGAGAGTCATCACAACTACAATTACATATTTGAGGTGCTTCAGTGTATGTCTTTTACAAGTAAAATCAAGCAGATGCTGTTCTGTAGCAAGAAATGGGTTAGAGAGAAACAAAGTATTGGCCTTTGCAGGTGTCTGTGGGGTATGAAGTTGAATTCATGGGCTTCAATTCTGGCTTCAGGGGTCAGGGCACGGCTTTGGTGCCATGAGATTCGTCTCCGGCTCCACTGTTAGTCTCTTTCTGTGTGCAGAGGTGATGGGGGGGCTGTGTGTGTAATGTTGTAGCTGAAGGTCAACTGAGAAAGATGTAATCTGCTGGAAATGTTAGCTTATTCAAAAAGCATTTTTATCCCATAATGGCTAAAATGATCGTACCAGATGCAGAGTAGTGGTTTTGAGATGATTTGTATTGATCATCTTTGCTGGTCTCCTATTTTACTGCCTAATAAGTACTGCCGAGCTTTTTGTCCTAAGCTGATAACATATAAGTATTGTCAATAGCTTTCATTATCATAATTTTGTATTTGCATATTAATACACACACATATTGTAATTACCCTGCTCTTTATGGCTGTTTGCTGTATGTATAAGAGGAGAGGAAATAAAAAAAGAATCTACATTTTTCATCTGGGTCTATAACTCTGGACAGTAGTCTTGATGCAGTAGGATGTAATCATTAGAAAGGGCTATAGATAGCAGTTGCAGTTTTAGAAACTTAACATTTTTTTCCTTTGTTGTAACGTGTGACCTTTTCATCTCTTTGATCCCTTAAGCTGTGGACTGCATAACCTTGGATTAGTAGAAACAAGAAATGCTGTGCATCATCTAATGACATATTTATTCTGGCTACATCAAAGAAGGTCAGATAAGATCTGTTGCAGGAAATCTTCTGCGTAGTCTACAGGAGCGAAGGTTGTAGCCAAGGATGCTGGGCCTTCCTTTTGCAAAGCAGGATAAAACTGAAATGGACTGCCATGATGGTTTATCTTAAAAAGCTTAGGGAAACCTTGAGCACATTGGAAATAATGTTGATGGTGCAAGAGCAGATCTTCTTAAGTGAAACTTCCTTTCCTACTTGCTGACATTGGAAATAGTAGTAAGAAGTTACTGAGTGTTGATATGACTTGTGACTAATTTGAGATCATTGAGAAGCTGCTGTTTAGTTCACTTGTTTTTGATACTGTGGTGTTCAAAATTCTCCTCAAGGAGAGATGGTGCACAGTATTTTTGTCTTCAATCTGAAACTGAAATAGTAGAAATACTACTTTTCAATATGTGTTGCTGTTGTTTGGCCATGAGGTTAAATAGATTTTGTTATATTCTGGGAATGGATGGCAATTCTGGCTTCATTCCAGCCTTGTCTGTAAAATGGGAATAATGTTTCTGTGGTTCATAGATGGTGCAAAACTGGCAAAATAAGTTCAAAGATGTAGTTAATGAGCCTTCTTTAACCATACATGGTGCTCTTAATCTTTAAATAAAACTACTTCCTCTCTTGAAGGCTTAAAAACTATCACGTTTTCTGCTGTAACCTTGCAGAACAGGGATATGTAGGGATTGTACAGAAACATTTGGGACGTAATGAATTATTTAAAAATAATATGTACAGGGGGAGAAAGGTCAGTCACATTTTACGTAGAATTTTCAAGGTGCTTGCAGTTGGTTGAAGTTATTGTGTGTAGGTACCTCCCTGGCACAGGGAGAAGTGACACCTGCATTGAGCAGGCGCCCCAAGGCTTCATGTAGTCTGACAACCTGCCCCGCAGTTAAATGCTTCTCCATTGGCATTTTCTATCAGTCATACCTTGGTCAATATTATTGGGTGCAACAGATCTATGGTGGTGTTGACATTTAATTGATGGCTTTTAAGAAACCCATGCAGAAGTGCATTTTTTCAGCTATACCATGTTGTGAATCATGTTCATGGGGATGTTCAGTAGCCTCACTTAAAAGGCAGGCTTGATGGAATACAGAGGAGATACCAAGCTAATAAAGTACTTAATATTGGCCAAAGGGATTGATGGGTTTTGAGTATTTTCTATGATAATAGCTGAATGTAACAGGTACTTTCTTTCTCTTGTAAAAGAATGTGTAGTGATTGTAATGAGTAATAACGAGATGACGTTATGAATGTTAAACATCCTGTGCATAAAGTTGTTTGACAGCTGGCCTGGCCTGAATCAGCATTTTCCTTTAATCTCTCAAAGTGTACAAAAGGGATTCTTCTCCCATCTGCCCCTCCCTCCCTTTCCCAATGACTAAATGTCTTATCAGAGATCAGTCTTTGTATCCATTAGGAAGAAAAATAATCAGTGTGGAAAGGAAGCGAGTTTCCTATAGCTGCGGTAACTTGGGCCCTTAGGATAGGAAGAGACGAGAATAGCTGTTAGATGAGAGGTAACCTTCAGGATGTAGAGGAGAGAAAAAATTGACTTAGAAAAATTCAGTCACGTAGCCTAGAATTCTTGTAATAAATATTTCCAGAGGTAAAGTAGACAGGATAACAGTTAAAGAATTCAGTTCGAAAGTGTTTTTGCAAAGCTCCTTGTGGGGGAAGTGAGGACGGACTGCTATTTTTGCTCTGGCATTTTAGCAAGTACAAATCTTTAGCTTTGGCATTTCTTATCTTGAAAATCTATTCTTAGTTTAAACTTAAATGCACACACTGAAGTATTGGTTGTATATGACAGCTAGTGTGTAAAAGTGCCTACAGTAACAAAGGATTTAAAATAAATAAAATATTTCAGAATTTTTCTTGTCATTAGAAATCCCGTTACCTCAGAGCAATACCTTTTAATCTCATACTCATTCTGGATGAAAATGCTTATGATTCTTTGCAATTCATTTCTGAAGTGGAAGCTCTCAATAGCCAAGATGAGATCCAGATATCTGTCGTGTGAGTTCAGAATTGTTTCCTCTACTTCAGGAAATTTTGGGTTGTAAAGATAAATATGATGTATAATTCTTTAAAATTTTGCCTTTCTTAGAATTCAATGTCAAACTGTATTCTGTAGTTCCTTTAGAGTCCAGTGTAAACTATTTAGTAAGTTTATGTAGAAGCTAATCATATTATGAAGTATTTCTATTCACTTAAGACATTTGGCTTCCTGGTTGTAAACATAAATGGTATTCTTAATCTCCAAGCTAGATCACTGGGAAGAATAGACCAAAATACAATCAGGACTGTCTACATTTAAAGCATCTTTCTACTAATACTTCTTGAAATGGTGCAAATGGTTGCAGTGGTTGCAAGCCAGTGAGTTTGAGGTTAGCACTAGCTGTTGAGAGCAAGCTTTTCATCTGCTTTGGCTGGTCAAGGAACTTGCATCTGCTCAATGAATGTCTTAAGTATTTCAATTTAGTACAGAATGGAATGAAAAATATTTCATTAAAATACATATACCAAGAAAGGAATTCAAGACAGCTAATAGCAACCAATCTCTGACAAGATTTCTGTAAATAGAAAAGAAAAAGGGAAGACTTGAGAATGGGTTTCTTGGGTATTTATGAGATCATTTAGACAAGTTTTGTCTAATGTCCTGAAAAATATCTTTGGCACTTCCTACTTCGTGAAGTTTGTACCTCTGCCACACTCCAGATTATATGAACAGAACAAAACTTTTAATACAAAATCTTTTTTATCAAAAAATTTCTGAGAGTGAAAATGTTTTTTATTGCTCCCCTCCCCTTTTTCAGTCTAAGTTCTCTCTGTAACACTGAAAGCCTTTCCTCCTTTAAGTTAGCATGGAATCACACTTTGATCATTTGCTTTCTGAGCTTCTACTGTTTGTTTAAACAGATGAAAAAAAGAAAAAGCAAATAAAACTCTTTGCAGCAGATGACTCCAGCTGGCATGTTTAGAGGGGGCTTAGTTGCTAGAGACCCTTTTTGTTCGCTGGTGATTCGGTGTAGAACAGCTCTGCCCGAAGCACTTGTGGTGATTGCTGGATTTCGTTCCTGGGTTTCGAGTTTCTTTGCCCTGTACTCTTGTAACCTTAGCATGAGTTCTTGACAAGAACCGTAAAAAATGAATGTTGTGCTGCTAATCAGGAGGCACTTTGGGTGGATGAGAGACGCTTTGGGTGGATGAGATTGACTTGATCAAGTAGTTTTAGAGAGCGGTCAGGGTCTTTGGGTTTGCGAATGTCTACCCTTACTACCTTCGTAAAGCTGCAGGAGTGGGACATAGGCTATGAACATGTGCAGTGTTCTGTGGGTATGTTCATGTATGTGGTCACTGCAAGGCCAGGCAGAAACTCCTGGTTACCTTCTTGCACTATGTTTTGTTGGTCTAATTAGAGCTGCCCCTTGCTGCTTCTCATTGTGAAGGATGCTTGTTCAGACCTAGCTTAGGATCTTTGCTTTAAAGTGTGGTGTAGAATTAGATGCCTTGGAAGCTGTGTGTCTCTGAAGGATGACAGGGTAAAGCCTGGGAATCATGCTATATTTCTCTTAAACATGAAACCGTAGTCTGGGTACAGAAAGGTTTTTTAGTGACTGAGATGAAAACAAGAATAGGAAACATTTCATTCTTCTAAAACATTCATTGTAGTAAACTCTTCTGTAACTTTCTTCATTTTGGAGATTTACAAAGTGATAACAAACAGGATTGAAGGCTTGTTATAAGTCATACTGATGGAAGAGGCTGTTATCAGTTTCTGTGCAGTTTGCTGACAGGGCTGGGTAAGATGCCATTCAACTATTAAGCATAATTTTCAATATCAGCAGTGTTACTGAAGGCTTTTTGACCATTTTGCTGTCCTAAACAGTCTGCCACATAATTTATATCTGTCTCTGGGCACCAGGAACATTGGAGAATATAATAAAAATAGTGTAAGGTTTCTGAGTAGCACTCTAAAAGATGAAGTTCTAAAATGAGTTCCCAGTTTTAATTCTTAATTAAGAAAATGTGCTTAAATTCACCCCATGATTTAATATTTTATTTTATTTATTTTATTTTATTTTTTTCTCTGTGGCAATGAGTAAGTAGCTGCTCTCAGGTTTCTTTCTCGCTTTGTAACTTGGTTGGATGGATCAATACGTGGCTTCTGGCTACAGAAACTTGCCAAGTACCTTCAGAATGCTCTAGTTATGGATTTTATGTTTCTTAGTTGATGGTAACTTGTAGTCCATATCTTATTTATACCATGTGGTTCTGCTGTGCCAGGGAAACGCTCTGATTCAGTGCAAACTGGACAATGAATTCTACAAAAGAGGAAGAAACAGAGCTGGGTAAAGCCTGCAGAGTCCAGAGCAGCTGAGTCTTATGAACTGAGCTATTCAGTTTGCAATTGCAGTGAAATGACCTCTGCCATTTGTGGCTGTTTTTCCTTGCTGGAAATGTTGGGACAGAATCATGTTTACTGCAACAGTGTGTGGTACGTGGCTGGTCTAGAGGGATTCATCTGCTTCACATACCAGTATGCAACCACAAACCATACATTTTTAGCTGTTCAGTACATTTGGGAGTTGGGAAGGAATCATTAGCCTGAAAAAATGAGACGGAGGTGGAGGGAAATGTCTCTGCAATGGTCTGTTTCATCAGAGGGTTTTGCTTAGTAAGCATACATACCATGTTAAATAAGGATGTGGAAAAATATGTACCTATAAATCTCAATGGCCCTCTGCCAGTCTGGCTTCGGGAAGAGTTTTATCATGACTCAGCTGAGGTGATTTGATCAGATATTAAGTATTTGAGCAGGGCACATCAACCTCAAAATTTAGTGTAAGTAGAAACATTAAAGCATCTTCTCTATAGTTGTGATGGATTGATGATGCTTCAGAAGAAGATGAAATCTCCCCCCTCCCCATTAATCTAAATTAATTAATCTTCCTGGCCTGCTAATAAGAGGAATAGTGGAGCATGGAAGGTTGCCACATTCCTTTAATGTCTTGGGTAGTAGTTTTCATTGCCTTTGCATTTTGATTTGTCCCTTCTCTTCTCTTCTCTTGTGTGGTAGCTGCTGTATACACATATTGCTGTGAACGCCTGAAGATCCTCCACTGTTACCATGATTAAACCTGTTAATCAGTCTGGGACAGATAAGCTGCACTTTTTTTTTCCTGTACAGCCTAGGAGAGACAAAAAGGGCTTCATGTAGCAAGAGAGACCTTTCAGAGGGAGTGCTCTGAACCTGTATTAATAAGTTCCTTAGTCTTCCTCGTGATCAACAGAGTAGCTTAGTCTGTGTGGAAGACGTAAAAATATTTTTGAATGTGATCTGTATTTCATAGGTGCAGTAAGGCTTAGATAGAAGATTGTATTCTTAAATTGGCTCCAATTTATTTACTATGTTAATTTTTTTCAGTACATGGCACGTGCTCCATTGTGCACAGGAATCTGAAAAAAACAAGGTGCTCTGATAAGCATCAGAGTGTTTCCATATTTGACATTTTAAAAAAAGAATTTACAGATAGAATTGTACCTCCAGATCAGCTGTCAGACAAAGCAAATGGTAAAAATGAAACATTAACAGGCGTCAGAAAAGCGAAAAGTTTGTCTCCATAGCACCAGGTTATTGTCTGCCTCATGGTGAATAAAAGTGCTGTTGCTGAACTGTGTGAGTGTTGCACCTTGCTGTTCCTGGCCTCAGCTCTTCCTGGCATATTAATTTTGCAGATTTACTCTCAGCATGGACAGAAGGAAGAGTGATTATAAGCCACTTTTTTTTTTTTCCTCTTTAACCTCAGAATGTGGAGGCCTAGTAGCATACATAATTTGATAAAATGAAATATAGATAGAACAAAAATATTTAGAGTTCTCTCAGCCTGTTACTGTACTAACCCAGAATATTTAACTTAATTTTTTGTTCCTTTATGGGATGCTCACAGTATATGCTGTTGGTTACCCAGGGCCAAGATTGAATGATCTTTGTATTTGTGTGGGAATATCTATTCTTAGGTTTTGACTTGCAACTCCTGCTTCTACATAAAAGGTTATGCCATTGTGATTATTAGGCTGTGTCAACATTTGTAAATAACACTGTCAGATAAATCCAGGAAAAATCACTTGGGTGGAATGACCGCAGAAAACAAATTTTAGAGGTATTTAATATTGCCATTTGATATCCATAGCGAGCTAAGGCTACCTGCTTCTTGGTATTCTGTAGTTAAGCAATAAAATGAGCATTTGACAAAAGCTGACAATGGAAAACAGTAGTCTATGTGAATGCTGGTCAGTACTACTCCTTGGGCAAGGGGTTTTAAAACAAGATAACCTTTTAAAATGGTTCTTAAAAGGGGATGGCAAGGAGAATGAGAGGTTATAGAGATGAACTTGAAGTTCATTAAAGCAGTAAAATACTTGGATTCCTCAAATTACATTTAATGGATGCAAAAATCACAGCTTCGTTTAAAAATTTCAAAGAACTGAAAGCACACTCAAGAGCATCGTACCTTTTACGTGTAACCAGGTGCTGATAGCTGTTGTCTCCCGAGTAATAGATTTGTAACCCTTGTGGAAGCAGTTGCTGGTTTTTAATGTGATTTCTAGGAGTTGGGAAGGAATGTGTTTCTGCATCATCTCAACTGAAAGAGACGATGAAAGCTGGGGGATTGCCAGAGTTGGGTAACTGGTGAAGAGCTGTGCAGGCTTTGGTTGAATCAGAGGTTCTGTGAGATAATAGCACAACAGACCATAAAAATGACCATTTCCAGCTGTGCGTTTTATAAATTAATCTTTTATACTGCCAGATATTTAATCAGAATAAGTGGGCTGGGAAGAAACTCTTTTTTTTGAAGGTGCTTGAAGACTAAAACATTTCAGAATAGAAGCATTGAGCTTCAGTGTATTGAAGCTTGGCAAGTTTTAGGCAATTCTGAAAATCTACTTCACTAAAAAGCTACTGTTATGAATGCAGACCTTAGCAGCTGCACTTTTTCGGTAAAAGGTAATTTGTTATTTAATTAGGTAAGAAGCGTATTGTATTTTTATACTTTACAGTTAAGATGTCTTGTAGCTTATCAGGGGTTAAGTAGACAATTCATCGGTGTGATGTTTGAGGCTATCATTGCTACCCTGACAATCAGTTCCTATTTTACAGATGCTCTCATTTTCCCCTCTACTTGACTTGCCGTTTAAGATTTTTTCAATTGCAGGTGCAAACACAGAATTTGCCTTTGTCTCCTGAAATTTAGGAATATACATTTTTATTTACCTCAGAATACTGAAGGATATTTTTATGCCAGAGGAGACATGCAGTGTAAAAGAATTCTCATTCACATAAAATGTCATTACATTTTTTTTTTCCCATTACATTGATGGTGATTTGGTTACCCATTGAGGTAATTTTCTTCACGAATAACTGATTGATTTAGTAAAAACTGCACATGATTTGCTGGCATCCTAATTCAGTAACTTCATTTTTTATATGCTCAAGTAAGCAAACTAACAGTTAATTTAATCAAATTCCCTATCTCTGATTTCTAGAGGTCACAGAATCTGTTAAATTGTCTCCTGAAATGTAGGTAACCATGGTATGCCTCCTGATGGACTTGAAGGCTGCTCTTCCTCCAGATCAAGCTAGCAGACTTTGCTATGACTTCTTATAGCAAATTCCTGCTGTGATATGCCCGTAGTATTTTGTTTTTTTAATACCAAAAATAGAAGCAACTCATTGATTCTTACAGTGCTTAACTTCTTAAAAGCTTCTGATTTGCTATAATGTAATATATTCTAATAATGTCTTGAACTAGGCAGAGGCTTTCTGCAGAGTTCTTGGTTTTGCATGATTTGCGCAAACAGCTTTGCGAAGTAATTACTTGAAAAACTTGGGTATACTAATTCTCCCTGAAAATATTGAATGGAATATTAATTGGATTGTTTCACTTTGACACATGACTTGGATCACGTGCATTGAGCTTTTGTGAGTATAAGCAGGTTTCCTTTGTCTGCAACAGCTTGCTCACAGTTTATGTGAATTGATGTAGCTTTTGGAGACTGCAAGAATATTTGCCTATAGGGTTTCAAATGAAATTCGTTTTCTACAGCTGTTGGCCTGCTGATGCCAAGAGTCCACAGATTAAACTGTTCCTTTCTGTTGTAAAGAAAGATCTGCAAGCAGGCTTGAATCTCCCCCACCTCCCTGGCCCTTGATAATGGCTATATTTGACAATGAAAGAAAAATCTGTTAAATTAATTATAGTAAAGAAAAATATGATCTTCTCTAAGTTAAAAATGTATTTAAAGTTGAAAGTCACTGTTGAATTTGTAGGTCTTATTCCCATCAGTGGTCTGTATTAAATCATGTATCAGTTTTAGTTTGTATTTAGGATGGGAAAAATAGTTCTGTCAAAACAGTATCAGCATTTATTATGCAAATATCCAATAAGCAGATGGCAAACTTTTGAGTCTTAAAATTAGTTTGGTCAACAACTTCTGGTGTGCATTTTGGAAACAGACTCTCAACAGGATTTTCAGATCCTGGAGTAAGACGCTGGGAAATAATTCATCCTTCCTGCAGACACTGCTGGAGCATCCAGCGCAGATGTCTTACGCGTGTGGTTTACACACAACCTTTACCAACCGTGCAAGCCTTTATGCTCCCCTTTTTCAATCTACATGTGTGCAAATTAGGGCAGAATAATTAAAATACATGTATGCACACATGGGCGCACATACATTCACTGTCCCCTATGTGTACATTTACAAAGATTTTTTGGCAACTAAAACCTATGTAGTATTTGAAGCAATTTTCATCTATTGCTGTATCAGGCATACAAACCTGCCTTATTAGCAGCTAGGTGGCTAAGACAGGTGATGCTAAATTTATGTGTTGCAAAAGGAGACTCAAATTGTTTAGTTTCTAATTCCTCCTCCTTTCTCTGTTTCTATGGATTATTTTAATACTCTTCATTTAGTGAGTGGGGAAAGCAGCATTACTTAATACAGCTCACTCGCACTAATGAAGTTGGCAACCAAAGAATTTGCATGCTATAATGAGGTGCTTGTGTACAGTAGGTTTTAAAAGAAGAATATATAATGAATTGTAATGGAAAAAAGGTATGGTGGGAACAGATAATGTAGTGAATGTGCAGTCTGTAAAGACTGCAGAATGTTTTCCCTCTGAGGATGGTTTTTTAAAAAATTTTAAATTTGCTTTTTTGTAATCTCATTCAGAGGAAAGAGTTCTCGTTTCTTTGCTGCTTGTCATGTGATTAAATACTAATCTGTATTGTATTATACTTTATTACAAAAGATTAAACTCTTGAGCAAGTCCAAGAAACAGGTTAAATGCATATTGACTTAATGAATGACATTAAATATCAGGAAAAAATGGGTTAAACTTTGAATTTGCTTCAGGGAAAAAAATCTTGCAGGGTTCACAGTTAATGTTAAAGTATTATAACCAGAGGGAGCAAGCAAGTTCCAGAGGAAGATTGCTACAGTGGAGGTAGCTCATTCCAGGTTTAAGCTGGTTGCTATAATGACCTGGAGTGCATCCCAACAGCTATTCATTATAAATCTGAACAATTATGATAATAGGATGAAACAAAGAGTGGTATCATCATGGTGATATTGTCTGGGAGGATCTCAGTAGAGCTTGTTCGAAACTAAATGGGTGCAAGTTCAAAGGATTTAAGTCATCATTAGGTGTACTTTGCAGGGAGGGGTGAGTGCTCTACGGGCTTTTTGAGAGGTGGGTGGATGCTCTCCAGGCCAGGCTGAGCCACAATGTTGTACTTCATCATGGCTTGAGTTTGGGTATAGCAGAGAGAGGAGTTTTAGTGTCTTGTCAATATTTTTAGATGGAGTGCTAACCTTTTTCCTTTGTTTTGTTGGTTAAAAAAACTCAAATGAAACAAAGGAGCAGGTGCCATTGGGAATTGTGACTTGGCTGTATTCACCGGGTCATAGTTTTCCTCATCCATTAGTCTGTAAATTCCCCAGATCAAACTCCTTATGGCTCCCAAGTTTAAAAAAAAAATGTCAGGCCTTGAAGAGGAGTTAGGGGTTAAAAACACCTATGATGTCTGGAGTAAGGACGGCTTATGGCAATGATTTTGATGGTAGAGGAAGTAAAAATTTTGAAGCCTCACGCTGGTGATGCAGAATTCCCCACAATTTTGGGCAGTCTCTCTTGCTTAGGGAAATAAATAGAGTTTATGCTGATATTTAAATTTCAAAGCATATTGCATGTTACAGGAATGTCTTTTGATCTATATACAGAGTATCTGAAACTTTGAATGCAAATGTTACACTCCTAGCTGTTACTAGATTAATAAGAAGGAATGAACCTAAAAGCAATTAGCATCTTCATGTCCCCAGTCTATATTCAGCTTTCCAGAGGAACTGCTTTGCATAAACAATATGAATCAAAACTACTTCCTGTGTGCAGAAGAGCTGTCAGTTAAATCAAAACACCTAACGCTGAACATACTGGTATAGAGGTTTTTGCTCTCTTTGAGGGTAATGTAAGGAAATATAAGCAGCTGCAAATACATTTAGGACTTTTATGAAATAAAATATAATTTTTACTTGCAAAGAAGTGGAATAATACCAAAACAAAACCCACACAAAACCAAAACCTCCTTATACCTCACCTTGATAAAATCTATTTTTCAGGATACCTTGAGAATTCTGGGTATGCTCTGTAATCTGGTCATGTAAACATTTCTTATCATCCAGCCTTGTGTTGTCCTGTGGTCTACCTGGATGCATACGAAACCTGCCAATTAATTTTCCTTCTCGGGGTTGTTGTCTGTCTTTCAGACTTCACTGTGTTCACACTCACCTAGTCTGAATTGAATTTACAAGAACCAAGAATTGAAACTATTTGCTTCCTCCCTAGAGACCTCCCGTACAGTGAGGCTGATTTTCTTTTATCAAAATTGAGTTTTATGAGTTTAAGCAAATTAAGTGATTCAATAAGGATGCTGCGTTTTCCAGAAGAAAAAACATGAGTGAAACAAGAGACTGTGTTCAGTCTGTCTTTGGGCCACAAGATGCAAAATATGAGTTCAGGAAAAAGACGGGGGGGG
>VXBO01007326.1:144888-168210 GCA_013400135.1 Rhinoptilus africanus
TGAGCAGTCACAAGGTCAAGTTTGTTAAATAAGTTAATTGAATTCTGTTTGTGGATGTTCTTTTGTAAGCCAGCTTCATAAAGAAAGAAATGTTTTGAGAAAGCTCTACCAACTGCAAGCAAAATCTTTTAAGCAATCTCTTTTTGAAGAAGTAGAGAAGAGCATTTCCTTGCAGGTGAAGCGGAGGCAGAGCAGGGTCGTGTTGTCTCTCCAAGGAAAATCCCTCACCACTCAACAAGCTGTCCATCACAACTCTTAGTCCTGGAACTCCGGAAAAAATGAACTGTACATTTTCTGCCATGAAGTGGCTGAGTGGGGCTAATATAATATTTGTCCTGTGTAAAGAAACAGCATTACTGTTCCAGCCTCTGGAAACAACTCCTCGGGTATGATATTCTGTGGTCCCAGGCAGTAATCTTGTCATATTGGCATGAATGTCTAATAAAGCAAGACAATTTAGGGCTGAGATAAAGGCATAGCACTACCTAACAGTTGCTTTCTGTAGCTATCAGTATATAAATTGTTTTGTTAGTATATATGAATTACTTCAAAAATAAATAGGGGTTTTACAGTAATATGTCAATTGACCAATTAATAAAACTTCCATTTAAAGTCTAGTAATAGCTTAACTTGAGTCCTTCTAGGAAACAGTGGATGTTTCACCTTCTTGAACCATGTAATGTTGTGTTTCCAACAAAATGTACAAAATTGCCCTTTTTTTAATTTAAAAGTGATCTTGCTGGCTTTTTTTCCGGCCTTGTGATGGATTTGATGCATGTATTTATTGCATGAACAGCTATAGAAGCATATAGCAAATTCAGACGTAACGTTGTCCTTAATAGCTATTTGGGTGAAATGGGTGGAACTGCGTAGTATTTCACAAGCGATTGGAGAGGCTTCCATGTGTTGCGAGGCGTCTTTGCAGGGTGAAACGCTGTGAACTCTTCCGTGTGGGAATTGTGTCCCAGCAGCGGAGCTGTCTCATTTACTAGGGGGACTTGAAGAGTAATGATAATTCATAGTGTAAGGTAGAAACCATTCAGGGTAATATTACACATCATGATCATCAGTATCCCTCATCTCTTGCCTTATTTACTTGCTTTCACTTGCACCTTCCCCTCCCAAGATAATAGATAACTGTGGTGTCCAACAGAGTGTCGGTGGCTTAACATTTGTCATCCACCTGATTCCTCCTGGTGGGTCTCCTGTGCTGCTGGCATTTGCAGAAATGTTTGGTGGTTTTGCGGTGTGGAACGTGTTGTTTTATAGTGCCTGAGCAGTGGCCAACAGATTTGTTTCAACTGTGACCACAGCCTGATTCAAACCAGTTACCCCAGAGAATGAATCCTGGCACCTGGCGTCTGTGTTGTTACTGCGATAGACGTCAAGAAGAGAACCAGGGAGCTCTGCAGCATCAGAGCCAAGGCAGCTGCTTTCTTGTGCAGCGCTGCTATTGCTGTAGACGCGTCCTTGTTCCTCCTGCCTGCTGAATAGAAGAAAGGTGAGGACTAACTACTTACCTAAGATTAGAGGAAACGTTTTCAAGAGAAGCACTCAAAACGTGATTCACCTCCAGCTTGTTTGCCTCTCATAATTTTGAGTGCTCTTCATTAACTGAATGTTGTGTGCTATTTTTCCAGTGTAGACCTCTAGGGAAAATTTAACTTAACTAAGAGAAACATGTTAATACAAATTAAATACTTTTCCTCCCCCCCTCCCCCCCGATAACATGCTGTCTGACGATTGCACAGGGGTATTAAGTGTTTCCAAATTTTAAATTGTCGATTTATTTATTTATTTTCGTTTTTACAGTGGAAGTGCTTTTCAAGCTGTTCTAAAAAGTTGACCCCCTGCGTTCTCTCCAGGGTAGCTTATACAGTGGTGGCTTTAACTTTTAATCAGCTGATGGCTTGTTCTTGCTTTTTGCCCCACATCTGGCACTTCAGCACTTGCAAGTTTGACAGTGTTTTGGCGGTACTTCACAGGCACAGTAGTTCTGTGCGGTCAATAGTCTCCTAACTATGTTACGTTACCTACAATATTGCCAGCTTTCACAGTATCACTGGACATGTTCCTCCCTGTCTTTTGCTTGCTTGCTCTCCCTAGCGCAGGTGATGCACAATGTAAGAATTTGCTTGTAAAATACGAACCAAACTCCACAAAGTTTATCAAGAAATCCTTATTCCAGAAGTAAGACATATGTAGTCTTACTACATGTCTGTCTCATGATGTACTACTATAGACATGTATCCTTCTGTTTTGATAGTTACTACATCTTAGTTGCTCAGTGGTGTCATGAGCAACTAATGTTCTCATTTTTTTTACTGTCAGAAGTGGCTTTCTGTGGAGTGTGAACTAAGGAAAATTGATGCTAACATACTAAAGAACTTATAGGGACTTTTTTTAATGTTCGAATGCTTACTGATATTTTTCTACTCTGTTGGATCAATCCATAGAAATTATGCTTCTAACTATAAAAAGCAACATATAACTGAAGCTACATATACTACTGACATTGATATTGTGTGCCACTTGATTGTAAGAGCAAGGAGAGAGTAACGTTTGCTCAAGTTTACTGAAGCTAGGCCTTCACTTAGAGTTCTCTCAGTGCACTAAGATGGCAAAGTCTGAGTAAAATGGGAGAGAGTTCCTCCTGGAACTACCTGCCTCAGTGATCTTCAGATGCTGGTGGTGCCTCCTAAGAGCGACTGGAAAGAGCTTGTCAGATGTAGAAGAGCCTGCCAGAATGGCCCTATGGGTCTTTGGTATATCAGCTCTGTATCCCTATTTCCAGTTTTGAGGCATGGTTCTCCCAGGAAGATAAAAATCCTTCTTCTCTTTGTAATATACCCATTAAAATGTACACTAGTAGTGTCAACATTTCACACTGATCTGCCATTGCAATAGACAGCACCAACCCAGCGCTGCCCGTTTGAGGAAGGGCTGGAGTGAGCAAGGATGAGTGTCATTCCCAGAGTCTCTTGCTTTTGGAAGCTGTTCTCATCCAGGCCAGAGCAGATGGTGTTATGATAACTACCTTGAAGATTCAATTATTGTGTTAATCTGAGAGCTCAAATGGAGGTACCTGGGGAATCCCAAGAAGTAGAGCAGGAAGAAAGGGAAATCTTTTATCTGGCCATGAGGATGCCGAGCAATACTCTGCCTGGTATACTTTGTCATCTGGGACTCAAAGTAAAATTTTCATATTTTGATGATTCCTCCTTGAAGCGAAACAAAGTTTCTTTTTCTCAAGACCCTCAACAGAGTTTTGCCTCAAGTTTTTATTTTCTCTTTAAACCCAACTTCAGTTGTTGAGGAACTGAAGTGCCTAAGACAGTGCTTATGTGGGAACTGCTCAGTAGCTTAAAGTAGAAAGCCTTGTAGGGTCAGGATTGAAAAGGTGGGGGGAGGGGGCGTAATGTGTGTTTGCCCCAAGTGTGGGTGAAAATAGTGGGACAAAACATTTTGTGTGGAACCCCAGTCTCTTTTTTTTTTTGGGGGGGGTGGGGGCAGATGTGAAATACTGACTGCAACTATATCTGACTCTAGGACTGGATTGTAATCCTTTCTCTGAAGTACAGGGGCTTTGTTATTATTCCCTTATATTAATGGCTTCTGTTCTCTTTGAAGTGTAGATTTTTTTATTTTTTTTTACTTTTGACAATGTGTGGTTTAGGTTCCTGTACACTTACTGGCTAGAAGCTGTTTGAGTAGTTCAAAAAAAAGTGTGAGAAGGAAGTCCTTTCTTCTGCCTCCAGTTTGGTTTCTCTCTGGTTTCTGGAGTGGTGCAGAGGAGAAGGAAAAGAAGTATTCTTGTTGTTATAGTTTTTAACATTGAACAGCTGCCTTTTAAATTATTATTATTTATTTATTCTTACATGTGCATTCTGGCATGACTTGCAAGTGAGATAGAGTTCATGGGATTCATCCTGTTCCCTCAGGGACGTTTGTCCACATTGGAGAAACATCACACACTGTGACAGCATTGGCAACCTGTCTTCCGCAGAGGCTCAGCGCTGGAACCGGAGGGTAATTGTAGATCAGGAGTGAGGCATATTGGCAGGGCTTTCTCATGCTTATGCAGCACCTGCCTTTATTGTGACTTGATCTGTCCCAATAGCAGTCACAATAGCAGTACAGGAACCAAATTCACAATTGGCTTGGCATGAGGGAGAAAAGAATTGAGTAATTATTGCATCGTGCTTGTAAATTCAGCTACAGAACTCCACCGGTGACTTCCCGAGCTGATTCTGTAAGCACCTAACATCCAACGTAAATGCCCTGAGGAAGGGTAGCTTAAAAAGCACAATCAAGCAAAGATTCTGATCAAGATTATAAATGGCACCTAGGAATCCCTTTCTGCCTTACCTTAATATATCAACATGCTAACAAAATAGCCTTGCAGAGGACAGTGTGGGTACCTATTACAGTATGTGACCTCTCTGAAAGAGAGGCCACCTTTACAGTAAATGATAATCTGAATTGTTGTATTTTGCAACCATAGCTACATTTCAGGAGAACTTCTGATAGTGGCAGTAAGCAGACTGGGCGAGTTGAAGGTGAAGATGTGCTACCATCAGTATTCTTGATATTCAACTTGCTTGTGCAAAGCAGGCTTCTATCCAGACTCATGAAGTCCTTTGGAAGAAAAGTCTCAAATTTGTGGAGGGTTTTTTATGTCATTGCAAAATACTAAGCCTGTTTTTCCTTTTTAGAGAATCTTGCTAAAGGCTGTCTTCACTCTGGTTTGCAGCTTCATTCAATCACATTCTGTTTTTGCTCTTTTAAAGGTTTGGTTTCACTGCAGTATAACTTTCAGCATCTGTAAGAACTCTCTGTGGATCGCTGAACAATAGCGGGGAGCAAAACCATTGCCAGCTCCGCATGAACTGAAGCCTGTACTTTAAAATCTTCTGGGCCTTAATGCATCCATCTAACTTCGAGGTCCTGATTGATCAGTGCTGGGAATAGCATCAAATTCCAGCTGGTTGTGATGTGCCAGGTCACGATTAAACTGTCTCGTTTGGGAAGGGGGAAGGAAAAGGAGATGAATAAATCCATATTTTGCAATTCCTTAAAAAGGCAGGAATTCTGTAACTCTACAGGTGTGGAATAATTTTGGCCACTTATTCCTTAGTGCCTCAGAGCTTTCCTAGACTGAAGTCAGTGAGGAATGGCCTTATGGGATCAAGCTGTTGTTAGAAAAGTTGGGGTATGGCGTTGCCTATGATTTTTGTGTCTGAAAACGAAAGTGGTCAAAGCTGGTTTAGCAAAGTTCTGAACTCTTGTCCAAGCTGTGCCCTTGCAAACTGTGCAGTAATATTGAAAATACAAGTTTTTGTATGTAACTTAAAATGCTATCTTTTTGCTTTCTATTTAGTGTTATTAGATGAGGAATCCCTTAGCTGGAAGAAAGAGCTGACCTAAATGAAGCCCTCTCAAATCAATGAATTGCATTAAGGTCTCAAGTATGTCATCTCAAAAAAGTTTCTTCACGAAATGCCTTTTTTTTTCTAAACTACTGAACTTTGGAGTTATTAGATATGTTAAATGCAGGGGCACTGTAGTGAAACTTTAGCTCAGCATAAAATAATGCATTTGTGTGAATTTGTCCAAATGCATAAAACTTCTAAAGATGGAACTGCAGGTCAGAATTTGAATGTACTGCAATGTTTTGCTATGGAGGTGTGGTGTGAGTGACTGAATTCACAAACAAAAATAAAGCAAGTTTGTAGGTTTCTAAATTACATTTAATTATAAAGATGGTAACTTACTGTGTCAAGTAATAGAAAATAGGAAAAGCTATTTTAAAGACAATGAAGAAATGTTGTTTTCCTTTATATTGATAGGTTTATTTCTGAAGTTAATTTTAAAATCTATGGTCTACTTCTTCAATCAATCCCAAAGTAGTAGTATGAAAGGTGCTGCTGAATTGCTTAAACCACAGAGTGGATATTCTGCTATTATAACGCTGCTCCGTAATTTCTTTGAGTTGAATATTTAACACAGCTTGCTACTTGCTTATAATAGATCATGTTACAATTAATTGCCACCTCCATTCTCTGTCTTCTCTCCCTCCTCAACTTTGCTGAACTTTCCCGTCTAAAGATTCATGAAAAAAGATCTCTCCTGAAGCTTCAAAATAATTAGTCTTTTGACTTTAATGATAGATGTTAAGAAAGGGAATTTAGGTGCACTTTCTCTGAAGTTTAAATTCTCCTCCATCCTTTACAGCAGAATAGTATGAAGTTGCACATAAGCAACTGGAAAACCACATCTTTTTGCCCCATTACGTTCAAAACTGGTCCTTAAGGAGAAGCTATTAAAACCAAATTGCATTTAAAAAAACAATAACTTTGTTTTTCAAGAGAAAAGAATGTGCTTCAAAATCTGAACTTTTAATGACATTTAGATTTTTTTCCTTAATTCTTATCTGTGACTGAGATGAGGACTGAATGCATGTTTAACATATTATACATATGGCATGTATTAAGCATATATAGTATTGTGAAAGTTGGGTTTTTTCTCCTTGGGAGAAAATTTCCTGAAAGATTCAATGCACTATATTAGTAATCACTCTTAGACACAGTATGAGGCATTTCTTAAATTCTGAACTTGAACCAATAGGAATATAGATCTGCATTAAGATGCTACAATCTCTAGAGCATTTGTTGTGGTTAAGTTAAAATAAGTAATATATGAAATATGCCAGCTAATAAACAGTTAATGTACAGGTGTTGTTTTAGAAAAGGCCCCCTTGCATTGTTCTGTTTGGCAAGGTTGTTCCCTTTCCAATTCATCTATCTGTAAACAACACTCAGGTATGAAAGAACTGATTTATTTTAACATGCTGATCTGCTGTTCCTGACCTATATTATTCTGAAACATCTGTTGCCCTAAATTTTTAGGTTTAGAAGTAGTCTAAAGCCTACAATATTTAGTCAGATCTTGTATCAACTTAGTTGTCTGAAATTCCTCTTTGATGTTCATTTTGCTTGAATGATGACTTCAGATTTTGACTCTTAAAAAAAATACTTTATTTCATTGTCCGAAGGTTTCAGTCCATTTCCCCCCTCCCCTTGTGAATTCAGAGATTTAGAATTATTTCAGCATTTTGGCCCGTTCCTCTTGGTCACTCCGCTGTGGCTCTGTTCATTTGTATCCTTCTGTCTTTGGAACAGTGACCACCTGTTTACTCTTACTAGTGTGCTAGTTATATTTTCAGGAGTCTCCCCATTTAATCACTTGGATACTTAGAAAAACGTACTAAGTGATACTTCCAGAAGCCTCCAAAAATGTGGAAATATTTTTAAAAATCATCCTCTTTATTCCTTTTAAGATAAAATCATGTTTTCCCATTTGTTTATAAATGTGTGTTTCACAGGATTAGCAATGCAATGTATACCTTCCTAAATAAAGTAATTACAGGATGGGTTGCTGTTTAGTCATTGAATTTCAACAAAGTTCCTTAACTGATTAGGAATATGTGGGTTTTTTCTCCTTTTTTTCCATGGATGATGACTTCTATTCTGATCAGTTTTATAATAATCGAGATAAAACACCAAATGTGATCGGACTCATAATCCCTTCTGGATGTCGTTTGGTTCCCCATCCACCGTTGTTTTTTTGCTGCCCTGTGTTCCTCTGCACTTCAGTGGTCCAGCTCTCCCCTTGGTCTCCTACTGCCTCACCTCCCTTCTCCTCCCCTCTGTTCTTGCCCTCCTCCTCCTCTGTTCTTGCCTGGTTCTTGCCCTCCAAATCTCCGCAGCACACACTCATTTCCCATTGCCATTTCCTGACTGTGCTATGTATTATATTGAGGTTTGGCCCATCGGGCTTAGTGTAGTTTGACTTGATGCCAGGGAAGCCATGAGAAGTGATGTGCTCGCTGGCTGCTGACAGCTCGTTCCTGAGCGAAGCAGCTGCAGGTAAATTTCATTCTCTGATGAGAGCAACCCTTTTTTTTCCTTCTGTCATTTTTCCATTGGGAAATTTGACCTTTTTGAAAAAGGACAAACATCTCATCAAAGTTTAAGAAAGATACGAAGTTTATACAATGCTGTGATTGTAACAGCTTAGCAAAACCAGGCAATGGTGTGTTTACCCCACTCTTAGATTAAATTTGAAAAGGTAAAAGAAATCCACCATCAAGAGAGGTCCAATATATATGTTAACATCTGAGCTGGTGCTCTGGTCTCCCTTCAAAGCCAGTGGAGGAAAATAGGCTTTCTGGGGAAGACTCACTTAAAGATGATGTCTAAAATGATCAGATGTATGCTTATTTCTCAAAGGTAGGCAACTAAAGTTTGGAGTGTGTAATCACACTGGAGAATCCCTTCGGGGATGTGGAGCATTCCCTCTGGAGCAACAATCAATAGTAATTTTGTTTTCGAGAAACAAAATTTCTGATTTGTAATTACTTTTTTTTTTTCTTTCTTTTTAAAGCATGAGTCTTTGTAATGAAATAAAGGAGAGTGGCTGAATAGGTACAATTGATTCTCTTCCAGAAATGTTTCTGTGTATTTTCCATCCTCTGTATGGTGGGAAGTGTGAAGTTTTGTGAGGAAATGTTTGTGCTGTCTTAATGCTCTGCTAATTTGGCCCTTATATACAACATAAACATTTCTGGCTGCAAGTGATGTGGACTTGGCCTCTGTTTATTTGTGTTTATTCAGAAAATTGTAACTGCTAATTAGTGATCATGTCACACTGACAACAGAGCCATTTAATTTTGTTCTCCCCCTTTGGAAGGGGGAGGGAGTGAGAGGGAAGAGGAGGGTTTAGAGATTTTAGCATAGCTTATTGTCTACCCAGATGAGAAGCATTGCTGCCCTGTAGCTTGTGTATTGTCCCATAGAGTTTTGGTAGCTTGATCCACTCTTCAGTCTGTTGACCCTTGTCTTTCTGCTCAAGCTTGTGCCTGTCTAATGCTAATTAGAGAGCTGTTTTCAGCCGTGTCCTCCTGAAAACAGGATCTTGTCCAAAAACCGCATTGGTGGTCCCAAACAAAGTGATGCAACACATTTTCCCAGTTGCCCTCGCTGTCTGCACTCTGAGCATTTACCATACGAGACGCATTATGTAGTTATTAAGCAATGAGGTTAAGATACCAAGTGCTCAAACACTCTAGCGTTGGCGTGCTCTCTGACTAGCTAGATAACACATTCATAAAGGAGCGCGCTGGTGTCCTGCCTGTCTGCGGTTAAATTCTGTTTTAATTCTTTTAAATGTAGCTGTTGATTCAAAACACTGAAAGTGCTAGATAAAAGACTATTATGTTGGAGATTCAAATAGTGGAAGACTTTTTGTCTGCTGGGCTGCCTGTGCATTCCTCCTAGAAGTAGTACAGAGAAACCAGTAGGCATTTGGTGTCAGGGCTTCACAGAATAACTTGAATATTTGCAGCAGTTGGATGAATAAAGCCAAAACCAATGTATAAATTACCCTCAAAGATATGTTTCTATTTTTTCTTTGTTCATGGAGGACTTGGTTAAAAAACTGAATCTTGATGATAGAATTTTCGGTTTCTGAACAATTACTATAAAGCTGTTGGTGTTGCACGAATCCATTAGACTACCTTGTAAATATATTGTCAAATACTTTGATTAAAAAATGGACCTGCCCAAGTCCATTACAATAAGGTAAGTATAGTCTTTAAAAGTAAGTCCCGAGGTAGCTAGGATGTCTTGGAAATCACATGAACTAAAACTTCTCTCTATAGGTGTCTTATCTTTTTCATTGTGTCACGATTTCATAATAATTTGAGGAACGTCAATGATGACGTTAGAAACTGCAGATGCTTTGTGGTTTTTTTTTCTGTGGGGTTTCTTGTATGGGTTGGTTTTTTTGGTTGTTTTATTGCTCATGGTCAGTATTGGGAATGATGTGATAAAATCTGCTTATTAGTCCATTATAAGTTGAAAACCATTTTTAAAATCCAAGCTACTTTTCAGTTAGGAAAGGCACAAAAATTAATTTCTGTTATCTTGAAGACTGCACTTTGTATTCATCAAATGAATAACTCCAGAATACTTATATTCAAAACCATCTGAAATTGAGTTTTATATGCATATTTAAAGGTGTGTAAAGTTTATTCAGTCAAGGAAACACAGCCTGCAAAAACCGTAAAAATGTCACAAGTTTTACTTCCAAAAATTTCTGTCCGTGAAACTTCAGTGCCTTTTTCGGTGAAGTTTGTGAGCAGAGAGGGCTGTGCACAGTCCCTTTTTAATTGGGAGCTGTGGGCCTTATTATTTGGAACTGATTAGTCAATGCTAAAAGATCCAGTCAGCTGAGACGGAAAACTTACTTTCTTGCTGAACAGTTTTAAAAATTGCAAATAGCAACCTAGAATGCAGCAGGCTAAGGATGATTATTATTGTGTTAAAAGTTTGCTGGTACATTTGAATATTTAGAGAAGTACTGTAATAAGTAGGTTGCCAATGGGATGGAAAAAAAAAATCTCCTGGTCTTGAGTCATCTTGTTTGTTCATCAGTTTGAAAAATTGCTACACAGAAGAAAAATTATAGGAGTAAAATCTTTTTAGCGCATCTGTCTGTGGTTTGTAATGTAGGGACGTGGATTTCATGTGTGTGTGCTTTTTGTTTCAAGTATCTTTGCTGTGAGTGATTACTGCTGAGCTTTCTGTGATCCTATCACAGCCCCAAATTGCTCTTAAACAGGAAACTTTGTCTGATTGTTTTTAAAAAAGAGTGCTTTGGCTGACGTATTTGGCATGTGCCTTGTCTGTGACTATAGCTATAAGATATCTTATTATTAAGTGAACAAGAGGAAAAACTGTAATATAGAAAAATGTCATGACACATAAGGTCTCTTCAGGTGTTTTTAATCACAGCGCTGCTTTCCTCTTCCTAAAGCAGCATGGAGCTTTTCACCCCTTCATCACTCTCTGCTTTACAGATACCTTCCTGAATGTTACTTTGCTTCCAAAGAGCTTCATTTTTAGTCTATCAAAGAAAAAAGTAGAGCTAAACTCATCTCTGCTTAGAACCCATGAATCTCTGTACTTTCTTTGTAACTGAACATTTTTATAAAACATAAAGTACTTTTAAATGTTGATTTGAAAACTAGTATGCTGATGCCATTTGATATAAGGGCCAGCTTAATAGTTTGTTTAGAAAATTTATGTTCTACTTATGCGAGAAATGTACTTAAAGATTTTTTCTTCTAAAAATGAGCAAAACTATGTAAAGGGTGGTGTGAAAATCTCTGCTTTTATGGGCTAAATATAGACTACATAGAGCTTGTTTAAAAAAACAACCAGCCTGGAACTTGAGTACTGATAGTCTTTGTAATTTTATTTTATTTTATTTTACTGCAACTGTGGTGTTGTACTTATCTATATTGCTGATGTTTTGTAGTCTTGCTAAACTATTTGAATCAATATCCTCCAATAGTTAATTCCCCCTACTCCACTTTCTTGCTTCTACTGTGAAAACTCTTTTTTTTTTTTTCATCTAAATTAGAGAGCTGTTTTCCCCCACTAGTTTTGTGTAAGAGCATTGTTTCATTATTCCTGCTGCATTCAGAATGTTTTATTTATTTATGTATTTCTCCAGTGGAGTGGGGTTGGAAAAGGTCATTAAATAATTGGGCATTTTCCATCCCTTTTTTCTCACAGTAAATCAGGTCTTAATGCTCAATTACTCTTCAGCTATTCAGGCAATTGCTGAGTAGGTATGAACCACTACATTCTAATTTGGCAGTATTTTATAATTTCTCTATTGGCTTTTCTACCGACACTTCTGCTATTGGTATAAATGACTGTATGATGCAAGGAAAAGAAGAGTCAAACTTGAAGTGTAACATAAGCTATTCTTTAATACTAAATTTCTAGATGAGCATCTTTTGCTACAGTGCCCGTGTCTTCAAGTCGTCGCTTAGGATGCCTTTTGTACGGCTGTGTATAAAATTGTGAGTAAGCTTTTTAAGTTAAAGAGAGTAAGTTCTGTGATGATAATTATCAGCAACATTTGACTTTTAAACAATTCCCCTGTTGACACTGATTTTCATATTATACCACTTAAAACCCAGAAAGTCTATTGTATGTGGCAATTTATCGTATTTAATGCTAGCTCGTACAAGTTCTAGCCCCAAAGCTATAATTTCTTTAATAATTTTCCCATCATTCTTTGATCATAACCTTTTTTCTCCCTAATAAGAATGTATGAATGGTCATACTAGATCAAAATGTGTATCCATCTAGCTTAAAATTTTGTACACAGGAGTGAACAGCAGGTGATTAGGGGTGTGTATGAGAGCAAAGGAAAACATGGTGATGCTTCCCTGGACCCTTGATACCAAACCCCTGCATTTTGAATCTGCTCTGAATGCCCATTAGAGCATGTGTTAGAAACAGTAACGTAAAAACCTCACTTCGTATTCACTTCTTATACACCATCACTTATTTACACACCTTTGTCCTGTGGCTTTTCTGGGGTCTTTTTTCCAGTTTGAAGGATCTCAGTCCGTTTAGTTGCTCCTTGTATGTAATATGTTCATCGTTCTCCTATGTACGGTTTCTTATCTCACCCTTTTTTTAAGAAAAGGGAAACAAAGCTGCATGTGGGGCTTTTAAGTGAATAAAACCCACTAATTGCATGCACCCATAAGTATATAGCAAGACATAATGATTAAAAACCCCAGTCCTTATCTTCTACTTGAACATTAAAATAATTCTTAAACTCAGATTTTAGAATGTTTTATAGCTCCTGAGATTTTTTCTTCATGGGCAATAGCTAGATCAAAGTTCATTTCTTTGTGTGTAGGTGTACTCAGGATAAGTTCTGCTTGACTATATGCACATCTATAGAATATATGAGGGTTTACTAACACTGAATTTTGTCATGTAATTTGTTGTATGATTGCAAAATATCATGAGGGTTTTCTGCAGCTCTTCAAAGGTGGCATTAATTTTTATTATTGGATTAACAATATCAAACTTTATCATTTCATCATATCATTTTCACTGTTATTCCCTTGTTCCCTTAGTCCTATTTTTTCAATAATATATTAATAGGAGGAACAGCAGAGGTGCCTTCTGGATCTTTCTAGCCACCTTACATTGGGTGTTAAGAATTTATTGTGAGCTTTTTGTAATGTTAAATTGTTTGTTCTAGCTGCCATGTTTTAAATGAAAAGACCATTTTCTTCATTTTTTTTCAATTCCATTCCTTATATGTCATCATTGACCTCTTGACCTTTTTCGTCAAAACCAGTGAAAGGCAGGGGAAATTTACTGTCTTTTAGAAGAAATCACCAAAGTTGAACCTGTTAGGATGAACACAAACCTTTGATTTACTTAGTAAGTAGCACTATTATACATTTATTTTTTTTCGTTTAATCTTTCTTCTATTGCATTTAGCTCCATTTGAAAGTATTAGAAGATCTGATTGTCCTTTTGTTGAATTTTTATATCAGAATTTTCACCTACATAAATGGTTGGTCCCAGTTAATACAAATCAAAATGAGAAGACACACCATCTTACTTGCAGAGGGACATGGTAATGAACAGATTTTCGAGAGGTAAACAGGAAGCCTAGAAACATACAAGCAGTTTGTCCTTCATGAAGGTACACGTGCTTTATTTAAATATGCAGGAAGATTTACCTCCAACTTCGTTTTGCTAGGCTGCTTGGGAACTTCTCACAGTGCTGTTTCATCTTGACTAACCTACATAATTTCCTGCCATCAGCGTTTTTTCCGTCTCCTCTAGGTCATTAATAAATACATGGAACAGTGTAAGTCTCAGCACAGCTCCCCAGGGCACACCGCTGTTAACTCCTTTCTGTGCTGAGAGTTGGCCATTTATTAATACTCCTTTGCTTCCTACCTGTTGGCCAGCTTTCAGGCCATGACAGGACTTTACTACTCACTCTGCGGTTACCAAGGCTGTTTTTCCTTTTTTTTTTTTTTTAAAAAAAAACCCAGCCTCTGATGTAGGACATGTTACCTACATTCAGTGCTTCTTCCTTACCCTCTGTTTTCTTAACTCTCCCAAAGAGTTCTAACAGCGGAGAGAGGCAGTATTTCACTTGTAAGGGCTGTACTTCTTTTCATCCCTGTAATGCTCATCAAAATGCTTTATATCTCCATGTAGACTCAACCTCATGGTCCTCAACCTCCAGTTATTTTTCACTTTTAAGTATGCTGCATCTTACCCTTCAATAAAAGAGGGTAAGCAGAAAATCGTAATTCAAGTTGACAGTGTGTGGTAATTAATGATGCATCTAAATGTTTTCCAGTGAATGTGTAGCACTGGTGCCCCTTTATTCGGGTGCCTACTAGCAAAGAAAGTGAAATTATATCTACATAGGTTAAGGATTTTTTTCAGATACCTTTTTTGTAAAGCATATACATTTGGTTACTTGAAATAAGACTCGAATTGCACCCTGAAGGTGATTTACAGCATATAAAATCACACTGAATAAAAGAGCCTTCTCCTTCCTATGTACTGTAAATAATTCAGCATATTAGATACAGTAAAATAGTTTAATTTTTAATTTGGTGTTATTACAGCATTTCTTTTATGTAGTATTTCTCTTATATGGTGTCATCCATTTGGCTTCTGATTCCCCGTCTCTGGTTCTTACTTCTTCCAACAGTTGACATCGTTGCTTTTTTTTTCATTTTGGGTTCATTGCCCCATTTCACACTTGCTCCTGATTCTCTCAAATGTGAGAGCTGAGTAGGCTGTTTGCTTGTTTTAGCTGAGTTGCAATTTATAAGAAGAAAAGCTTTTTGTTTAGCGGCAAACATAGATGTAATAAGTGCCATAGCTGGTGTATATAAAAGCAAAGCTGGGTTTATCTTTTTCTAAAATATTTCAGGGCGCTGCAGCTGTCACTTTGAATTCAAAACCATCAAAATTCTGTCTTCAGTCTGTTCTAAGGTGATGTAAACTTTGTTTCAAAAAAAAAAAAATTCCCATGACATTATCCACATTGGTGCTTCAAAGATTATGGGCAAGGGCAGTGGAATCACAGGATTTGTGTGTATGCATAGGCTACGTGTTGCTGTATGCAAACACCTTACTGGTTTAATATTTAGAAATTTGGATTATTTTGAGGCAGGCATGGGTATTTTAAAGCATGATGGATGCGTTACATACTTTTTCTCAGCTGATGTTATTTAGATTATAAACTTTTCAAAGGAAGAAATCAAATAATGTGGATGAAAGGAAGATTAGCTGCAGCAAGATCATGTGCTGATGTACTGGAGTCTATCCTTGTGTTTCAGTATTGAAGTGCGTTGTTGCTCTAATTACACGGATATGTATGGGGATACGAGCGTGTAGATCACGCAAAGCATGCTTTTACTTAGAGAACTATTTCAAAAGCAGAAGAAAAATTATTGTATACTAAATATTATCATGGATTCCTCCCTAAAGACTGTGTGGTGATAAATAGATTTGAAGAGAGGGGTGTCTGGTTCTATTACTAACCTGATAATAAATCTCAATGTTAGAAGGCTGCTGAGAAGGTGAAGACCTTGTCTTTTGGCTTCATTTGCTTAATTCTTCATAGAAACCATTCCTTTGGGAAATACTTAGGTAATACCATTTATTTAGAGTGCTGGAGGTAACAAAGTAAGCAATTCGTAGCAGACTGCTCTGATTGATAATGAGTGCTGCTGCTTTTCTTCTTGATCTGCTACTTGAGCAGTGAGCTGGGCAGAGATGCATAGCTGTTCTTTTACACAAGGACTAGTTTCTCGAAGCTTGAAGCTGTTCCTTGTCGCCCTCCCTTGCCTCCTCCCAGATGAGGTACCATGTTCTATCTGAAAACAACCAAGCTTCTCACTAATAAAGAAGAAAACGGGGAGATGATGGGTCTTGTGTCACTTATACTTGCTCTGGAGTTGTGAGGGGTTACAGTCTAGGGCAGGGTTTGTTGTGTAGCATCTAGTGTGATCACACAGGAGAGAAAGACCTCGTGCTAAGAGATTTTTTCAAAATAGACAAAGGGATAGATCAGTGCAAACTAAATTCCTTCCATTTTTTTCCTGAAAGGTGATGCTGTACTTCAGCGTTAAGAGATGACAGACATCGTCATCTTTTGAGGGCAGTCAGGACCGGGGCTCACCTTGCAGGAGAGCTGGTGCCTGAGGGAGTCGCTTAGTTAGGTACATGTGTATGGAAGATGTGAATGTTAGGTGTAAGCACTGATGCTCTCAAATGGTCCTGCAGAAGACCCAAGAGATTAGCTAAAGGAGGGTGGTGAGAGGTTTTCTTCCCCATTGTGGCAGGAACCTGACAGTCAGGCTGATAAACCTGTGGATGCTGCAACATAGGAACAATCAGCCTGGGTCACCGTGTCCTCTTGGACAGGAGCATTTGCACTGCTTAAGACCTGAAAGCGATTTTAGCTCTTGTTCTTCCTTCATCACCATTACAAACAAATGGATTTCTCTCACTTTCTTCCTTTATTTAAGACTTGGTTCATGGTTCCTCCTCTTTCCCCTCCCTCACCCTTTGTGGCTTCACGGTAGCAAGGAAAGGTGGCCATACAGGTTTTTCACATCTTCTGTGCAGGCCTTGGTGAAGGAAGATAATTGGGCACATGTGGCTCCAAGTAAGCGGTGACTTATCCTGAGCTGGGGAGAGGGGTGTGCGGGTGTTGGGGGGTGGCACAGCCCTTCATTTGTTCAGCTGTTAAAAGCTTCCAGGACAGGCGAGCTTTCTGCAAAGCCTTTGTCTGCTATTGTTCACTTGCTGTCGCTGTAAAATTTGCTTCATACTTTTGTTTCTGCTGAAAGTTCTCAATACGTTATGCTCATTCATACCTAAATCATCCCATCTTTCCAGCCAAGAAGTAATTCCGCATTCTCATAATGAAATAGAAAAAAAGCATCTAGTCCTCTGGGTCATTTGTTAGAGGATGACATCTTATAGGTCAGGGCAGGAAAAGAGCTGCTGCTATATTGATTTGGAATGCCACAGAGTATTTCTTGAAGGCTGGAAGTCATTACTTTTACAGACCTGTTATGTCTTATGTGCTCAGCATAAGCTTACTCTTTTGGCCCTCGCTGTATGCTCTCCTGCTGTGGTCCAAATGTTTCATACGCTGGCTACACAGCCATGCTTCCGCCTCCTATCAAACACAGCTGATTCACAGATCTGTGACCTTTCCCTGATCTGCTGGTGTATAGTCCAGGGATGTGGGAGGGACAGAGGAGCTCGGTGATGCTTTGGAAAATCTGTTATAAGAAACAGATTCTCAGTACCAGCTTTATAAAGTAGGCATTCCCTTTCATAGGGTCTAATGTGCCTTTGGCAGAACAGGCTCACAACTCCGCATGGGCTGTGTTGTGAACCCATGCATAAGTGCGTGTTTGTTGTGTGAATAGATGCCTTTTTCCCTGGGTGCTGCTTCCATGGAATGATGTGTTAGACTTTTATGTCAGGCTTCCAAGGACTGGGGAGATTTGCTTTTGTGTAAAATCATTTGGGTAAAAGTCCTTTAGAGCTAATCTGGGAAGGAATTAAGCAGAGATGTTTTTGCTGTTTATTTGGGAAGTACTGAGCTGCAACTTGTTTCGTAGTCTGAATAGAGAGGTAGGGAATGAGCCACAGAGAAAGTTTAAGAAAACAAAGCAGGAATTTTCAGAAGAGTTACGGGCATGATTGAAGCTGATTAGCTCAGAAAATTGTGAGAAATTAAGGGATCTGCTGCTGATAGCTTCTGCTTACAAATGCAGATCGTTAGTATAGGTCGTTATCTGCACGCACTCTGTATTGCTTTCAGTACATTTAATTTTGATGATTGGAAAGCCTTTGCATTCCTCCACCTGCTGCTTTTTACAGACAGTCTTTAAACGTCATGAAAAATGCAGGCGTCTTGTTTCATGCTTAAAAAGATTCTTGTGTACCTTCTCACTTAGGCTGCCATAAAAATGCCAGTGGCTTGATAACTGCAGAATTCAAGTTATTTCATGTGATGAAACATGAATGTTTCAGATAGTTGGCATGGAAAGGGGCACACAACATCTGTTTTTCTGACAATAAAAGGACATTTCAGTATTCTAAGTAATGTACAGTCCAATATTTACAATAAGGTGTGTATGTGTAAATAAACAATTCTTGTGTTCATACAGGGCTTGTGCACATGCCAGCGGGTACTGGATGTATTTGCTCAGTAGTAACCACTTCCAAATTTGTTTCAAGTAAACCAGAGTTTAAAGGAATTCTTGGGTAACACGACTGATATTTCGTTATTGTATTGGTCACAATTGTAAGCACAGAGCAGCAACTCTTACATTATATATGGTATTTCTAAGCCTGTAACCTACCTCATGTGGTAAGAGGACACAATCTTTGAAAGGAGAATTTGGCATGAAACGTGATTGTTTGCAAAGCTAACTGATTCATTGCCAATCTTTCATTTTTCATACTGCTAGGCTATTCAGATAAATCCAGATCTTTCTGTAGCTAATTCATTGTCAAAATCCCATTTCCGTCAGTGAAGCAAGATCCAGATATGCACTTCCATTTAAATCTTAAAAGCTCTTTTACATATCTTTTCAGTTTTTCTGCTCTGAAAGATTGTTCAATGAAAACATTAACACCTAATATTTTTCTTCCAGTGCTATTATGTTTGCTTAGGCAATAAGTAGAATTTTATGTCCCTCCACCCACAACAGAAGAAAGAAAATTCCCAAATGGGATCTTCTGCGGTGACGAGTGCCTTCAGCTCAGAGCTCAAGTGGAGGCCCAAAAACTGAGCTGCTATTTTTCTTTTCCACTGGAGAAAAACGTATAATGTCTTAGAAATATTACTCGTACACTTCCCACTAGTGATGTAATCCCTCTCCATTCCATCAAATTAATGTCTTCCAAAGAAAATATATAAAGGAAAAAGGGAGGAGGTACAACTATTTATAATTATTTTCATTTGTCAAGCAAGTTAGCGCTTGCTCTGCCTTTATTTTACTTCTTGCGCTTGAAACCGAGCTCTCCATTAACAATGTATGCCTACCCACATCACTGTAGTATTTGAGCTCCTCACAGTCTTTGTTCATCCTTACAGCAAAGTAAATAATTTTTTTTTTTATTGCTCTTCTACAGACAAGGAATTACGGGTCAAGAAGCTTTTTAAAGTTAGATCCCCAAAGAATTTTTCTGTGCATTTCAGTGATTTTAGTAGGCATTAAAATTCTGGTAATCTGAGTTATGTCACACCACCAAGGCTAGAGCTGCATCCCCTTTGCTTGAGGTGAGTGTGACAGACGGTACCGATGGGTACCAATCCTCCACGCCGTGTTTCATTAGACCACAGAGATAAGGTGTTTGGCAAAGCCAGCTCCAAAAGCCCCTCCAACTTGTGAGGCTTCTGTTGGTCTTTGGGACGTGGAGGCATAATTTCCTGCTTTTCCAGATGTTTCAGCGTGACCCGGAGCTGCAGCAATCAGCTGATGTTAAGAGACAACCTTCTTACCCATCTCTCTAACGAAGTGTACAGCACGCGTTATCTAAGCAGTGAACCGGCAACAAATTAAATAGTTGTGCTGTTCATCACAGAGCCTTAATTAATACAATCTGACACAAAGTGAGGAAGTCTGCCCATAGGCACATTATTGTGATTAGATATTTGAAAGAATCATGGTAACTTTTTTCATATGTTGTTGTTACTGTATTTATCATATTTTTGGTCCTGGGATTTCATTCTTGCTTTCAAGAATCATGAAAGTCTGAAAACTGACAGGGGCAGGAAGGAACACTGTACTGCTGTGTAATAAAGTATTGCCCACATAGTTCTTTCTGGCTGTAACTCATAGGGGTTTTATTTATCCCTTCTGGTTGCTTGATGCTTTATTCCATGCCTCATGTTGATATTTTTAAAAGGAGACTGAGGGTGAAGTAAGAATTGACTGAGGATAGATAAACTGCTTCAATAAAATGGTCTGAAGCTCTCTGACTTGTCTCTTTGGGGCGGGCCTTGGAAAAAGCCTGGGGCAGATGCATTAAACTATTGCTATTGTCAAAACAGTAGCATGACTCCACCGACTTTAAAATACTTGCAGTAAAATGCAGGGACTTCCTACAGATTTTTAAAACGTGATTTTTTAAATGAAGTTGTAAAGTGAACTTATTTTTAGCTTAATAATATAAAAGAAAAGCCTTATCAGTGAACAGTTAACTTTTTGGGTTCAAGTATATTCAATTTTCCCAGTATTTAATTTTTTTCTTTAATTCTGTGTGTGTGGAAGGACAGTGAAAAGGAATCAAGTAATGTAGTATTGTGGGGAGTATTCCAGCTGTAGTGTTCCAGTAGTAGTCTTATTGCCATTAGAACATGGTAATCACTCTGTATTCTCAAATTGCTACCATTAGCAATATACTTTATTATCCCTTTTTTAAGGGAATTTTGACTCTGAAAATTAATCTGTCTGTATTCAGTGCTGTTATTTGCCATTTTTGGCCCTCTGTCCTGACTATGGATAACAGTGTTCCTTTTGACAGACTGTGATCCGTACATAAATGTGAGAAGACCCTGGAGACTTGGAGGTGCCAATAAAAAGGGACCCATCAGAAGCAGTGGATTTACTTGGGCTGTAGAAATCAGGTGCCTAAATAGCGTTGCTGTTGGTAGAAGGTAGCGGTGTGCACAGCTTGTCTGAGCAGGGGTGGCAGGACTCCAGTGTGTATTCAGATGTCTTTTTAGGTGTGGGCCCCTAAACCAACATCTGACTGACCGCTATTGCTGCTTATGAGTATAAAACTCGCTAGTGGTGAAAGTTGCTACTAAAGTCTAAAGAACAGAAATGATGTTCTGAAATGAAGTCATGACTCTGTTAATGCTGGTGTTGAAGCCAAGCATCTGGAACTAGAGATTCAAGCGAAACGTGAAAGCCAGGAACCCCTTTTTATGTTGCATCAAACTTTGGCACTGCTTTATTAGTACTAGACATTTGAACTCTGAAATGTATGAACTTCTGTGGAGTGTAAAAGGGTCTATTTGTGCAGTCTGGAAGTGGTAGCAGAGAGAATTGTGCTGATTTCCTACTGATCTTATGAATGCATATACGAGGTATGATTTTTCTTTTTTTAACATTGATTTGAAAATGTGAACTGTTTAGTGTCGCTTCAGAGCACCTTGTTCAATGAAGCTCATTATTACACAGCTGTGAGAGGTTTAAATTTAGGTACGTTTCTGTGTAGACTGCCAATATGTTTACTGATCTCTCTGCAGGAAATGCAACGGCAAAGATAAGTTATACCTCTATCTTATGTATACAGGTATAGAACAAAAGAAATATTTTCAGGCTTTTTTGCTTACACCTGTATTAGTGTGAATCTTCCCCTTATTGCTCCAGAAAAGTAGTTGCAATCCGATGTCTATTCATAAGTTCACCATGTAAATTTTAACGGAGACTATTTAATATTGGAATGGAATAAACTATCCTGCTAGAGGGTTAAAAAACCCCTTATGTGAATAGTGCAGAGTGGAGTGTTGGTTTTTAACCTGTCTCTGTTGGGAAGTATGGCCAGGTGGAGGACCATTGTCAAGAAGATGGCACGGTGTGTATTAACACCCAGCATTGGTCCTTTCGGCCAGAGCCATTTATTCTTTTGAGGAATTGGCAGTGCTGTCCCAAAGTGATGCTTTTCTCTAACTGTACCGTTTAATGCAAGGTTGATAAACTTAATTCTGTTCTTGATTTGCTTATGGATAAAGGAATCTATTTTTCACATTGGTAATGGTTATGTAGGTCACATGTAGCAGGGTAGGTGCCAACTCCACCTGTGCATATTCCAGGTGGCTTTTCCCACTTTAGAACCTAGAAATTTTTACAGTGCAGTATGAAAACAAAAGAACATCATGTTGTACAGAGACTGGGAGTAGGGAGGAAGGAGATGATATCAAGGAGCTGTTACAGGAACTGCTTTTTCTACTGCACTGAATTTTTCAGGTAATGAAGATGCTAGCTTTTTTCTTTTTTCTTTTTTTTTTAAGGTTACTCAGCTAATAATTTTTGACCTTTACAACCTTATTCAAAGTTCAGAGTAGCAATCTCATTGTCCTCTGTGGCTTTTGGATCACCGCAGCAGAAAAGGCACTCAGACTCCTTGCCCCTTTTATTTGGGAACTGTGATTTCATGTGGGCTTCCTGTTCCTGTGAGATGATTGCTTTGAGTTGGCTTCATTCAAAATCGATTACAGAAATGACAAGTTGAGGCTGTCTGTGCTTTCAGTGTGCTATTCAGTGCCTATTAAGTGTTTGTTAGGCTTTTTATAGACAGTCTATGAACTTTAAAAATATAAACCGCTTATATGCAGTATGGTAAATGGGGATTTAGCTAAACTAGTCTTACTAACATTAGCTGAATGCCTTTAGTATTTATATAGTATTTTACACTTCTGAAGTGCTGTACTAACATTAATTAATTTCCAAAACACCCCTGTACAGTGCTGTAGGTGAGAAACTTAGTGGCTAAATACCCATCAGCAGTACTGAGAATGTCCCCACAAGGGTATAACAAAATGACTGAACAAGGACGTTCTAAATTAAAAACCAGTTTAATTTAGTTTAACCTAATTCACTAGCTCTAACTTTTGTTCATGCAGAACAGCAGATGACTGTGCTTGCGCTTAAGACTACTGGCCCTCCTGGGCATAATGGGACAGAAGGATGAAAGAAACAATTCTGGATTTCTTTGCTTCCCTCTCTAAATTATGCTGCCTTTTTTTGGACAAATATATTTTGCCTTTTTTTGGACAAATATATTTAATGGGTTTGTAGTGCCTAGAGAGAGGGACATTGGAAGGTGTGAAGTTCATACGTATGTTAAAAAAACATAAAACAACAGCTTACTTAATGGTAGAGCTGTTGATGTGATCGGATAAAAGTAGAGGGGTGCATGCTCACAGCAGTCCACAGTCAGATTTGAAAGTTTTCTCATCTACCTTTAGGAGCAAGATTTCAGAACTTGGCATGAAGAAATTCTTAGCCAGACTATTAAAAGCTGACATCATCCAAATGGGTAAATTATTTGAAATTTTGATCACTTGCTTAATAGAGTGGTTAAGTTCCTAAGAGCCAACACTGCCTTATAAATCAACACTTGGTGAGAGAGGGCAGCACCTCTATCACTCATTCCAACTATCAACAAGGAAAAAACCATTGTTTTCCTGTAAATTGGTTCATTACTAGATTGTAACAGCGTCTGTTAAAAATCAACCAGCCCTTACCCCACGTACAGTTGTCCATAAATCCACCACTAACACAAACTAGGGTAAAAAGAAAGAAATAAGAGTTTTTAAAAATTACTATTCCTTTTAGTTATACTAAAATGTTTTTGC
>VXBO01007326.1:168272-247940 GCA_013400135.1 Rhinoptilus africanus
GGCGGGGGAAATCCCTCTGTTTTTAGTAGTGGAAAGGAAAAACTCTGTCCAGCATTTAGTTTCAAGTAGTCAGGCTCTTACTCTTCTTAAACTATACTCTTTCTAAAATGAAGAAGTTTTTCTATAAATATTTAAGAAGTTACCATACCTGGTACCTCTTCACAGATCAAGTTGATAATAGCAGTGAAGATCAAGGCAGTTACATACCGGTAACTTTTGTTTAGATTTACTTCCGACCCCTTGGGCTGAGGAAGTCACTGTGCAATTTATCAGGGAAAGGTTTTCCAACACATAATTTCTTTTCCTTCCGAGCTCGTTTGTGACTCTTACATCCACTTCCTCCTCAGTTTCTAAAGGTGCACAGGAAAGCTATGAAGTGCAGCATCATTTTGTTGACTAAAAGGAAGTTTATACATAGTTATTTCTGAATGGTTTTGCAAGGGAGGAAAATGGCATAAAGGCATCTTTCCCCACTTTACTTAATTTTGCCCATCTTAAGAGCAAGCTTTAGCTTCATGAGAGCTATTGGAACCTAAGGGCTTGTGCAGAATGGCTAAATTGGGGAATCATGCTCAGTGAAAGAAGATGTGTGTCTGTGGCTGCATGCCTGTGTGTGGCTTTTCTTTTAGAGCAGTTAATTTCGCTCAGTGGGGTAATCAAAGCTGAAAAAGTGAGGTAGAAACTTTCTTTTAAAAGTCATTTGTAAAAAAAATAAAATAATAAAAGAAATCTAAAACATTCATTGGATGGAGTTGTTGTTTCTGACAAGAATTATCATATATTTGGGCAACTTAATGGATTTGTATTGAAATTTCATTTCTTCATTGGGGGGAAGTAATTGTATTAATTATTGCGTAGTCTTTTTTCTCCAGTATGGTTTATTAATCCTACATTCTTAGATGGAAATGAGAGAATACAGAAGCCAAGAAAAAAATGCACCAGGAGGGGGAAAGTGTCTCCTGATCTGATGTAGAACTGGAGAAATGTTAAAGGCTTTGGCTACTTAGAGCAGAAAAATCTGAACTCTTACAGCAGCAAAATACTTGAGGCTCTGAAACTGTAATTCTCAAAATTACAGTGCTGAAAGCCAGTTTGTGCCATTATAGTATTGAAAGTTGTTGTGCATGAAAGCATCACTTATAATAGAAAAACATTACTGAATGTTAGATTGCTGCTGCTGCTGTAATTATCTTCCTTTAGATTATCTTTGTTTGGCTAGATGACTCTTAAAAAAAGAAAATCAACCAATAAAGCATCATTCATATGAAACAAATTCTTTACGGGAATATTTGTCTTGGAATGCCTGAGTTTTTATTTATACTTACCACTTTATCCCATGAGCTAAAAATCTCTCAGAAACCTAATCAGTTGAACTTTCTCCTGAACACTAGTTTTTAGTGGCTGCTAACTTATTGTACCTTTCCCAAGAAATCAGGACAAGGACATCGGTGAATATTTGAGTTGTTTAGATTAAAAAAAAAAAACAAAACAAAACCCAACACGTATTTAAGTTATTTTTCTGTAAGAAAGGCGTTGACAGATTAGACAATGTTAATGGTGAAAGAAGGAGATGCGAGTTTGCATCGTAATATCCCCTTGGCAGTGAATATTGAAGTTCAAAAGATTATTTCTGTCATCTGACCATAACCACACTTCCAAAAGGGCTAAATGGCTGCTTAAAAAATAAACCACATCACTTTATTGAGGGTGTTGAAAAGTGGTGTTGTGTCTCTTTATGATTCTAACTATTATGTCAGTTTTACTACTGCTAGCCTTGCAGAACAGGTAGAGTCATGAGGCTGAACTGGTTCATACATCACCTAGAGAATTGCTAATGAACTTCCAGCTGCCAAACTCTGCCTGCAAATTAAAAGTATAGCACGATTTCACCTTGTTTATGTGACTATTTAATATTCTGCTTTGCCTTTTAATTTCTAATGAAGCTGCTTGCTGCTCCAAAGCCTTACCCTTGTTTTTATGTTCGACTCAAGATGGTTGTCCTGTACGTTAATTTTGAGTGTTACTGTTTTGGGCACAGTAGATGTACTCCTGCGCATGTCTTGTTGATACCTGTAGCGTTTAGCACTGCATTATATAAAATGTCACTGCAGTTGGAGTTAGCCCACCAAACTTTTGCTCCTAAGTCATCACAATATAAACTTCAGAGGAGGACAGCTTGATTTGCAGATCCCTGGTTGATGTTGTGGAGTTAACAGTTGGAGGGTGGTAACTTTTTTTTTGTAAACACATTTAATCTGGATTAGAAGACTATAAACCTAGAACCAAACAGTCAGCTTCACATTTGTTTTTCCAAGAAGCAGCACTCTTTCATTTCTGGTTAAATGACATGTAACTGAACAATTGTGACAGATGAGGGAATATATCTATGTCCAATTATGCATTCCTCTGTTTTATAAACAGGAGCTATGATTGCAGCCATCAGTGGGGATTAGAACTTGCGTTTCATAGCAGAAAACAGGCAATGCCTGAGGACCTGCAAAAGAGACTTAAAGGGACTTGTCATCAATGGGTAGCTGTATGTTGGTAGAACATGGATTGCTTGAGGTGGCCATTCGTTTTTGCCTAATTTCTGTCCCTACTGGGCTCCAGCATGGGAAATCCTAACAGAAGGGTAAGAACAATGAAAGATGTGTTAGACTGCTTTTAAAGAGAGATGCTGTCCTAACACAAGTGCTCTAGGGCTGGAATCCAGTGGCTCTGTGGGAGAAATAGGGGTAGGCAGAAATTGGCTTCCCTGAATTGTAAATCCAGGTAACAACTTCGTGGCCCCTTCCCACCTTGTCTTTCCTTCTCCTCCCAAATGAATCATGAGTTTGATGTAGGGAATGGATGGGTTTGATTGATTCAGGATTAGTTCTGGGTTCAGGGATGGGATTTCACTGTTCAAGGAAGAGGGTGGGAACTAAGCAGCGTCTGGGTTCTGCCCTGGTCCAGCCCCATGGGAACATGCAAGATTCATTGCATTTGTGCTCTTCGCCAAAATTAAGACTCAACATTAGAAAGACTAACAAAAATCTTCTCCCGCTTTCCCTTTCTGGCCTCAGCTGATAAAGTGAGTTCCAAAGTGGTGCTAGGTAGCTTTTTGTTCAGAAGAGCTAAAAGCACCTGGTTTTATTAAATCAGTTGTGATACAATAAGGATTTCACTTTTCTGTGAGGAGCTTCTTAATATAGGATCTAATTAATCATAATAACCTCTGACTTCTTTATCTCTGCAATATAGAGCTTTGCACAGTCTTCTTCATGTAAATCCGTAGCTGTGAAAATAGTTCAAATATTATTACTGGTAAGTGCATTTTTCTGGGTTGTTGCAACTTCTCTACTGAAATATTTCTGTCTATATGCAAAGAAGAGTTTTTCCACTTAAGGAAAGTTTTTGTATTAATGCTAAGTAGGTAAGCCACTGAAATGCCCATGACATATGTAGAAAGAGTACTTTTTCAATAATTATATTTAGAGAGACATCTTTCCGTATTTGTGAGAGTTTCAGAAGTGTTGGGGGGATGTGCCAATATTTGAATACTGTGTTTATATTTCCTATAAGATCACTCACCTAAAGCCAAGGAATAATTTAGGTGTATATGAACACCAATGACCAACTTTCTTTGTCTTCTTTCCAATCATGGATATCTGTGACTATATACTTAGGCCTGATCTGAATAGAAAAGGATGGCACTTGTAAGTCCATTTGTGTACGAGTTTGTACATCACACCAGTGAAGTTCTTCATCTCCCACAACTGAAAAAAAATAATACGTGTTTATAATTTCCTAGTAGAAAAAAATCCCAGAAGCCTAAAACTAAAAAGCCTAATTATAATTAATTGAAAAGTTTTCTGCAGAAGCTAGTGTCAGCAATTTGCATAAATTCTCATTAAGGTGAATAATATATTTTCTTCAAGATCCATTAAACAAGCTTTAATCAGTTGAGCTTGAAAAACTACACCATGAAACTTCAGTTTAAAAGTCATTACACGGCATCCAAAATAAGTTCTGAAAAATTACAGAAACGTATTCAGGAGACAACAGCATCCTTCAGACAGTAAGAAGCCGTGTAATAAATACCAAGAGGAAGGGTGGATTGTTGTTCCTGGCTTTAAGTTAATTCCACAAAGACAAAACATGCCTGGTGGGAAGGAAGCCTTGTGTCGCCAGCACAGTGGGGTGTCGTACCGGAGCGAGGTATCTGCAAACTACTTTTTCTGCTAGTTTCAAGAAGAGAACACGAGGAACTGGCAGGTGTGGTACAAGCTGCAGTACCTACCACCTCTACTTTATGTAGTGGATACTCTACTGCAGGTTTGGCTTCTTTTGGGTTTTTTTTTCCTTTTTTAAACAGTTAAGCTAAGATGGCCATGAAAACTTTTATTTATGTATGCAAGCTAAACAATTTTGTGTATTTCCTATCCACTTTTACTTTTCAGGATTAATTCAGATGCGGTCTTTCAAATCACAGGTTCTAACTGGTTAGATGTGTTGCCTTTACTTTGTGTTTACTGAGGAACTTTCCTTTTTGAGTTAGTCCATTTGGTGATAGGAGCTGTGTGAAATTCACTTTAGAGCAACTGTTATCTTCTTTTAGCAATCTTTGTGTGCCAGGAAAGGTGGAGTGGCAGAACTCAAGAGTTTCTGCTGTTCTTGGCAATGCTTTCCTCTCTTTATTTAAGGCCATAAAGAAATGCACACTTAAAATAATTCTACAAATAAATAATAATTCTGTTTTATTAATTGATTCTTATTATTGCTGAGAGGTACACTGGATTCCTTCCTTGCCATTTTGTGAGCAGTCATGCTTTTGTACCCTTTTCTGTTGCAGGAGCCAAATTTAAAGCTTTAGACGTTAGCACTGAATCAACTTTCTAAAGCAGCAGTTCCTAAATTGCAGCATATGTTTATACACCTCTGTATAATTTACGACTGTCCAAAGTGGTAGTTGGCCAGGCTGGAACTGGTACTGCTGGAATTGGTTCCTGCCAATCTTTACTGTGGTACCTGGTCAAAGGAAAAATAATCTAAATTTGGTCCCTATTCTAGAACATTTTTCTTGCTACTTTTTCTGTTCGATGTTTACAGTCTAAAATACAGAGATGGGGACGTGAATTTCAGGATGGATCAAAATGACTACTATTAGCGAGTTCTAAAAACTTCGTTCTCTTTATCTGTATCACTTTAACACTCACTATCTTTGAGAGAGACCTTTTATAGTAAAAAGCAATACCACTGTCAAGAAAGTTGAGTAGTAATTATAGCTTTTTGTGTTATTTGTGCTAGCAAGGTTGAATCATATTTCCCACTGCTTATCATTAGGCATAGCATTAGGCAGTTTTTCCTGGTGAATTTCTCTTACTTGAGAAAGCTGTACAGAAAGCTCAGCTGTACAGGTGGAAATACAATATACTGATTTTTTTTTTTCTTGTATTATGGAAACCTCCCTCAGTTAAAAAAAAAAAAAAAAAAGGAAAAAAAAAAGATTTGAAGCTTCTGAGAGAAAATGTAATTCATGATTACTTTTGTGGCTCTGGAGCCCAGATTGAGAAACTGATTGTTTGTTTATTTAGTAGCAGGATGTCCTTAAGGCTACTGGCAAATGCCAGTTAGTTTTGAATGTTCAACTCAGAATTTGTTTCTGATGTCCCCACATCATTGCGGTATTCCTGATTATATGAATTGGCTGTTCAGCTTCTTTTTGTGACCCTGGAGAAGAAAGGGAAAAAGAAGTTCTTTTGTTTGTTTATTTAAACCCCCTCCTCCCCCCCAGTTATATTACAGTATGGTGACCCGAAGTACTTTCTTTGTTTTCTAATAATTGTCACCATTATTTCTTATTTTATTATACTGGACAGTTTGGTTTTTAGTGTATATTTCTTTTGGCTTTGTAACAGCATTTAGATTCTTTATCTTATTATTTTAATTAAACTGCACCCAAAATGTTGCATGACTCATCTGTAGAGGAAAATACACAGTGAAATATCTTCAGATAAACTCTGTGTTTATGTTTTTTTTCCCCATTGCTTTAATTGTTGATGCTTTTACATCTTCTTTAAAGAGCTTGTATCCCAAGGCTGACTGGTGTATGCTAGGATTCGTCCGAAGAGTTCCTTTAGATATTATGGGAGGTCTATAAGTGATGGGTGGCCCAATACCCAAAGTCACCATTCTATTCAAATAAACACACAATGAAAGTATGTGCAGGACCTTTCACTCTTACAGGAGCTTGGCTGTGTGCCATGCTTCTGACTTAATGGAACGGCTGATTTCAGGGTTGCCTGGGGCCACAACCACAAATAAGCATATATATCTCTGAGGTCATTGCAACCAATTTTATTATTTTCATAGCTATTGGAAATAAGTCACCTGGCTTGATTTATACATAAAATTGCAGAAAATCATCCCATAGAAGTGACCTTTAATTTAAAACTTTCATCTGTTTTGTTGGCCTGTAACATTGGCCTGTAATATTAAAATAACAGCAGCTTGTGTCTCTAGAAATGCTGTTTTATCTTTCTCAGTAGTTGACGGTTAAGCATTTGCTGTAAGTTTGGGATTCAAGTTGAATGTCTTTGTGTGAAATGATCCTCATGCTCAGCACTGCTGCAGTTCCCGGTTAGATTCATTCCAGTTTCCAGTGGTGGGACTTTAAACTCCCAGCGATTTTGAAATTGTGATGATGAGTTTTTGGGTTTCCTACGGGCTCCCTGTGCCTCTCATGAGCCGGGAGCTGTCTTTCTTCCACATGGATTTCTACAAGCCTAGAACTGAGAAGGAACCTAGAGTGGGTCATGAAGCTGAATTGAATGAGGTACGCATGGCTGATTACATACAACATCCGGGTACATTTTTCTAAAAGAGTTGGATAGCAATAGCTTACTATATCAGTATTTCTTCAGATTTCATTCAAAGAACATGAGTGTCTACGCTGAAATCTTCATATGCCTTCAGTGCTACATTGTCTTAGTGGATGGGATGTGTGGGTTGGATAACTGTATTATTTATTGGCTATATGTCATAATTCACTTCTCAGTGTCTTTCTGTCTACCACAACATGTTAAGAACCTGGGAAATTTATGATGCATACACAGCATTGTATTATTTCAAACAACTAATTTCCTGCGGCGAGAAATAAATCTTGAATTCCCCATTACTTTGTAGCAAGATCAATGTAGAGCCCTAGAAAAAAGGAGCAAGTCTTGTAGAGAAGAAACTGTTTATTCCTTATGTTACTCTAGGTTGGTTTTAATATGCAGAAATAAGTATGTCCTGCTGTTTTATATGGTTTGGCAAACTAGAATTTTCTTCATTAAACTTTCAGTGGCTTGTAATGCCATGGGAGACAGCAAAGAGGGAGCCTGAACTCTGAAAAGGTAACATTCGCAACCTTGTAGGTAATAGGTATGTGGTGTAGTTTATATAAAGATTCAAATGGACTGTTGCTCTTTGGGTAAAAAAAAATAATAAAAAGAGTGTTACAATATTCTTTCTTAAATGACACATGTAGATCCCTAGTAGAAAACAGACATTGTTCGAGCTCAGGTATGTCAAGTTGAAGCTTCTTCTCTCCAAGGTGAAATTCTGTATTTCTTCCATCCATATGTGAGAAGCTGAGATATTTGAAGAGAGTACGTTTGCCTTGTCAACAAATGCAACAACACAGTACCCACTGTTTTTCTCTTTTTGAAGTCTTAATGTGCTGACTGACCTCTCCAGGCCATCTGTTCTCTGGTTCCTTTGGGTCATTTTCATTGCACAGAGTTGCATGTGTTTCTCTTAATCTACCCTTGATTTATTTTTTTTTTTCCCCATATTGGAAGTTTCTTCTTACTGTGATCTCAACCAGTCCTCCTTTGAAAAGAAAATGCAAAATTATCCCTGTCCATTAGCAGTACTGGAATCTTGAGAGAAGACTTGCAGTTTCTGTCTTAATAAAATGCTACGTGTGAATTATTTCCCCACAAACCATTTCTGTGTTTGATGTAGATTACTGAAAGAATCAAACTGTTCACTTTTCTAAAGCTTTCAGTAATTTTCATAAAGCTTTGTGTTCGATCAGCTTTCCTCCATAGGTCTCTTTAGACAAAACTTATTGCTGTGGTTGTCTAAAGGCCAGAGTTACGAAATGCCATAACCTTTTGTGGCACTCAGGTTCCTCATCTACCAGGAAAAATGCAGTCCTCCATTGTGCTGCTGTCAAGGATCGTTGGACTTAAATGTTACAGTAGGGAAGTTAAGCCTAGCAGTTAAATATTGGTTTAATCTTCCAGTAGATCTTCAGACTTTAATTTTTTAGAAGGTTACTTCTTAAGTTAAAGCTGCTGAAAAAAATTTGAAAAATGAAATGGCACACAAATCACTACTGGAGAAAAGTGCAAGTGGTTGGCTTGCGTAGAATTGGACTTGAAAATCTGTCACTGTTTCGGTTCAATGCTAGCTGCTTTTTGTTGTTCGGCTTGATTTGACTTAGCTGTAACGGTATCGTCAGGAAGGTTGATCAGGTACGTGATTCTGGCAACGGCTTCAGTTTACCTGGATTGCCATCTGAGATCCTTTTTACTTACTGCCTGCCTCCAAACAGCTGCTCTAAAACATATCAAGGCATGGGTTCTAGTTGTTTTGGTTTTATGCTTGGAAGCCTAAAAAGTCTACTGAAAGGCTATAAAAGCTTATGCCAATGGCAGTTGATTAAAAAACCCTACTAGTTTCAGTGACATAAATTGGAGGTTATTCCAATACTAATGTAGCTAATATAGCAGAAATCAGAATTTGATCCTGTGTGTTCTGATAATATAATTCAACTAATTTATCATTTCCTGGCATTCTAGCTCAATCTTTGACAGCATCCAGTAAAATTCTCAAGAACGCGCTTGGTGTGGACTTGTGCATAATGGCAGCTATAAAGCCCATATTTTCTTTTGCAAAATAACTGTGATTAGTCCTTTTCATGTCACTCCCAAACTGTTGCCTGCTACCTGGGTGCTCTTAACCTAGGAATTAAGAGAAAATAAAATTTATTTTAAGCATTGCTATGGTTTCAATTTCTACTGTTTCACAAAAGTTGGTTTACTCTAGTACGTCCCTCCATCTGGATAAGCTTATTGAGGCACAAAGATGAAGCAAATCAGTAAAACTCATCTGAACCTTTTTCAGTAGGATCAACACCTTCTAAACCGGGGGGTGCCAGTCTGCTCTATTAAAGTACATTTATGTAGGGTATCCCACAGTGCTCCTGTAGAGAAATTGGAGAGCTGGAAAAAAGTGTAGTTCATTCATCCAGGACTACGCTGAACAGTTACTCTATTCACTAGAAGTCGTTACACATCTTTGTGGGACCAAATATTGTTTTTAATTATCTGGGTGCTTTTAATTTTTGGTAGAATTTAGTTTTCATAAAAATTGGTTTTGACGTAAGTCTGTAGCAAGTTCCTTTTTTTTTTTTTTTCCCCTGCTAAAAAAATTAAATATAAAGTTTCCAGGAATTTGTCTGACATTGCTATGGCACAAACTAAGGATAAAGTCTAACTCTGTCCATCACAAATGCTTTCTAGCCAGATTTTAGCCCCTCTATATATTCTGTAGAAGCTTTGCTTAATAGGAATCTGAGATGGAAAAGTGCTGTGCTATTTTTAATTTGGAATCCTCTGAGAAAGTACTTCAAATATTTTGGTTGATTCATTGGTGAGTAAACTATCATTATGGAGAAATGTAAGCCTTGGGTTTCATCTCTAGTATATGTTAAAGTTTCTTGATGCTTTTTCCATCAAATTAAGCTTGGTTTGTTTTGTGTGTTTGCTCAGACTGTTCCACTGAAATGTCAGCACATCATCGTTGGTTCATGATTATGTAGTTGGACTTTGGAGCTGACTCAGAATAAGTATTAGTCCTCAGGAGGGATTTCTCTTGCCCTAATATTATTTAGTACCTGGCTATAAATAGGGCTATGACCACAATCAGCTGTGACTGCATATCAGAGAAACTGGTAAACTACACTAGGAAGACAGTAATAATTCTGAAGACCAGTGGCATCTCTTTGGTTCCTTAGACCAGACTCATTTCAGGGAAGAAAAATTTTAAGCATTGTGTGTTCACTTACCCCTTTATTTGGAAATTGTTATCTAAAAGTGGTACCTTCTGTAGTGTGTTAATATATTTATTGGCAATCTTTCATGTGCATAATTGAGCAACTTTTGAGGGCAGTTATACTAAAAATGGGCAATACTACAAGAAAAAGATACACAAGAGTTCTAGTTTCTTGCCATACAAAATAGTCTTCTAAGACCTCAGCATAAATATTTGTAAGATGCCAAATTGTGCTTAACCTAAATTCAAAATGCTTATTCTGTACAATGTTATTTTAAAAAAAACCACCTCACAAATCTGCTAGTGTGGTATCCTTTTGGTAGGAAAAGTGACGAGAGGTGTGCAATTGGTGTCAGAACATTAGTTTTATGCATTTATGCATTTTATGGTGGGGCTGAAGGGAGGGAAGGATAATTTTGGGTGGGCCCAAATTCCAGAGCTGATAGTTTGTAGTGTGGCAGAGTCTTTGCTTGGCATTTCTGTGGATAACGAAAGCCAGGGTGGGTCTGACTGCTCTCTGAATCACTTGATTCTTACAGTGAAAAACGGGAATGGTAGCTGGGTCTGCGATTTGGGGTTTTTTCCCCTTTCCCCCAGTAAGGACAATTTTTCAATATGAGTTCTAACGCCAGTATAAAGGTTAAATTGACCTCTGTGCATATGCATACACCAAATTGTTTTCACTAAATAGATTTTGAATAACACCTTTCAGTTAAACCAGTAAAGCTATAAGTTTAGACCAGAACTTGGTTAATGAAGGGTTTTTTTGGCGCTTGAATAAAAGGCTTGAAGAAAGGCTTTTACACAAAGTAACTTGATGTTTTTCTTTATCCTCCACCATCCTCCCCACCCCCAAATATAAAAAGAAGAGTGTCTCTATGTTATGTTGTGGTTCAGAAATCTCTACTCATTATTTCTATATTTGTATGTGTATGTGTTCCTGGGTATTCTCTTCAATGCTTCACTAAAAATAAAAGTCAAAGTAGTGCTGCCTAAAAATTCTTCCAGGCTTTAAATTTAGAGTATGCAAGACGCATGTGTTTAGGCATAATTACCTACAATCTCCTTGAACTTTCTGAAACTACCGTGTCAAAAAATAGATTGAAAGGAAAAAAAAATTGGGTAATTTTTCAAAAATTATATTACTGAGCGTTTTTTCTCAGCATAGTCTGCCACGTACTGAAAAAAACAGAGAAGTGCATAGTCATGGGACTGATGTATGACTGATAAACTATTCTGTAGTGGCACCTGCATAGTGTGCCTCTGTTTTCAGATAATGGCTTAAAATGTGTATGTCTTGGGAAGGCTTGATGTATATTCAGAAGGTGTGTAAGGTGTGTTGTCAAAAACAAAAAAAGTAGTAGTTTAATATCTATACAATGAATCTGGTTAAGAAATTCAACATGTCTACTCTAGAACTGTATTCTCAAGCCTTAAAATGTCTTTGTACTGTTGTGAGTTACTGTATGGAGAAATGGCAAAAATTATTTATGTTTTATTTTTTCAAAGGAAAGTGAGGAAAAGAAACAGTGTAGTGCCATATTCTATTGCAGAGCAGTAAATGTAATAAGGCATGCTGGGCCCACTTTTATCATCTAAAATAGATTTGAAAAGGGCAGCAGAGGTTCCAACTATGAATTCTGACCGTGCTTCAGAAGCTGGTATTACATACACGTGTGTGTATGTATATATATAGATAGATATATAAAATAAACAAATGGTGAGTTATTGCCAGGCAGTAGTTTGTCACTGAGGAATATTAAAGAATAACTTTGGGTGTTTGAAAGAATATGTTATCAGGTAAATACTAAGTATCTTGAAGTCTTAGAGGAACAGAATTTGCAATTTTGTGTTGTATGGTGTAGTCAGGAGAGAAAGGTAGCTTCTGAAACAGCTGTGAGAACAGCAAATAGTATTTTCTGGTTTAGAATGTTAAGTATTTTTTTCATTAAATGTATTTTCACAGACCTTCTGTGCATGCTGCGGTGAAACTCAGGGAACAGACACAAAGATGCACTCTATCCCCTGGATGAGGGGATAGAGTGCACCCTCAGCAAGTTTGCTGACGACACAAAGCTGGGAGGGGTGGCTGACACCCCAGAAGGCTGTGCCGCCATCCAGAGAGACCTGGACAGGCTGGAGAGCTGGGCGGAGAGGAACCTTATGAAATTCAATAAGGGCAAGTGTAGGGTGCTGCACCTGGGGAGGAATAACCCCCTGCACCAGGACAGGTTGGGGGCTGACCTGCTGGAGAGTAGCTCTGAGGAAAGGGACCTGGGAGTCCTGGTGGACAACAGGATGACCATGAGCCAGCAATGTGCCCTTGTGGCCAAGAAGGCCAATGGCATCCTGGGGTGCATCAAGAAGAGTGTGGCCAGCAGGTCGAGGGNGAGTCCTTCTCCCTCTGTTCTTATCTGCTCCCTCCTGAGAGGAAACTGATGGTATCCCATTGTTCAGCATCAGAAGATATTAATTACTTCTCTCACTTCCCTCCAGCATAAGTTTTTTTACCTATGCATGAGTAATCAAGTAATATTATGCCAGGCAGTTCATACTAATTACGGTTTCAAATTTCACATGATCCATCTTGTAGTGTTTGTTATGTTAGGCTAAAGCTTAAACTGAGAGGGAGTGAGGTGCACTGAGGGTTAATATTATGGCCAGATTCTTTCAGCATATGAGGACACACTTAGAAGGTTTATGTTATGGAGAAAGATACAGTTCAAAACCTTTATAGTTAACTTTTGAAATATTAGTGTTCCGGATAGAAAAGATTTTTCAGGTCATCTCATCTCATCCTTCTTGTACCCAAAATGTTTTGAACCATTAGTTACTTGAAGTTTTCAAAGCTCTCTTAGTCAATAACAAAATCAATACATGCATCGTACTTCAGTGTAGTTAAGGCAGTGCCAAAAAGCATTTAGTGTTATATGTAACTATTGCCACAGCGTCCTTCTTCAAAATAACACAGTCGCAAAGGTATAAAGTCTAGAAGTCTGCAGCTGATGGGCTGCTGAATTGTAGCCTACTGGTGGAAGAAGTCAAACCACACCAGATGGAAATGTTCATGGAAATAAACAAGGAGCAAGTTACCTTGCTTAGATGGTTTTTTTCCCCCCCAATGCATTCTGCAAATTTATGTTTCTTACTTTAAAAGATCAGTTCCTTTAAAAGACATTGTGCAGCTTAGAAAATCTTAGAAAGTCTGTATGTCTTTATACTGTGGTACAAGACCATAATCTTTCTCTGTGGTTTTGTTGTTTGTTTTCTGGAGGGCTTTCTGTTTATTCCTCTGTGTATTCATTTTTGACAGTGGTTGCAATCATGTGAGGTTATAGTTATAGTTGTCTCATTCATCCATCTTTCCACTTTGCTTATATCTAATTCAGGAAAGTCTCACCCAAGAAAGTTTTGAGTAAAACACTACTTACAGTCCTATTACTTGTAGTTCCTGTTTGTTCTGGGACTAAACGAAAGTTGACTATGAAATTACTGCTAGAGGACAGTAATAGTCTGAAATCTATAAAGTATATTATCAGCTGTTAATATATTCTTCTGAAGCTTTGTACTAACTGTGTATTTAATTAATAGCTTTCACTATGAGTTACATAGGGTAGGAATATTATCTTAAAAATATATGTTGTCTTCAGTGTTTAGGCTCTGAGTTTGATGCATTCAGGTACTTTTATACAGTTAGAAAAGAATGATGCTATTAGCAGAAGACAGCTAGGCACTAGTTTACTTGAACTTTATTTCCCTTTTGTGATATTAGGTCTTCCTTTAATTAATCTTAAGTTATGATTTGAACTTAGATGTTCCCTTCGGTCTGTTTGGTACATACAGTTCTATTCTTAGAGCCCAGACAGCTCAGGATCCTATATATCACGTAGCTAGTTGTTACCCAGTATTTCCCATCTGAAAACAGCTGAGTTATTAGCTGTTCCTTAGAGATTCACCTAAGAAAATCTGCTTTTTAGAGAATCTGAAAGCTGCAACTTGAAACCCAGAGGATGCACAGAATTTGGTCTCCTGCATGTGTCCCTAGCTGATATACAATATAGAGATTTTTTTTTTTGAGAAGTGGCATGGATAAAACTTTACTGCCTGCTGGATTTGTAGATAAATTCCACTTTCACAACTGTTGGGAAGGAATGAACTTTAATACAGAATGCAAAAGACATCATTGCCACCAGAAATCTACTAGAATGGCAAATAGTTCCCTTGAGTCTATAATTGATCATTTAAATGAATGTGCTTTTCTGTACTTGTGCTTATCCTTGCTTAAGAGATCTCTACGTACTAGATAGTATTTTCTGATTTTTCTTTATCCTATCAATACAGACGACATGTATATTGTAGTCTAAGGCAAGTATGCGAATTGTCCAAAGTGTGACAAGCTCTACTTGCCTGGTTTCTGACCATGCACTTGCCTAAGAGATAGCCGGTAAGTAGTTTGGAGGGTTGACTCAGCTGCTCTGTATTTTGGGGATGTGAAGCTGTTTGCACTCCAAAAAGTAGGCTCTGTGTTTTCAGGCTTGTTGTCTATACAAGTTACATATAATCTTGAAAGCATCCTTAGGATGATTCGTTAAGATCTACTGTAAAAATACTCTAGGGTGCTTTCCCACTGCTGTTTATGAAAGAGGAGTAAATGAATAATATTCAAAAATGATCTTGAGGAAAAACAATGAAGAACCTCCAAGTAGAGACGTGCCAGTCCATCACTGCCTATCTATTTTATGTGAGAGAGGGCTGGTCAATGGCTTCCTATGTGCACATTTGGGAGTTCTCCTTTTTCTTTAAAATATGTTCTCTACTTCAAATGCTGATGTTCATTTTCAGCATATGGGGACCATTAGCGATATTGAAGCTGGACATTAAGGCTTAACGCGTTAAATCACTTTAGAATGTCGCATCTGTTTTTTACCCCGATGTTAACACCTGGATCGATTTAGCACTAGTGCAGAAGTTTAGGACATATATAGCTGTTAACTTTAAAAACATCTGGGATTTTTTTGTGTATGTTTATGTATGTATATGTGTGTGTGTGTGAACTGCTGGATCTCTGGCTTTTTTGAGTTTGATGAAAAAAATCTTACTGAATTGTGCTCAAGGTATGTACCAATAAGTGGTTTATGGCAGGAGGCAGAAGAATTCTTTCGAGTGGATTAGAAATTGTGATTTTTGCCTTTACAGCTTTTGTCTTTCTTCAGACTTCCATTTTTTAGGAACTGATAGCTAACTCTGATTCTTTCCCAGCCACCCCCACACCTACCCAAACCCCATCCATTTGCTGTACACTGAATAAGATATCCCACTCTCCTGGGATGCGTGAAATGGGCAGGCATTAAAAATTGAAGAAAGCAAGTTCCTTGACTGACTCTGCAAACCTTATCTGAGGCTGCTTGAAAGTAAAAATGCCAGTTGTGTTGGAGCTTTGAAAAATGACTTTCCCTGGTGACCTGCTGCCTTTTAGCGAGAGCAGAGTTTAGGGCTGTGTTTGAGTGATGAGTGCAGTTGGAGAGTTTCTCTTGTTATGCCCATTAGCAAGATTGGACTAATCTGCGGGATGTAACCTGAAGGTAAACTGTGAGTGAAGGAGAAGACAAGGCTAATAAGGCATTTTGTAGTTTCCTTTATCCCAGAGTCTTTCCCGGAGCCAGCAATTAATATTATTTTCTATCTGTGGAGAGCCCGAGTGGCTGCCAGCGCGGGAGGCGTTACGAAGGACGTGTCAGCGCAACCTGCCAGACTGTAAAGAAGGACTGCTTTCAAATTTGCCATTGAAATTGGCAGCTAAGCATCAATACTGCAGCAGAGTTAACAGCTTGTTAATTTAGTAATTGCAGAAAAACAGGGCCTTGCCCCAGACAGGTGTGGGGTTCACCAGGGTAAACATTTTATTTCCTATTTTTTTTGCCAGTGCTGTCGGACAGCCAGGCTGGGGGTGCAGATGGGCACAGCCACGGCCAGTTGTGGGCTCACGGGCTGTTTCTGTCTGACCCACCGTAATGGTGCCCAGTGTGGCGTTGTCCTTGGTCTTACCGAGACCTTGCTCACTTTTGAGGGAAAAATGACGCGGAGTTGCCTGGCTCCGGTATCTCAGGTGCTCATATTCCGGCATCTTCCTGCACAGTCAAGTCTAATCTTGGCCAATTGTGTTTTTTAATACATTTTATAACGTGGAACGGGGTAGTTGTTGAACGTTAACAAGCAGCCCATGCGAAACTTGTTTCTTTGCTGTAGGACATCTAGCTTCACTCTTGTATTAGACTTTTCTAATATCCCACGGTATTAGCCAGACGTTTTTTATTTTATTCCTTTTACTTTCAAACATTTAGCAAAAAAACCCCGTGTGGATTTATTTCAAATCTCGACTCATTGAGAATTAAACATTTGACCTGACTGGACTACTGACTAAGCTGGAACTGGCAGCTTCTGTAGTTTTCGTGTTGACAGTTATTAGTAACAGATTAGTATCTGTTACCTTTATGTGCATGAGAAACTAGGAGTATTTCACATTTTTTTGCAGAATTCGGTACTCAGATGTGGAGTGATCAATACTGTATCTTCATGGCTTCCTGTTGCAGGGTGGAGCGGGTTTTTTGCTTTTGTTCTAGGTTTTTTTTTTGTTTTTTTTTATTTTTTTTAATATGAACAGGACTGAACAGGAAGGGATCAGGGCTGCATCAAGTTGTTAATAGATTGTAAATAAAATTTAGCTGAATTAATGCCTTCATAAAGTACAATAGGTTTCTTTATGATTTGGAGAAAAGCAGTTTACTTTTGGTGGGAAGTAGTCCGATATGAGTATGTGCTGCATGAAAATGCTCAGCTTAGAGGGAGGAGGCTGGTGTCTTTTCTTAACAAGTGTAGCAGCCTAGTGTGGAGCTTTTTATACATGTTTACTGATAGCTGCACTTCCATTGTTTTGTTTTGTTTTGTTTTTTTAAAGTGATTGCACATCTTCAAGTATTAGAAATGGCCACATTTGCAAAAGATACAATAAAATCTACCATTTCCTGGACACGACCTGTGCACCGTCTTTGTAGCCGAATGCTGTGCCTCAGGGGAGGGCAGTTGTGCTGGCATATTAGTGCCACTTATTTTCTTAGTATTTCCCCAAGGGAAAACACTTTTGCAGTTCAAGGTTTCAACTTTAAATCCTGATAGCTGATAGCCATACTTAGCATTTGGGAGTCTGTAGTCTAACATACTATGTTTTTCTCAGAGGAAGGACTCTTTCTAGCCTAACACCTGCTTTATTCTTGCTGAATTCCCAGTTTTCTGGTAGTGGTTCTGAGAGTGATACTACAAACTGAAATCACAAACAGAGGGATTGGATTTCAGGAAGGGACTACACCGAAGGACAAGATAAATAATGTGAAAACAAAGATCTTGTTTTCTTCCAGTGTTCTTTTGAGACTGGACTAAAATGAGAAAAATGTGTGTGGGGTTGGGAAAACAAATACAAGCAACCCGATCCACTGCATAAGCAGAAGTCAAAATGAAAATTTTCAAGTATTCTAGAAAGCATCATCAGATCTTTTAAAGGATTTAAGCTGACCTCTCCATAACCTTCATATGCTCAGAGACAAAAGGACATGCCGAGAGGAAGCATGTCTGAAAGCATTATAGCAATGTGCTCCAGACAATGGAAATGCTGAGCTGCGTGGCATTTAGAGTATTTGTGCGGAGATTCTGTGGCATAGTATATCAGTGTTTGAGCATTTTTCTTTACAGAACAAGACAACATTCCTGAAACTAATACCATAAAAAAATGGAATTTGGATAGAGGTTCCAAGGGACTTGTTTTATTGTGGGTGAGATTGTGAGGGGAGTTTTGGAGTATGAATTCGACTAGGGCATTTCAAACACAGGCCTGAGTTTCACACCAATTCTCTTTCTTCTTCATCTGAATTGAAAAAATGTTAATTATGGGAAGATATTTATTGGAAAGGCAGAAGGACAGAATGAATAAAGAGTTAGATATAAATCGTTTCTCTTGTTTAATATTTTTAATAGAAGAATCTTGAGCTGGCTTCATTCTTAATTACCGTGGTAAAATAAACGCTAAATGAGTTAAGCTCAGTAGTAACAACAATGCATCTTTAAGAGTTGTTTAAATACAGCTTTGGTTATGAAGGCAAGTAACTAATTAAATTCTAGTCATCTTTTTCCGCTAAGCAGGTCTCACACCTTCTCCCACAGCATAAATTTTAAATGCAAATGATTTGATTTGGACAAACATTATAGGGGACAGATTTTTACAATACTGAATTTGACATGGAGACTGCTAATGGCTGGCACCAGTCCTTGCCAGGGTGGTTGGAAACATAAATGCTGAAAGCCACAACATTTTTTTTCCCCAATCAAGCTGACACAGAATTGAATTCATAAGCTTATACAACCTAAAAATGTTTTTTTCCTCACTTGTTAACATCAGAAATTTGAAGAGAAGGTGTATTTTCTTCTGTAAAATAGTCTGCTCTCTGCCTTCAGCAAGGTGTTAGCTGAAAAGGTTGTCAGTCAAAATATGTATGAGATGGTTGTGGGAGTGCCCTGTACAGCAGCAGCAGTTTGCATGCTCCTACCAACTTCTGTATTTATTGTTCATCCATGTCAGTGAGATTCATTCCAACTTCTAAATTAAAATTTCAATATAAAAGGCCAGTTGGGGTTTTAGTTCTGAATTACTGGAGGATCCGTTCTTTCAACAATAATGTTTGTCAGTTTTTCATATTTCTTTTACATTTTAATTATAACTCATCAAATCTTAACTGATTACTCCTGGGTTAGACTCAGAAGAATGTCACTGAAGGGTGTTTTAATTTAATGGAAGCAGCGTAACATCTGTTTCTAATGTTTTAAAAGCCAATTTATATGGAAATTTTGCTTTATCGAGAAGTCAATAGATATGTAGCTTTCTCACACCTCCTGTAAAAATTCAAAACTTGAATTAAAGCAGCACCAAAGCAATGCCATTCTTTCTCGTGGCGGCAGTGTGATTGCATTTTCACAGCTTTTCATTTGTACCCTTTTCTTTCTGCTGAAATGAGGTTTTTATTTGTCTTTTGTAGTCGAGCCATCAAGACAAACCAGGACCTTCTGCCTGAGACGCCGTGGACCCATATCTTCTACAATGACTTTTGGGGGACACTGCTCACTCACAGTGGGAGCCACAAGTCATACAGACCTCTCTGCACGCTTTCCTTCCGCCTTAACCATGCTGTCGGAGGGATGGACCCGTGGGGCTACCACCTTGTCAACGTCCTGTTACATGCTGCAGTCACAGGCCTTTTCACAAACTTCTCCAGGATCCTGTTTGGGGATGGGTACTGGACCTTGATAGCAGGCCTGCTGTTTGCATCTCATCCGATCCACACGGAAGCCGTAGCAGGGATCGTAGGGAGGGCAGACATTGGAGCCTGTCTCTTCTTTCTGCTTTCCTTGATGTGTTACGTGAAGCACTGCTCTACCAGAGGTTCCTCACTGAGTACTTGGGGCTGGATCTTGGGAGCAGGGCTGTGTGCAGGATGCAGCATGCTGTGGAAGGAGCAAGGAGTGACTGTTCTGGCCATTTCAGCAGTGTACGATATCTTTGTATTTCATCGGCTGAAAATGCGGCAGATCATTCCTGCTTTATACAAGGTGAGTCTCCTTTTTTTTCCCATAACCGATCAGTTAAACAGGTGCTAAATGAGTTTTCAAGTACACAATAATTCTTAGTAGTTTAGTCAACTCCCCAAAATAAGCACAGATGTCTAATGCTGAAACAACATTCAAAGCAGTTTAGTATGGTGGTTTTACATTTTGTTTAAACAATATGTTATTACCCATTGCTATTACTTGGTGCTGGGGATGTATTTTTTTCAATTACTTTCCCTGCTTCCAGGAGCTCCCTCCTCATTCTGTTTACGGCTGAGCTCTGGATATCTGGCTGCCTTTTGCAAAGAATTCACTCATGCTTTTATCCTCTTGTATCTTGCAAACTCAGTTTAGCATGGTCGGGTGCAAGTTCGATAGCTGATACCATCTCCAGGCTCCCAGAGGCAAAGGTAGAGCTCTTACTGGTCTAGTTTAATAGAGGTGCATAAGACCTGGGTGCACGCCTTTGGCATGTATTTTTTCTCCCCTTAGTAGGAGCTATGACTCAAATGTACGATTACCTTAAAATAACTATCATTTTTTAAACTTCTTGCTTAAGTAGGATAAGCAAACAAACAAGCAAGCCCACCCAAACCCCTCAGCTTCCCTCACCCAAACCCACGTGTATTTTAGTGGGACCCAAAAACCCCAGCCGAAATCAAGACTCGTTTACATCATTTGCTGTACAAATGAGTAAGCTGAGTGTATGTAATTTTAGTTTCAGTGTAATGGCTTTCTTTCAGAAAAATACTGACTTAACAAAAGGAAAATGTTTCACAGGGACATGTGTTGTCACATTTTTCAGTGAGACATAATCAAGAGAAGCAATAAAGCAAAATAAAGCTTTGTGATTTATCTCAAACACTGTGATTTTAAAATTTTGATTTCTCACTCGAATTAAAAATAAATTGTAGATTTTGATAAAGAAGCGATGGCTTCTGCTTGTATAGAATATGTATCTGTAGTATACAAGGGAAATAGTCAAAAACCCAAGTAATATCTGGTAGTTCCCTCTTAAACTGCTGTGACATGTTGACTTAGTTATCATGCTCTTTTCTGACAAAACTGAAAAGGAAAGAATAATTTCTTCTTGGTTGGTTTTGTTTTGTTTTGTTTTTGTTTGGGTTGTTTGGATTTTTTTGTTTTACTGATATCTATTGGAGTATGTGAGACTGTTGAATATCAGTAGCTAAATAATGTATGCTACACTGTGCACCGAATACTGAGCATAAACAAGCAGTAAACTAAAAGTTAAAGTGTTTTTTTAAGTAATGCGTCTGTAACAGCAAGCTTTATTCTGAAAGAGACAGGATGAGATTTTTTTAAAGTGCTTTGAGGAGTACGTTTCATAACTCAAGTGTTCACTTATCCTATAGAACTAAACAGTGGTAAAAACATTCATAGGGCACATACAAAATTCTGAACGCCTTGTGCATGACTTCACACCAGATCTAAACTGGTGTTCCTCACAGCCTCTCCTCATTGCAGCCTGCAATGACTAAGATACAGTCATGGAGCTGGGAAGTTTTTTATTGCAGAATACTCATTGCTCAAAATCAAAACCTTTGCAGACATTTATGATGAACTTTTCACGTGGAAAAGCTTTTTTTTCCCCTTTTCCCCCCTGTTCTGCTTCAGGGACAGGTCCAGAAAATTGGTCCAGAAAAGACCTAAGTTACACAAGTGAAATCCAAGTTTCCACATCCTAACTCTTTGAACACAAGGCCTCTTTTCCCATGTGTGGAGACTTAAATTTGGACACATGGCTTGTGTGGTGTTGTTTCTTTTTTAGCCCTGCGTCAGGCTTCTCTTGGACAGCAAACTGGTGTCAATGCCTCAATGTTTCTCCATCAGTAACGATAGAAATTATGTGCTTTGTAGATTGCAAGCCTTTATGGATATTGGATTATAGCTGGAGGGAATTTTGTGGGGAGGATCCACAGTGAACAAAAATATGAACAATTTTCTTAATTTGCCTGAAATGCATTTACTAACTCACTAAATTACTAGGCTACGTTTTCCTTGTACATCTGTTCAGGCTGAGTGCTGCTGACCAAGTTTTACCTCAATTCGAGGGAAGCTTCTGCTCAGTCATTTACAGTGATGAGGAGCTCAGCTGGGGGCTTCAGTTATAAAATATCTTTGGTAATATCTTTTTTACTTAAATTTTACAAAAATCATTGACAAACTACTTAAGTTTTTCTAAGAACACATGGTCCTGCAGGGCTTGGGATGCCAGGAATATCTTAATTGACCTAGCCTGCTATGAGAAGTTTTTCTTTTTGAGTACTTAACTCTATACTCTCTTGTACTCCAGCTTTGCATGGCCTCTACCTTTAACATCTCAGTTTACCCCCAGGCACTCCATGGGAAGTAAAGGCGTGAAAGACAAGCCTTTTGTAAGGATAATCACTGTAAATTCAAAATAAATAAATAAAGACAGGTGTCTCAAAGAGGAACAAAGGTAGCACCTTAAGAGCAAATTAAAGAAAAAGCTTCAGTCTTCTGGAGAACTTTACACTGTATGATAAAAACACTTTAGGGCAATAAAAACATTACAATTTACCTAAAAGCGAAACTGAAAATAATTATTCTAGTGCATTGCGTTCTTTTCAGTCAGTATTTTCTGAAGCACTTTCTCACTGTGTTTATATTTTCTTTGGTCTTTGAGTTTTACCCTTTCACATAAAATACTGTTTGGAGAATGTTCAGGTTAGTGAGGCCTGACCTGCTCCATCCCAAGACTAGAAATTGTTTTCGGAGGATGCTATTTAGTTGATATCGATGGTTAATTTGAAAATGACCAATGCACCTGAAGTTGAGAAATTTGGCGTTTGATTGTAGCATGTCTGACCAATGTTTGACAACTCCTGACCACAAAGGCAAGTTAGATGCTTGCCTGTTGATTTGAAGTTACTTTTTAGACTTATTTTCAAGTAATTTTAAGATTATTTATCTGTAAGATTGGCATTTTGAAGTGATAACATGTCTCTTCTGAAATCACTAGTAAGAACAGAGCTAAGTTTTCTTACTGAAAGCTTTGGTTTTAGTTTGCTTATGTGTGTTTATGCATGCAATGATAAAGACAAGTGGCGGGGTTTTTTTACCTTTTTTTTTAAGTTTTGTATTTAAAATAATTAAAATAAGCGCCCAAGGTACTAATTTTTGCCAACAGATTAATTTTTGCATTATGCAGATTTACAGCACAGATTCAAACAAAAACGAAGAAAGCTTTCAACTCTGCATCTGTTTGGGATCATTTGGGTGTTGCCTTTTTCTTGCTGCTGCTTTGGCCTTAAATAAAATATGTCCCTAGTAAGAAATGGCAAATCCTTTCTTGAACAAACTGTAAAATCTCCTTAAGCAAACAAAATCAACTTTTGGATTAAGGCTTTTATTTTTTTTAATGTTATTGCCTACACTTTTTCGTGCCTGAAAAGACATTCCTGCCTTGCAAATTGCATGAGGCCAAAGTGGCCATCTACAGCTGAGTCATCCTGCGTTATTCAACTGGCTTGAGCATATGAAAAACTGGAGTACGGTTTAAATCGAAAGAAAAAAAATCTCCCACCAAACAAAACCCCATCTCATCAGAGAACTCTTTATTAGAATGTCTGGGCAATTGGGAAGAATTGTGTCCATTTACCTGTTCTGAAATTTGTGATTTGTTTTTTCCCAGTGGGGAACTAGGGGAGGGCAACTGGGAGGAGAAATAGGGGGGTGAGGGGAGAAGAAGTCAAAAAGGGCAGTCCACGAAAAAAATACGGTCTTTTGTAGCACTGGAGGGAAGAAGTGTGGAATGGAATCAAGGAAGAAAGGAAAACAATTTAAAGAGCTGTTTAGCTTAAGTCTGAACTAAATAAGTAAGCAGTAACGATATTAAACTGAATGCAGAACAAACAGCATGCCTCTCCAGTTTTGTGGCAGAATGGTAGAAAGGAGCCACCCTTTTCGATCTAAACCCTGTCCAGCTGAGCTGACACAACTGTTTCCTAGGCTGTGCTGCGAACTGGAGCTGAGAGTAAACACAGGTAAAAAATAACCCCTAAAAAAATTCCCCCCAGATACATCTCTAGGAGTTCCTTTAAAACTGCATCAATTCAGTTATATGGAGTCCTCATCATTGCCCTACAGACAGCTATACTGGCAAATACTGAGAGGAAAGCTGAGATGCGGTGGCAGAAGCAAGGAGTGGAGAGCGAAGGATTTGGGGGAGTGGGTTAAAAGACCTGGGTTGCCTTGCTGCCACACTGTGGCTTTCGGCTTCTGTAAACCATTTCAGAGTATAGCAGGGGGCAAACTGAAACACAACTATATTTAAAGAATAATAAAACCACTGACCTTCTTCAGGATGGTCAGTGAAGGATGATCTGGAAAAAGCAGCTTTAAAAATGCTCCAGCAGGTGGTAGGAGATGGCATTGGGGTGACAAGCCTGTTTTTTTCCATTTTGTTCTTATCTTTAGGTTGAGCATCCAATAAATACGAAATGGTGGCTACTACACAATACCAGTAGCTGTTTACTGCGCTCACACCTATTATCATGTGAGTCCTGATTTGTCACATCAAGTACATGACAGCATCCCAGTGCGATTTGAATAGACTGGCAAAGCTTCTGAACAAGGCAGCTGCAGAGCAGGACCACCAGCAGAGCAGATGAATATTACCCCTTATTTAGAAGCTATTCTTAATGCACTTTAAAAATGTATATCGTAGCTACTTATTAAACTATGCAGCTCTTTACCCTGTCATCTGCGTAGTGGTTGTTTGGTAGAACTTGGCTGCTGATTTTTTTCCTTTTGCCAAGTCTTGTATTCCCGTCTGTCTGTGATGTTCTCACTCTGGCTGGCAAAGTTGTCAGTCTGGACCCTGTTGCATTTGGTTAGCTCTATTTTATTCTGTCTGACTGGCTTTCGAAGCACACGCTGACAAGAATGTATCCTCTGTCTTTAAGGCAGCATATTTTGATGGAAGTGTATTTATTGTGGTCATAAATGAGTTGTCTGAAATGAGAACAATTTAAAAAAAAAAAAGTGGTGCTCTACTGGGGCCAAGCATTTGTTATGGAAGAAAGTTAGGCTTTTGTTTAATTTTTCAGCATTGTGGACCTTGAGCCATTTCCAGTGTAGGTTGCATAGCAGGTATGCAGTTTGATTGAGTTGTCGTGTATCAGATGATGGTACCTGTCAGCAGCTAGGCTTGCACGTGTTAAACCACCGAAAGTGGAGGAGGAGGAGAGGGGAACCTGACTACTGGAGAGAGCTGTGATCAAGTTTGTAATTATAGAAAATATGCAAATTCAGAGACCTAATTCTTTTGTACTTGCAATCTCCAGCTTGAGAGCAAACCCATTAATCAACATTGCAATACACAGTCTTCTGTCCAATTAGTAGTACAAAGCTAATATAAACCCTACTGTGCTACCCTTTTTTCCTTTTTCTTTCTTTTTTTCTTTCTTTTCTTTAAGTGGGAATGGAGCTGGACAACATTAGCAGTTAAAAAGATGAGGCAAATGCATTTAAAGCTCATTTTTGATATAATGGTTATGATAAAATATTTATTGCTGTGGGGTTTATGTGTACAAACTTCCTTAGAGAAATAACTAAACCAGATGCAGGTTCTGCTACTGTGTCACTGCTACAGCTTGGTAACATTTTACCAGATCAACATATTGTTAGTACAGAGGGTTTGCTATACTAAAATAAGGAAAACTCTCTTTTCCCATCACTTATTTGATTAAAATCCCCCCCACCCCCCGGAGCCCTGTCTCACATGTGGAATTAGTTATTGGTATCTATAACTTAATGTGAACCACAAATTGGATTGCAGAATGTATTATCTAACCTTCTGTGCTATTATAACAGTATTGGTTTTGTAAAAAGCAATTTTCTTGGAGGCCTATATTTTATTTAAGGTAATGATGTAAACCTGGGGTCTCCATGGATGACATGGTCAACCACCAAACCAAGTTTTATAAAACACTACTTTCTTTTATGGCCTTGGAACAGCCTTAGTTGTGGGTGGTATGTATGATTCCTGCTCAAAGTAGAACTTGCTGGGTGTTAGATAAAGCTACTGATTTTTGAAAACTTGAAAACAAGCCACTTTATGCATTCTTTACTCTTTGAAGTTGCTACTTTTAGAACTTACCATGCTTTGGAAAGCAATTTCAAAATAAAATGCTATTCTTGATTTGAATTTGCAGTTTTACCCTTCTCTTCTGAGGAGCTCTAAAGCCTTAGCAGTGTGGTTGTCGGTCTTGCTGGTTTTTCACCTCTTCTCCATCTGCAAGTTATGCCATTTTGCAGCAGTGTTTTATCGCTATTTAAAATCTAGCCTGATGGTTTATTTTCTGCTTCTTTTCTGCAATCTAAGGAATTTTGTTATGCTTGAACTTACCCACAGGCTTGGATATTTTGGCAGATTGGATTGGTAAGCTATTATTTCGTAAGTTATTTCTTTCAAACACTTGCGTGGGTATGGTCCAGCCTTAGTCCTGTGGCTTTGAAATGCAGTGTTTAGACGGTCAGGGCAGCAGCTGCTCCCTTGCAGGACAGACCTCATCCTTGGAGTCAGATGTTTAGTAAATGTATTTTTCCTTGAAATTACTTTTGTCCCACTTAAAAATAATGAATAACTTACAGCTTCAAAACATGACCTGACCTCTCGCAGGTTCGTTTTCTCTAACGAGAGCTGCATATTCGAATGCACTAAGCTGTTCAATGTTGCATTTGTGCGCTGTAACCTTTTGTATTGCAAGAGCTGAGGAAAAGATTGGGAGCTCCATTGCCAGCTGGGTCCCCGTTTGTTCCCTAGCTGTGATCTCTCATTCTGCCTTGGTCAGCTGGGGGTTAATTTTTCTGGCAGCTTTAAGCCTGTCCAAAATTGTGGAAATGCTGAGATGAATGTGCCTGCACATACATTGCTCATATTTGTGGATGAGCCAGCCTGGTGCTTTTCTCTTCACTCTGCTGGATGGCAGCAGCATGAGGCCTGTATGGTCTTGACCATCGCTCCCCCTCCCCCTAGCAGATATTTCCTAGACAAAAGAAGCTTTTTGCAATTTACTTCTTTCTTGACAATTTCAAGTAGCTAATACTGCTGTTTCCTGTAGTTCCCACAGCTCCTTGCTGCTTTTGATCCTGAAATAAGAAAAGCAAGATTGGCCTCCACTATCTCTCTTCTCAGAGATATTGATCTCCTGCAGGTCCCTGTGATGTCAGTGGAGTGGTACTGAATTGGACATCAATATGTATAAATAGCTGTTGTTTCCTGAAAATATTTTCATGGGGTGTTTTAAACTGCTGAAACAGATCACATATGACAGAAATACAGCATCCTAAGGCAAATTTAGCAAATGTTGTGGTTTGTTGGTTTTTTGCCTTTTTCTCGGTTGTTTTTTTGGTTTTTTGTTTGTTTGTTTTTTAAATGAGGAAACATAAGATATCTTGCTGAAGTCACTGGCTTCAAATGGATTATATTTTAATATCAAATCTGTAATGTCTTTAGTAGAATTGCTACTAAAATCTGCATTGCTTTTGTCTGCCCACTTGAAGTCTATAATAAGATTTTGGAAACTGTATTTGAGAATTTCCTCTCTGGAAAGATGGAAAAGACAAAGACTTCTTTAATAAACGAGTAAGTAAATAAAAAAAAAGAGAAGCCTTTTTCATATTCACAGGGACTGTGAAGACATGAAGAACCTTCAGTTTAACAGAGAGGTTAGTTTGCAAGATAAAGGTTGTCACTGTCTTCAGTCTTGCCTAAGATTTATACGGCATGGTAGCATGCAAAGTATGCCATGTGTTCTTCCATTCTTCCCCCTGGTTTAAAAGGGATCTCTTTTGAGGCACAGGGTGAAAAAGCTTCCAGGGGATTGCACAGTTGGTGTTAGCACTTATTTTTCATTCTGAGGTTGCATGCCAATTACTAATATCAAGAACAGCATGACTTTTTCATGGTGCTGTTTAATTACAGGGTATTGGAGGGCTTGCTACTTTACAGTTTACAAAACCTGTGCAAATATGTATCGATCTGACAATGTTACTCTCCTAGCTTTTAATGTTTTCAAAATATTTAATGAATCAACTAAAATATCAAACTTACTGTTGTGTGTGACAACTGTGTTTCAGATCATTAGGAATATTTGCAGGTGTTGGGTTTTCTTCATTTTAGTGATTCCTTTAGCTCTCTAATTGAAGAAACTTTGTAAAACCATGTTTTTCTAACAGCTGGCAGTTTTCCTGTTTAAAATATCAATATTAAAGAACAGTTAAATTTCATGCTTTTTGGTAGGGGTGGTCAATGTATTAAGTATTTTATGCTGAGATAAGGGGACTGTGAACTTTGAGGGGTAGGAAATATATGCAGCTTTGGCCCATCTTCAGTTTTGTGTTTGTTCATGAGCTGGAAAGCTGTGTCCCATTTCCCTCTAGCTCTGCTTCACCCAAGAGTCAGTTGTCTGACAAAATGGGAAAAACAACATACAGTGCTAAAGCGAAGTGGTGTCTCAATGAGTGAAACGTCTCCTGGTGTAATTCCTTTCATGTAGATTTGCTGCAGGAGTTATGCCTTTCTGCTTAAACCTGTTTTGGTGTCTTAGTTAAAATGGATGCATTCATGATTGTATTCATCAAGTATGTATCCCTTGTGTTTGTTAAATGCCAGGCAGAAAGTTTATACCTGCAACTTGCATACAAATCTTCAGTCATGAGTACTTTACATTAGCCTCCTAATGTCATGTTTTTAGGCACTTAAATGTCCAGATTTGATGAAGTGCTGCATGCTTCTAGTTCCTGGTGAGCTTTACTGAATGAACCCATGGCACTTAGTTGATCACAGCTAAATCGCAAGCTAGACTGTCTGCTCCCAGCAGTCAGGGCACGACCGAATAGTGTCAGAAGAGAAAAATCTGTATGTCCCAAATCAGAATCAAATAGGTTAGGGAGCCAGGTGCAGCTTCTGGATGCTCTCAGTTCTGACTCCCAGCAGTGCATTACAGCACCTTCAGGAAAGATAACAGGGCTGAGAGTATGTGAAGATCAGGCTTCTGATGTTTTGAGCATCTTAAGTGTAGTCACCGAAGTTTCAGAACTGTAGCACTTGGAAGAAAGCATTGCCCACCTCTATTCAATAGACCTGGATTCTCAAAGACACTTGTCTTCCTAGAGTCCTACTCAAGGGTACTCATGTACCCCTGGTACATGAGCGTGATCTCTGATGCCAGACCTGAGAGAACATGCTCCCTGAAGGAGCAGGAACAGATGCAAACCCTGCGCCATGAGGGAGACTTTTCTCTTAGTATTAGGTTTAATTTTGAATTTCCTGGCTTATGCTCATTTTTATTTAAGTTGTAATGATTTAATGATTATGTGCACGCTTTTTCCAAGGTGAGTGATCTAAACATTAACCTATGTAGACAGTTACAATATTAAAAAGAGGGAAAATGTAAGTGTATGAGATTTACTGTGGAAACAGCCAGTTGTGATAGAACGCAGCAAACATTTTCTGGCATATTTACTGGAGGTACTGAAGGATATTTTGTACATATGCCTGTATTTCTTTTTCCAGCTGCAATGTAGATTAGGTATGGGGAGGGAAGGAACACAGGCTTGCAATTGCAATCCTGTAGCTGATTTTATGGGTCAGTTGTTTGGAGGTAAATTTCTAGCCTCACTAACCTTGAACGTCTCTTAGAAAAGAGAAGAATCCCTCGATGCTGGGGATAGTCCACAGTGGGAGAAGGGGGGAAACAAAATATTTTTTGTTCCGAAGTTTCTAGGAAACTAATTGAAAATGCACATGAGGAAATGATGTTAAAATTATCCAGAAGCTTCTGGGGGAAGGGAGGGAGAATTTGTGTACTTTGTGCTCTTAAATGCCAGGTAGAACATATGTACCTTTTTATGATCAGAATGGTAAGACTTTCAGACACATACACAGATTACTTCTGAGGCTGTAGATTTGATTGGGTTGTGCAAAAGTCAGAGCTTCTGTGACATTTAATCACCAAAATCTTAGTTTTTTTCTCCTTGACAATAAAATATAGAAATAAATTCCCATAGCAACGAAGTCTTTAAAGTGAGTGTAGGGGCATATTGAGTTAATAAAGGCAATGAGGGAGCAGGGGAAAAGAGAGGGTAGAATTGTATTGAGTCTCTGTAAATTCTTTCTCTCCCAGAAAACAGGACTTTGGGGGTTATGGATAAATTTTTTGCATGTTTTAGTCTGCAAGTTTTAAAAGTATCCTGGGCAGCTTGTACTGCTGTAGAGCACAATGAAGCTTGCATCAACAGCAGTGTTTATTTAGTAGGGATTGGGAGATTACAGTTTATTTTTAAAATATACGTTTATTGTAGTTCTATCTCTTACTTGGAGACTTTTATCCTTAAAAGACATTATTAGAAGTGGCAAAACACCGCAACAAAATAGCTCCCCAGAGTTTTCAAATAGAAGCAATGCCAATTTTTTTAACTTTATTTCTTGTTTCTTTGGACTACTTTATATATACTGTTTTCGGCTTCTTGTAATTTGAAATCTGTGGAAAGTATGCATTAGCAATTTTGTAGAGTGATTTTGTTGTTGATGTTGCTTTTGTTTTTTGTTTAAACCATTATGTATTTTTACCTCTTCTGACCTGAGCTTTTAACCAAGAACTTGATTTTTTTGGTTGAGAATAGGGATTAAAATATACCTGGTTCCATGATTTTGCCATCCTGTTTATTTACAAAGAAAATCCCAAGTATAATTTCTTCTAGAACAAAAAGTATCAAATTATGTATCTTTAGCCCAGTTCTGTATCACAGTCACCTAGCATTGTGGAGCTCCCTCTTGTAACTTACTCAGGAGGAAGTTACCTGCATAATGTATATTTCTATCTTGCTTTCTTTGCACCTTATGTGATCTCTTACTGATTCACATATATACATATCTCTCATGTTAAAAAACCAAAACAAACAAAAGAACCCAAACAAAAAAAAACCCAAAAGCCCCCCAAAAAATCTAAACAAAAACTCCAATACAAACAAAAAAAAACAAACAAAAAAGAAGCCCAAACAAAAGCAAAACAAAAAAACTACCCTCAAAACCAAAGTAAAATCTACCCAACTGTCTGTCCAGGCATCTTTGTTCTAGTAGTGACAACTTTCCTTGGAAGAGGAAATCAACTGATCATTTTAATCAACTTCTGTAAAAGATATTAATGGTAAGAAACTCTTATCTTGATGATAAAACATACAATTATCCAAGCTAGCTAATTCAAGGAATCTTGGTAGAGACTACAAAAAACGTGTCTTAAGGCAAGGTAAGTAGATAAGTTTATTGGCTGCCTGGTACTAGATTGGTGTTAGTGCACAAAATTTGAAGCTGGCCAGGCAGATACATATACACTGGTCATGATTTGACCTGAGGATTCATGAGCCCTCTTTTTATCAAGATGCACTGCAGTCAAAATAACTTAGCACTGTCAGCATCTCCAGCCTTCTAAATTCGTAGAATCATAGAATTTCAGGGTTGGAAGGGACCTTAACGATCATCTAGTTCCAGCCCCCCTGCCCTGGGCAGGGACACCTCCCACTAGACCAAGCTGCTCAAAGCCCCATCCAGCCTGGCCTTGAACACTTCCAGGGATGGGGCATCCACAGCTTCTCTGGGAAACCTGTTCCAGTGTTTCACTACCCTCGTGGTGAAGAACTTCTTCCTAATGTCCATTCTGAAACGACCCATCTCTAGTTTTAATCCATTCCCCCTAGTCCTACCATTACCCGACATCCTAAAAAGACCCTCCCCAGCTTTCTTGTAGATATTGATAGGCCACAATAAGGTCTCCTCGGAGCCTTCTTTTCTCCAGACTGAACAACCCCAACTCTTTCAGTCTGTCTTCGTAGGAGAGGTGCTCCAGCCCTCTGATCATCCTTGTGGCCCTTCTCTGGACACGTTCCAGCACGTCTGTATCTTTCTTGTAGTAGAGACACTAGAACTGGACGCAGTACTCCAGGTGGGGTCTCATGAGAGCAGAGGGGGAGAATCAGCTCCCTCAACCTGCTGGCCACACTTCTCTTGATGCAGCCCAGGATATAATTGGCTTTCTGGGCTGCGAGCGCACACTGACGGCTCATGTTGAGCCTCTCGTCCACCAGCACCCCCCAGTCCTTTTCTTCAGGGCTGCTCTCAAGCCAGTCACTGCCCAGCCTGTATCGGTGCTTGGATTGCCCTGACCCAGATGGAGGACCTTGCACTTGTTCATGTTGAACTTCATGAGGTTGGCATGGGCCCACCTCTCCAGCCTGGCAAGGTCCCTCTGGATGGCCTCCCTTCCCTGGAGCGTGTCAGCCGCCCCACACAGCTTGGTGTCGTTGGCAAACTTGCTGAGGGTGCACTCTGTGCCACTGTCCATGTCGCTGACAAAGATGTTAAACAGCACCGGTCCCAGTACTGATCCTTGAGGGACTCCACTTGTCACTGGTCTGCACTTGGACATGGACCCATTGACAGCCACTCTTTGGGTGCGGCCGTCAAGGCAGTTCTTTATGCACTGAATTGTATTGTCCATCCATCAATCCCATATTTTATCAGCTCAGAAGAAAATGTTAAAAATCGAGAGGTAAATGTTAACTTTGGAAAGTTTTCAATTGCTTTCTGTTTTGCAAATCTAAACAGTAAATCTTTTCAGGATAATCCTGAAGTTTGAAAAGGGGAAAAAACCATTCTTACAGGATGAAAATTGTGCTTCTTACTTGCTTTTAGGGTACAGTAAAATGAAACTGTGATCTGGCTGCAGTTGTGGCAGATAAATTCATCTCTTAAACAGTACTACTTTTTACCAGCAGTTGCGCTTTAGGTGTTGTATGTAACACAAATTAAAAAAAAAAAAANNTTTAAAACAAAATAAAAAAAAAAAAAAAAAAAGAACAAGCTGCTATGTCCATATTCTAATTATTGTTTTGGTAGCTCTGTGATGATGTATTTTGAAGACGTGTAGTTTCTAAATCAAAATTAAAAAAAAAAAAGCCTCTTTTAGATCCATCAATTTTTACTCTAGAAAATTGATTTTACTCCATTGTAGATTCTGATATATATGGTACAGTATTAGCTGTATATACACCCTTTCAGATAACCGTTTCTACCTTGGCATGCCCTGCTCATGGTACGGTGTGCTGTCAGCAATCTGTGCATAGTAACAAAAAGGTTGATGTGTCCTTGTGCTCTCAGGTTGGTCTCCAGGGCTCTGCAGTACCCAGATGGCTCCTCTGTGCTCTGATAATCTGGTAATAACCCCTGCTATCATCACGTGAAATAATGAAGATAGGACTGTCTGTGTAGTTTTTTCACTAATACCTGCCTTGTTCATATTTATGACTGAAATCTACATCCAGTAAGGAAGTGATGTGTTTGTGTAATAGCTACATGGCGTAGATCTCTCGTTCAGTGGTAGCCTGGTTTCCTACTAGAAATAAATTCAGTCTGAAATGATAGCCTTATTCTGAAACAGCTGTGATTTGGTAGGTTTATTAATGAAAACAATGCTCTTTGACATAGTCCTTAATGCTCGGTGTTTTTAGCTTCAGGTCTAAATCAATCCTAATTAAAGCTTTTTTTTTCTTTCCCCCCCCTCTGTATTCAAAGGAAAGAATTTTGGTGCCTGCTTAAGTCCAGCTCTTTGGTCTAGCTGCCTAAAGTGTATGGAAGAAAGGGACAAATGAGTAATGAAGGGTTAATTGAAAAGCTGTGTGTACAATATTGAATCCAAAATTTGGGAATCTACATAAGCTAACCATTCCTATATTAACCAGCAGAGATGTTCTTACAAGCCAGAAGATGTAGCACCTCTCCTCTATCCTTATTATAGGCAGTGTTTGTATGTTTTCTTATAAGTTTTGGCAGACTAGTGAAAAGTTACATTTTATAAAATCTTACTTGATATGTGACCTTGCGTTCTGTGGCACTTGGTGGTTAGCAACCAACAAACTGCCTCGCTGCTGTAATAAATTAATGTTTTAATACGGTTATTTGTTTTACTTGTAGTATAGCAGACAGCTTCAAACCCTCAGGGGGAGCTTTTTAAGTCTGTCTGTCTGTCTCTCAGATGGCCTGCTTTGCTATTTCATCCTCTAGGCTCGGTTACAGTGTTTTGATTAAATGTTACGATAGAAAAACCCCTTAAAATATTCAGATTTATTTTTAAAAAAGGTATTTAAAAAAACCCACCAACCCACAAAGCAACATAAATGTCCAGAAGCTCACTGCAGACTTAACCTTTTTGAGTGTCCCAAAGCCTTGCTGCTTCGCATCAACAGACTTTTTGTGAGCTTGTTAACATGAAGAGTTGCAGCAAAACAGCTCAGAAATTTTCTCACTAAAAGTTCTAGAACTGCTTTTTAGAATAATCTTGTATCTTGTTGAATCCTTCCAGAAAACTCAGTTTTCCATGCATTAAAGCAAAAAAGGAAATTGTTTTACAGTATTTTTTTGCCTGTTGGTAGTGTTGGTGGCTGTGGAAATTAATGTACATTGTTTTTTCTCTACCCATAGTTTTTTGGTAATCTGATGTATTCTACCATTAACTCTCTGCTACAGCCAATTGTGAATTACATAGACTACTTGCAGAAGTATAGACTCCTCGTGAAAGTTTAATTAAATGTAGATGTCTAGCTAACATTATCCCAACTTCAGCAGTTCTGCACTTGAATGTTATATCTATATATATTATAGCGCTCTCTCTCTAGAATATATTTTTTTTCTGTGTACTGTCATAAGAGTGAAGCTCACATGTTTTTAACATGGGACTGTAGTCTTTTTCTGGATGTGATGTTCTGTGAAGATCTTACTGAACCCAGAAAGAGGGCTTCGTGCTCCAAAGTTGTTGTTTTTTTTTTTTTTTAATTATTATTTTTATTTTCTAATGGTATTTGATGATGTAATAGAAACTGTCCTTATGATATGCTTTAGCCATCATAGGTGCAACTCTACTTGTACATAGGAAACAGTGACATTCTTCCTGGCTGTCAAAATGATTTGAAAAGTAGTTCTGCTGTCACTAATGCTAAACTTTTTTTTGAATGAACAAACATGTTTGCAAGACCCTGCAAATTCTTATTCAAGATTTGCTTCTCAAATTTTGCTTTGGTTGCTGTTTGACTGTATTTTCTTGGTGTGTAGGCCATGAATGACTGGGCGTGAAGATGGAGTATCTAGAGATAACACCCTCCAAAATGGGAGGCTGTTTAAACAAGATCTAAACTGTCAAAGGACTGGTAAAAAGGCTTTTTGATTTCTGACAAGATAATGCATGGTTTTCAAAGTCCATCTGCAACAATTTTCTCTTGTTATTTTTCAAGGTATTGGAGAAATATCAGAAAAGGTGACTGTGTTTTGGGTAGCTTTTCCCTAATGTGCAGTGAGAAAATCTTTCATTTGTCATAGAATCATAGAACGTGTTGGGTTGGAAGGGACCTTCAAAGGTCATCTAGTCCAAACCCCCTGCAGTGAGCAGGGACATCTTCAACTAGATCAGGTTGCTCAGAGCCTCATCAAGCCCGGCCTTGAATGTCTCCAATGTTGGAAACTATTGTGTCCTTTGGATTGTAAAAAATTCAGGCGATGGGTAATAAAGGTAAATAAATCCTAAATGTTTACCCACAGCTACTTCAGATAGGAAATATTAATGTATCCTGGCTGCCACTCAAGTCTGGTTAATCAATTTCCACATCAAGCATAGCATTTGGACCCCACTGGACACTAAGGACTTTCCATCTGAGCTTAACAGCAGCAATGGACTTTAAAGGATTATAGTTCTACTAGAAGACTTCTCTGATATTGAAGCGTGGGATTGTAGTATGTATGCCTTAATTTTGGGAGTTTAGAGATGGTGACAAACCTTACAAAAAAAATCTAAAAAACTGATATTTTTCAAAGACTGCACAAAAAATTATTTGGATGAAGATCACATTGAAATGCTTGACGCAAACTCAAAATTCCTATTGCTTAATCACAGTTAATCTGCTTTAGCCTGTTTGAACTGCCTGTCAGGGACATCCAGATTTGATACGTTGCAGAAAAGAATACAAGATTGTCATGGGGGTACTTAAATATGAGAGAAAGTTGTGGGTAAGTGACTGGAAATACCAGGATCATGACATGAATTTGTACCCAAGTGGCATTTTTTCATGAAGTAAACAAAAGCTTTTAATAACAAACAACATTACTTTTGTAAAGGGGAAATAAAAGAATACATGGACAGATAAATCTTTCAGAAGAAACCCAAGGGCAGTGAAAACCAGAATGATTTAATGGTCGCCAAAAAGAGTGAAGTGAAAGAGACTGTTAGCAACAGAGAAAGGGAAGAACTTCATTACAGACCATGAGGAGGGGCTGAAAAAAACACCCCAGCCCCCCAAAAGCCCCCCAAAAAACTATGCAAAACTGAGATGCAGACTTTGTCATCAAAATAATTTTCTAAGAATAACAGTCTAGTTTGATCAGCTGGGAAACAAGGAAGAGAGTACATGAAGTTAATCTTATTTTTTTGTTTAGAAAGATTGTAGAGTAAAACAAGATGATGAAGAGAATGGAATGTAATAAGAAAAATATGAATTCATAACGTTGTTGAATCTTTAGTTCATAGTTTAAATTAGAGCTTAGGCGTTAATGTTTTAGTTTCCCACTCAGTCATTGTATACAGAGAGAAATGTGTGTGCATTCGTATTTTGATGTACAATCATTTAGTAAGTAGATCATACACTGTGCTATCACTAGACTTCTGAAGGGATGGTGGCTCATCTTACCTAGAAATTCTGAATTTTTAAATGTCAAAATTTAATTAAATACACAGATTCTTCACAGTAGTTTCAAAAGTTTGTTGTCTGAATTTCAAATCCTGCAATTCTATTGTATTTTGTGTCACTCAATTTTGCTTTAAAAATAATTCATATTAGTTTTGTTAAGACTGTTACCACATGGATGAAAACCTGGGTAGCTGACAGACAAACCAGAGGGATAAATGACTTTGTCACAATTAACTGGGATGTTAGAGGCTTAAATTTGGGTCTGTATTATTCTATGTCTTTGTAAGTATTTTATAAGAGTTGCTGAAAATGCACTAGGGATATTTGTAGAGGATTTTGTAATTAAAGGACTCAAGTATACCACAAGTGAAAGGAGATAACACAAAGGACAGCTCTCAAGCTAACAGAGGTAATCTTTTTGAGGTCATTTGAAACATTTCCAGGTGACTAAGAAATAACTATTTTATGTATCTTGTCCTTTTGTTACAACAGAGGATCTGAGAAGCGTGCTTTTTTTGGTTTTGTCCTGCTAAACTCAACCCCTGTGCCTCTGCACCTTGCCCATCTGCTGCAATTTTTATGTTGCCAAGTTTTTCTTTAATAGGTGCTCTGTTGTGCTCAAGTGTACATTTGGAACTGGAAGGGGGGACCTAAACTTAATGACATGAAATTTCAAAGTGACTTTAAGAGATGAGAGTGAATTCGCTTGTAAGAAATGATAATCTAAAACTAATGATCACATATGTTCACTCGGGTAAAAGAAATTATTACCATTCCTAAGGCTGCGATACAGCTTTGCCCTTCTTATCTTCCACTTACCATTTACAAGTATTGCTAACTTATACTATTAACTGTTATTTCAGAAGAGTGCCATTGGGATTGAATTAAAGAGGGTTTAGACTCCTGGAATTTATGAGGATATATGTAAACATTTAGTAACTACTACCAAAAATGGATTATAAATGTGGATATGACAATTTGTTTGAAAAAATGCTAGTTAATGCAGTGGATTTGTTTGAAAAAAGGCCAGCTGTGTAAAGAAATTTTGGGTGGTGGTGTTAGAAAATACAAACCAGATGTTAGGAGAAGAATATGAAAATGCTATTTGTGAAAGCGTGTCCTACCATATCTTCCTAAAAATGATAAGGATCAGTGAATTCAACCTGAATGTCTCTGTGCTGTGGAAGGGGAGAAACCATCACTCAAACAGATTCTATGGGCTGTGTCGTTCTGCCATAATGCACGAATGAAGTTATTCCTTGCTGTATAACTTTTTAACATTTGAAAGCCAAAACTTTTTCAGAATTTTCTCCACATGAGATGATTATGGGAAAAAAAGTTAGAAACCAGACAAGCAGCAGAAAGTCAGGGGCTAGATACTGTGATGGTTTTTTATATAAGGGATGCCAGAAAAGAAAACGTGCAAGTTCAGCATAAAGATGACTGAGAGTTCACTGTAAATTTATAAATAATTGAATAATAAAAATACAATGCTTGAATGGACTTTTTTCATGTCCTCTAGCAATGAATGAGCCTCTCTTATACCAGATTGCGGGAATATTCCTCCAAGTTAAAGATGGAAGCCTATTATACGGGATGAACAGAGCCAGGTTGGAAAAGTTTATAATAAGGAGGAAAAAGGTAGATAAATTATGGAAGTGGAATGTGTTATTAATTCATAGTGAATTGTCTGATATCTTTAGATCTTGTCTTTACCTTCATGCTTTGTCAGAAGAAACACATCCTATAAAAATATAAATCTGTAAAAGAGAGAGGAGAAAATACAAGTTAGCTGTATGTGCTCATTGGCAAGACAGGTCAGTCCTGACTCTGCCATAACCACACAATAGATCAGGCCAAGACCTGAACAAGACTTTACTTCAAATAGTTTCTGCAAAATAACCCTTTGCTTTAGAAGAACAAGGTCATAAACATCAAATCTAGACACAATTAATTTATACATACTCATACAGTAGACTTAGAAGGCTTTCTGTTAGTAAAAACTGAAGCAATTGCTCTCCTGTGAGCTCTGTAGTGTCTCAAGGACACAAGTGTTTATTGTTGTTTTAATGTGATCAATGATAACCTCAAGGTGAGAATTTCAAAGTCTTATCTAAATACATAATCTTTAATATTCCAGCAAGAAAATGAAGTAGCAAAAATTAGCAAAAAAAGTAGAAATTTGTATTATGAAGAAGGATTTTAAAATGCATTTGACCAGTCTTACTTTTTATTATCCACTGTTTAGATGAATAGCAACTGATTTAACAGCAACTCAGCCAGACGTCTGAGTGACAGGAGATTTTCTGAGTTCACGGGATATGCTGAAGAGCTTTTAGCATATTTTAACATCTGATTGTGTATCTCTGGAAAATACTAGCCTCTCAGAAGGTTATGCTGTCATGTCTCTCTCCTGTCAAGTCATCATAAAAATAGGTGTGTGGAGCACCAGGGCGTCCTCACTTCCTCCACCCATCAAACCTAAAAGGGAAAATACCATTCCTCCAAATTAGTGAATGTTATGATACATTTTTACAGAGTTGAAGTCCCCTGCTTTCTGTTTTGTTAACTACTTTATGTATGATGCCACCTAAAACCAAACTTGTCAGTCTGAAGGTAACATCACTAATGAAAGTTGATCAGTCAGTGTATGTATAATGAAGTCTTCAGACCCCAGGGTGCTTTTCAATTATTAAGCAAGAGTAAAGCTTGTTGAGATCCGCATCACTGAGATGGCTTAGGAAAAAGCCAGTGGGAAAAGATAAGTCTTAAGCTGACAGTTTTAGCATTTAATCTGTAACTGCACAGATTACTGCTAGTAGCACATTCCAGGCAAGAACCAGGGAAATACAGTCTCGTCAACCCAGAGCTGTAGGGGGTAGCAGGGTGTCTGTCACATCCATGGCGTAAGGAGCTGCAGGAACCAAGGGAACAGGCTGGTTCAGTAGCATTGTCCCTTGTGTGGAGACACAAGGGGACAACAAGTTTCTGAGGTTGTTTCACTCAAATCAGAAACAAAAACCTGATGCTAAGTACTGGAATTAGATCTGTTGTTATGAATCAGAGAAATAGAAATATATTAAAACCCATATCTGCGAGTTACAAGTGATTAATGCAATTATTTTCCCTTCTGTGTATATTCCTTTTCTAATTCTTCAAGTCCTGTTTTGTACTCCAGAGGGAATTTAATTTCAGAACTCTTCCTGATAATATTAGAACCTCAGCATTTTTAGCCGTCTTAACTTCTCTCCACCCCTTCAACAAATTAACATTGTTGATACTTTCCTCCCAGTGTCCTCCTAAGGCAGCTTCATCAAGAAGATGACACTTCCAAACTTATTTCTAGAATTTATAACCCAGCTATAAAAATTGTCTAGGTCAAAATTTAGCACAGAGGATAAATACAATTCTTTGGAAAGTGACATAAAAATAGATTTAAATTATAGATAGAAAATTATCAACTTCTAGCTCATAAAATAGTTTTAGAAAGTTAATCTTTGGACAGTCTTGTGTCAGAAACTAGTAGTGGTGGTTTAGTGTAAGTTTATTTTAAAGAACACACAGCTTACATTACCATGCTTGGTATTTCTGTTCACCTTTCTACTCATTTATTTTAGTGTCCATTAGTCAAGGAGAAGGGAATTTGACAGAGGAACAATGCGCTCAAAGGTGGAGCGTTTACAAGGTTCATTAAAATTGGACTCAGAATAGAGAAGAGACATCAAATTGTGCTGAGAGAAAAAATAACTCATGAGCACCTTCTTAGACGCCCAAAATCAATGTAGCAGCAATGCGTTCTGAGTTCTGAAAAATTGCTTTTTAGCAGGTACAAAGAGTTGTTTTCTCTTGCCATTTTGCTTTCCCTTCTTTTGCGATGGGAATTACAAAGCAATACTCTGTGTATGGTTTTTAGAAGAGTCTGGATACTATGCATGTACAAAAAAGTTAATTTTGATAAAATATGAAGAGAAATGCTTATCGATTAGCTGAAAAATTCCCTACCTTGCGGACAAAGTTTTAAATATTTACAGTATCTAGTCAAAATGTTCCTTAAGTTTTCTAGTATTTATTAATTGCTATAATGGGTTATTGGAGAAATGTATCCAAACAAGGAATAAAGTTTTTATCTCACGCAGCAGTGCCTCAGAGTCTAGATTTTGTCCCCAGAAATGTGACAATATTTGCCTTTTTTTTTTTTGTCTACTGGCTAGCATTCTCTGCTAAAGTAGTTCCCATGTGCTATCTTTACCAACACGTATACAACTCCTGGTGTGGCAAGAGGAGTAGAGTAGTATTAGATATCTTGGAAGCTGGCAGGCAATTGAGCCAGTATTACCGTAGGCAAGTTCATTATTCTGTCTAGATTCTTTTTCCGTGGATTATGAATAATAATAGTACACTATTCCCGTGATTTCCATTTGTAGCTATCCTCTAAAAAGCTTGATTTCTATAGGCTGGTTTGCTATAATTTTATTGATGTATTTCTGGAGGTAGTACAGATAAACAGCTCAGAAGATTTCAGGGTGAGAAATAGGAAGGATTAGGATTGTCTGTAAATGGTTTTTATGGTGTAAATTCTTCTTCCTTGAAAGTCATGCTTTATTTGTGGTTTCAGGTTTCAAGTATGAATGGAGTCCTTTTATGAAGTTTCTAAGAGACCAGCAATTTTGAAGACAATCTTTTCTATGTGTGATGCTTTTACTGAGAAACTTTGAAAATAAGTCTTAAGCAGAAACCAGATATATGGAATATCTTGTCTTAAAATTTGGAGAGTAGTTTGTGTCAAGAAAAGGCTTGGTGTTAGAAGAATTTCAGAATATGATCATTTTGTCTAATGGTAAAATCACAGCTTTTCCATTTGTAGTTTTACATCCTGAATTGAACTCCATCTGTAGAGGTGTTCAGTAACTTTTCCCATCTACCTCTTTATCAGAGTACGTTAAGCCTCCACTGCTTTAAAAGGAATGACTGCCAGTTAAATTAAGAGGTGGATCTTCCCTTTTTTTATGGATGTTAACTTTATCAGGCTCTAATCTGTTCTGCCAAGTTGCATGATTTACAATGGCTGTGAAGATAGCACGGTAAAGATTGGAAATACCTTAGTCTTTAGGGAAATGTTGTGATTCGCATATAGATCTTGTAGTTTATGGAGGAGATATATATGCTATTAAGTGCGAGGTTTCTTCATTTGAGCTTTATCTGCTACACTGGGTACTGTAGCAGCACAAAAACCTGCTCTATCTTCATGGTTCTGTTAGCAGGTCTTGCCGTTACTAGTCAAGAGTTCACTGTTCACTGAAGCTAAGTTTGGCGCAATGGAGGTTTTCTCTTAAAAAGGTGGTCATTTCCCACCTGTACGGGCTTCCTTACTGGCCTACAGATTTGTAGCCTCATGTGGGTCGTGTTTGCCCGTTATGCCAGATGTGCAATCCATTAGGAACTTGCGCTGAATACTTCACACTTACTTAACAAAAGATTTCTATAGCCGGACTGTTGACCACCTGGGACAAAGCCAAAATGCGAGGAGGTGCCCGAAACGAAAGGCCAGATTCCATGGGTTTACCCAATGCCTTCCCTGCTGCTTCCCTCCTCCTGCTCTCCATACAAGCACTACACCTAATAAAGCACCACCCAGCATTTCCCAGCAGGGGCATGAGTGCTGAAAGCCTGTCAGGAGGTGATTGACAACTTGATAGAAGTGCCTTAGCTGGACCACGATGGCCAAACCAGGCAGCATTCCCACTAGACATATTTATCTAGGAATTAACACAATTACTCTAATCCATTTGACAAGTTGTCTAATCTCATAGGTTTGTATAGCAGAGAAGAAGGTGTCTGTAAGAGTGTCAGAGTCATAAGCATAATTAACACACACTGATGATTTGCAATCGCTGTGGAAAAATCGTGTGGGGTCAGCAGATAGCTTTCTAAATTTCTGAAAATTATTTGTTAATCTTTTTTAGGCTTTCTCACAAGACCTCGTTTTGTGCATGCAAAGTGCTTGTTACATGATTTAGCTACAACCATGTATACCATTGCTTTAAGTTATTCATGAAAGTATTTCCCTGATAGCAGGCTGTTAAGAGAAATTTTTGGAAGGTAGCCAACTTTTTGTAGAAGCTGGCTGTAGCTGCCCAATGGCTGTGCAAAGTAGCATCCATGACGGACACGAGAAGGTAAGAAAAACTGAGCTAATTCCTAAACTAGGCTTTACATTCCCAGAGAAGGACATTTCCAGGCTTGTGTTCCTATTTGAACTTTGTTTCCAGGATAAAGCACTACATGAGCTGTCTGTGAACATTGCTCCATGACCAAGCACAGTGTGCACATCTTTCTCTGGGTGTAAAGCTGTCCCAGAGATCCAGCTGACTGGTCATGGAGAAGAGAGATGCTGCCTTACAAAGTACAACTCTTGTAGACATTCAGTAACTTTTAGTGTTTGCGAATCAAACGCACATTCACTGTACACAGTTTGCTTTTCATGTTCTTCACTGTCCAGTTTCCTGTAGATGCAGTGGAGGAACATGGGGGATTTTGGAGTCAGTTATATGTTTGAGTGAATTATTGGGACTGCTCTGATTTTTCAGTTGCTCACATGCTCTAATATCTGCTTTTTTTATGGGCAAGACTGTTGAAAAGGCATGTTATTATGGCTATGGAAATAGCACTTAAGCATATTCAGTAATATTTTTTATTTATCACTCTGTTTACAGTTCAGACACACAAACTGGTGAAGGCTTAGAGGAAGTTTTTGGCTTCAGATAATGTAAAGATGATTAGCCAACCAAAAATATCTCCAAGTAGGCTCCCTTCATTCTTCATTTGCTTATCTATCCCAAAAGCTAAGCTTGGATTTCTCAAAGCTTTTTTAACCCTCTTTAGACTCAGCTGGAAACTTTCTGGCTTATCCCTAAGCAGTTAATGTTAATGAAACAATGAAGGTAGTTAATTCACAAAAAGAAATCTGTTTAAGCTGGTGGTTATTGTCGGTTGGGAGCTATCATGATCATCTGAAGAACAGTTTATTTATTCAGTTGAATAAATTTACCATTGTAATGGTGTAAAAAAACCCACCCCAACAAAACAAAACCCAGAACTCCAACAACAAAACCACCAAACAAAAAAACCCCAACCAAACACTGAAACCCCAAAATTTATGAAAAACGATACAGTCTCTTTACGTGTTGCAGAGATTGTCTATGTCTATTTGAAGATGTTCCTGCTCATTCAAAGGTCCCTTCCAACCCAAGCTCTTCTATGTCTAGCAGAAAGTTCTAAGTTACTTCAGTGCATCCAGCCGAGTCCCTGCCAGATCGTAGTATCAATGTGTTGTCTCTGCCTTCAGTATCTGAATTTTTTCTCCAGTTTGAACAAGGATAGTTTATCAAAAATGTCATTGTTCTAATCTTTAGTCCAGTTACTGCCTCATTTTTCTTTTGTCTCACTTCAGGCTGTGTTGTTTCACTGTCACACAGGTGCCTTGCAAAGCCCCTTCTGCTTTGTTTTATTTCCTGCTGCACCTCTCCCCTTACTCCCTACCAATCTGCACCCAAAAGAGGTGTCCCAGACGGCTGCCAAAGAGGGAGTTCTCAGGTGGGACAGCTGGTGGGAAAGGTGAGGGGAGAAGAGGGGTCTGTATCCCACTGAGAGTCGAAATGGGCAGGGGAGGAAGAACTGGGACTGGGGTGGGAGGGCAGGAAGGGAAGGCAGAGTTTGTGGAGCAAGCTTTTAGCTGCTGCTTCTGCTCAACTGGAGCAAATACAGCAGGTCTCAGGAGCAGGTTCCTATACTGTGTTTTAATCCCACTCATGTTTTGTTCAGTGACATTTCATATTCTTCAGAATATCCTTCCTGAAATGTTTTGCAGTGTTCTTTGAGAAACCTCGCTATTAAACTATTGTTAAAAGGTTTTATTATGTATGTGGAGGGGGATTAGCTAAATGTTAGCAAAGGAAGAACACAGGGACAAGGGGATTAAACAGTGAAAGATTATATGACAGGAGAAGTAAAGAGTAACTTTATTGCAGAGCTATCTAATAGCTAGGTTTGTGCTTGGCACAATGTTCTACAGCCTTCTACTTCTTGCTTTTGCAGCTTCTTGCGTTGTGGGGGGTTTTTTTTCTGCTTGACTAGCCGAGGTTTTGAATTGGTGATTTTGGGGTTTTTTTTTTTGCTAAGGGTATTAATTTGCATGCTCTCACAATCTGCAATCCAAAATGCAGTTACTGTGTAGGGGAAAACAAGCATGATTTTGGTTATATATTTATTCTTTTCTGAGATTTTCAATGGCATGACTTAGCAGGTATATGCTGGCTATTCAGATAGTTCTGAAGAGGTTTGAATGGTACACTTTCAAGCCAGTAAGATTTAAAGCTGGGCCATTATGATTCAATTATGGTTCTTAGAGGATATAAAATCACATTGCTGAGTCAAAAGAAACCATTTTTCCTCCCATCTATTTTAGGCTGGAGAGAGAAGTGTTAGATTGTCAAATTATTTTAATCTGGAGAATTTTGATTAAGGTTCAGAAAGACCTTGCACATTTGTAGTTGGTGTTAACACAGTCACAATGAGATGGTCAGGACTGCAAATGACTTATTATCTGGAAACTCATTCTATGGAGGAGGCGAAGTTGCAGAGGATTTAAAGCATAGTGTTCCACTCTTCAAATATGTTCTTCACTTGCTCTTACAAATCTCTTTTCTTCAGCATTCAATACTCCTTCCATTTTTTAAAACAAGCTGAAATGGTCTTCTTTCTTTGCTTTTCCTTTTTTTAAAATTTTTTTTAATTTGTTTCAACCCTTCCATTAATGTATGGCACAAAAGAATTGAACAGAATGGTTGCATAATGACACCTAATATGTTTATACTTGAAAGAACTTTATTTAAAGTACTCAGTCATGTGTATCTGTCCAGATCAAGAACTCAGTCACAGCATAAAGGGTTTTGGGGTTACATTTTTAACATTCCTCACATAAATACATCAAAGCTCAAGTATTTCAAGAGCAACCCAAGATTTTTATGCTTCAACACACTGATGGATCTGAAGCAAAAACAATGTGCCACTTCTCCATTTCTTTTTTACTGAAGAAAGGATATTTGCAGGGAAAAAGGATCTCTGTGTAGTGATGCAAGTTACCTTGAGCGTTAGCTAGATGGCACTGAAACACACTTGTGCTGCTGTATTAAAGGGACTTGTTGGGAGCGATCTTTGTTAAATTAAATTTCAGTAATAAAGTATCTCTTAGCTGATTCTTTTCATTTTCTAACCATATATAAATACCTGTAAGTCTTCATCTGTATGTATGCTCCTGAATGTACGAGCCTTTTCATATCGATTAATTACGTTGTCACAGAAAGACAACATGAGATAAACAATGCTGGAATTTTTGCAAGCCATATTACATTTTTGGATTTTTATTTTCAGAATTTAGAAGTCTGTATTTTAACATACAAAGGGTATTCTTTTCTTTCTCACTGATCTGTAAAATAACCTTTTCCAGGCTACAGCTGTAGAAGGACAGCACGCTTAGCATTAGTGACGCTTTAAAATAAAAATTCTACGTGAATTGCAATTGTGGGATAAAAGGGAAAAATTACTCTCTAAGAAGTTAGCAGTTGTTCCAGCAATACTAGCTGCATCATCAGAAAAGGTTAGATACTACCCTACTTGGGTTCTACTGCTGTCTGGCTTTGTAAATTGTTAGGAAATACTCAAAAGACAGGTGAGGTGGCATAAAATATTCTTTTTGGATAGTTTCAGGGTAAAAACGAACAAATTGTAGCATTCAAAAAGCAAAGCTCAAGCACTTTTTTCCTCATCTGCATTCCTTTCCAGGGAAGAACTTTGTTCTTGCCAAATGCTTAAACATCCTGCATTATTCTGTACTGATCCACAGTGACTTAAAGATCCTTAATGCACCTCTGCTGTCTCCCTACCTACCTCCTCATCAGGCTATGGCTGTTGTCACTCTTGCATTTTTAGAACTAATCCTGATATGCGGAACCACTTGTAAACAAACAGGTGTTTATTTAAAGATCTTTCTAGTTGTACTATTTTTGGGGGTGTGTGTGGGGGTGGGGTATATGAAGTTGGATTCCGCACAGCCAAGTTGGTTATCAGGTTCCTGTCCTCAAAGAAAATGATTGAAAGGAAATAACTGAATCTGGCAGGGAAGTGACATGTCAAGAGCAAGTGTACTGAACATCCTACACACTCATGTAGCCCTGGGATGGAGAAAACCCCTCCAGGACTGTACCCTAGCTTAGATCCCCGGCAAGGAAAGCCCAGCTTTCTGGGCTCTCTTTTTAATCTCTACCCAGTGCGGTACGTTTTGCTCCTGACCTTAGAGAAATGCTAGATTTTTGCTGTTAGTAGCAAAATGCTGTGTGTTGGTTCGCCTTTTCCATTTGGAAAATCAAAAGTTAATGCAAAGAGAAGTTGCCCTTTTATTCGATAAGGTTTCTTTCTCTCAGGATCAATAATATTTTTAAACCAAATGCCTTTGTATACAAAGAATAATTTATTGACAGTACTTTCAAGATCACTTTGTGCAGTTTCAATGGTGTGTCAGTTTTCTCAACATTTTAAGCCTTATGTCTTGGGCTGGTGAGGCTGTCTCAGACAGAGGTCTGACGTGTGTCCTCTCTGGACTTCTTCCTTAAAGAGCATACACCAAGAATCTTTAAAACTTCTTGAGGTTGTTTTTTAATACAAATATTAAAATAAAGCAGAATCTCATAGAAGAGAGAGGACAGATATGCTGTGTGATATATACTCAAATAGCTGTGTTTGAAAGCAGGTTTTGTCCTTGCTTACTTTTGTCCCTGCAAGGTCAAGGCCTCTTATTTTTCCCTTGCTTAGATGGATCTTTGTGGTCTCCAGTAGGTGTCTGGAAAAGTCTGCCTGTTGTCTCAGACACCTGGTTCCCTGCTTTACTCAAGCCTCCTGTTCTCATCCTCATGGCTTGTAGCTTCCCACAACTTTGTCTGTTGTCCCCTGCACTGCAACAGCATTTTCTAGTTTAGTGCTCTCTCAGAGATTGCTCCCTCCTCCTTGCCAATGTCCCACTTGAACCAGCATGTAGCTGCCTGGTAAAACAAGCCGTCAGCCCAATGCTCTTCTGACAAGCCACAGCCCTTTAGCAAAACATACTCATACTGTAAACTGTGAGCAACGAATTATACACTTGTAACATCTGTCCCAGTGAGAATCTCAGCTTTCATGGAAAAAAAAACCCCAAACCATTATACATAGTCCTCATGGTTTTGGCCAGTGCTTAAGAATGTAAACCTTTTTAATCTGGGATTTCAGAAAGCAAATAACAAAAATTAAAACGAAGTGAGTTTTCTAGCCTTCCAGTTATTTCTGTGATAAGATTCAAAGGCTGACTGTGGGTTTGACAGGAATGAGGTCAGACCCAGCTGTTAACATTCTTGTCTGACGGAAGGCTACTGCAGGCAGTAGGTGGTGTTCTTCATAATTTAACTGTGGGTTTAAAGCCCCCTTCATTTATGCTTGTAGTATGTGGAAAGTATGTAAACCTTTCACACAAGCACTTGGGCCAAGATGCAAAGAAGGACTTAGGGGCATAGTTGATTCTAAATTATTACATTTGCCCAAGTCCAAAAGGTGGGCGTTCAGGTTAGGTCCTGTTCATCTGTCACTTGCAGTTGAACGGGGTCCCTAGACACCATCCTGAAGTCCTTAAACAGCTGCTTTTAGGCATACACTGACAAGTCTAAGTGCAGAGCTCTTGTAAAGCCTATCCAGGTCTGCATACACCACCCACCTTTTCTTCTCTGTCGTCAGGATTTCAGAGTACTTAGTCCTCTAACACACTAGGGCTGCTGTATGCCCTATGAGCTCTAAGCAATGAGTATGTGCTGAAATAGATACTAAATTAATTACTTTTCTATGAGATACCAGAGCTCAGGTCTCCTCCAAAACAAAGGACTCAAGTCATGCTTACTCATGTTTATTGTTGTCAACCTAATCATTGCATTGCATGCAGAATCAATCAACTTTGAGAAAAGAAAATGACAGTCTTAAGAGGACGGCATCTATATAGTCTGGGGTCTGTCATAACAAATACAGACAAAGATTGATGTGGAAATTCTAGTTTTCCCTTGAAAAGACAGGTATCTCCATGATTCTGGGAAGTCACTGACCAAAAGGAAGGAAAATGCATTGTTTTCTAAAAAAGGTCCAACTGCCTAATTCTTCCATTTGTGAATTTGAGACTGGAGTAAAGTTTCTAAGAAATTAAATTTGGCATTTTTTAGAGACTAGCCTAGACGTAAGTTCACCCAGAGTGTTAGTTTCTGTGGAGTCCATGCTTAAGGCATTTCGCATTCAAACATTTAAGATGTTGATGCTTCCAATCTGGTAGGTGATTAAAAATGGAGCCACTGGAGTTTTCAGCCTTGTGATGTTTTTCATTATTTTCATCATTTTAATATTAGAAGCATTAATCTCAGAAATACCTCAGACAAACAGCCCAGCAATACGGAAACTCTTTGTTTCAGAGAAGTACAAATACCACTACAGGGTAGTCTTTATACTTTAGTTCCTATTTAGATATGTGAATTGTGAAAGATGTAATTTTTAATAACTGCAAAAATGTCAAGATCCCTTCAGAGGGACTCCTGAAAAATTTAGCAGTTGTCATTTCTGTCCCTGAATGTATTTTAGTTAATGATTTTTCTGTTCTTGTGCAGATAAGAAGGAATTTTAATGAAACTCGCAGGTATGTAATTTAAAAATGTTAGCCTTTTCAGTCAAATTTTTCACCACTGAAATGAATATTGCTAGCCAGATAAATCCATAATGTGTGAGTACTCCTAGTCTTAAAGGTTATCCTCATTTTTCTGTAAGCAAGGTCAAGAAATGTATTTGCTGCATTGATTGGCAAAGTTGAAAAGTGCATAAATGATTAACAACCTCTGACTCTTTTGCAGCCTAGCTTCTGTCTTGAAAATCAATTGAGCATGGTCACTCCCTTTCCGTGACATCTCAGGATGCATAATGTTAAAAAATCCTGGGTAGCCTGCCATGCTGACTCCTCCTGAGCCAGAATTCTATGCAGAAAAGGAAGTTTAGAATTCATTACATGGAAATTAGTCATGTCCTCATTAGGCAAGTGGAAAAACAAAAAAAAAAAGAACAGAATATAAACCCTTAACATGCCAAAGGATGCATGTACCACAGTATCAGCCTTACCTACAGAGGGAGGTATATGTAAAAGAATAAATAAATAATATGTGTATATATATGTGTGTTTGTATATATATATATATGCGCACTGTTGGGTGGGAGTCTTGGCACTTTGGTACAAGTTGTAGTAGTCCTGTTTAAGTTTTTTCACTTTTCCCTCTAGATTTCCTATAGTCTTCTGGAACTAGTTTTTTAGTGACTGCGCAGGTTTCTAGCTTAGTGGAGAAGTGAGGAGCTTCACTGTGGAGCTGGCAGTAGGAGAATCTCATCACATCAAGGGTTGCGGTTGCTCCCATTGTACCCACCCGGGAGAGGCAGAATTTGGGTCTATTTTAAAAGACTGAGGCCTAGTCAAATTGGAATTGCTGGCAGCCACTCTCATAGCACATATTTACATGTTCAAAGACAAGGAGAAGGGAGAAAACAGAAGAAAGAGAGGTCACAGAAGAGAATCTCAAACCAAAGTTGACTTTCTGGTTTTGTTCTCGTGTTCAAATTTATTTCGGTCTCTTTTCCTTTACTTTGTGATTTATGTTGAATAGCTCTGCTATGGAAGATTTTGTGTACCCTTCTGCTCCACCCCCCATTTTTTTTCAAATTCATACCTCTCTCTTTGGGAAAGGATTAGAACTTGAATTTCTTCTTATTTTAACCCATTACTGTTCTCCTTGATATCTGTGTTGTTGCTCTTTTCTTCTCTTGCTTTCTGATCTTTGTTTCTCTCTTCTAAATCATGATTCTTTTACCTGTGAGATTCCCTTCCATTCGCATCATATTTATAGCTTTTTACTCCATTTCTTCCCCTCACTAAAGCAAAACGATCTGTCTGAAATATCCCTGTTCAACATTATTTTAAAGGAAAGAGAATTCTGGGATTATTTTGGCCATTCCTGTGTGACGCAAGAATTTGATAGAAGTGCTGGGTATTAAGAAGAGAGCAAGCTCCTATTGTATTTCTGTTGTATTGTGCTAAAAGCCTCATTTCTGCTTTGGACACTTTACCTGAAAACTATGCAATGATTAAGAGACTTTTTTTTTGTAGCTAAAATGGCTTTAAGTTCTTTAGACTTTTTTATTCCTTAATAGCAAAAAGCACTAGTATAATTGTCACTGTGATGGTAAAAAATATAACAACCTTTATTGGAAGGGGTTCCCATTTTTGGACTATTTTTTTCCAATTATAACATGTATGTTTTTCTAGCTATGCTGCTCTCTCTCCCTTCATACCTGGCTTCACTCATATGTAAAAACAGTAAGTCTTTCGTCTTTTTTTCTCAGTGAGATTCTGGCAAACGAGGTAACTGATAATGGTTTAAAACTGATCAATTCTTTCAAATCAACTTCTTTGTAGTAGAGTAGTGGCTGAAATTGTCAGCTAAAGGCTACAACCTCAGTTTAGCCAGACTTGCTTCATCCCTGTCTACCTGAATATTTAAATTATAAAATTCTGGAAGAATAAGTGGTAGGTGATACTGTACTTGGGCTCCCCAGGATGTAGTGTTGGCTCATACTAGATTTTACATGACATTAGGCACAAAGGTGGACACCCCCATTTCCAAAACCACTATTGCATTTCAGTGTACTATGTGGCAGAAGCAAACAATAAAAGGAGTTAAGGGTGAAGAAAAATGAAAATAAAGTCATTGGAAGCTATTACTTATGTTAAATAGATGTGCAGTGGAAGCATATTAGAAGAAAATTTCCAGATCTCATAGTAAAAGAGGTCACTGTCTGTAGCGCTTAATTATTTGGATAGTTGACACTTAGGAGGGAGCAGAGCCTTCTTGTGCACCATAGAAAACATCATCACAAATTCCTGCTACTTTTACAAATATAATATCTGGATTTAAAGGCGGTAGGGAAGGATTAGAGCAAAAGGAGACAGACGGTGGTTAAGCAATCTGCTTAATGGCATTCAGCATATCTGTGTCAGAACTGGTGACATACTGACCTGATACCATCTTGATCTGATATCAGATGCATTTCGTCATAGTACTTATAGCAAAACTTAGGAAGAATCTCCACTTTTTGGAGCTATTTGAGGATAGCTATTTCATCCATGAGCCAGAGATGGAGAAGGTTTAAGGGGGAGTCTTAAGGTGCTTTTGGCAGGAGAATAATGAGGTGATGGTGGCTCTGTGGGTGGGGCAGATGGTTTGAAGCACAGGCAAAACACTACCAGAGGAGTTCATCTTGCTATTTAAAGATTATGAAGGAGCTGAAAATGTGCATACTTCCAAGGGTTAAGGAAATGTATCACACAACTTTCTGCAAGACTAAGGAGTTTGGACCTTTTCTAGCATGACATTTGGGTAACTTATGTACTGACCTTGAAAACAGGTAGCTTGAAGCAGCTTTTGTAGAATGGTTATTCTTAAGACTGCCAGGTGGGAGGGAATTTTGTGGCCATGTAATCCTTCTTTGTGCGTAATGGCTCAAGGACTTCTTGTTTTAATGTAAGTTATTTTATGTTTAGTGCCACTCTGGTTTATTTCAGGACTTAGAAAAACAAAATGTCACTGCTTAAGGTATAATAGTTGTAACTGCTCTCATGTAAGTATTGCCATTACAAGCCTCGGTCTGCGGAAGAAGCAGGGATGTGTGTGTGTTTTGCTACAGTGCACGCCAAGAGCGCAGCTGTCCTAGTGAAATTCTTGGAAGTCATGGTTTGAGAGGCATCTTTGGTAGCAGTCATGGCTTAACGAAGTCACACCACTTCCTTCAGCTTCACACCCCCATAGGCTGTTCCCTCCATTGGGCTGTCACTTTGTGCAAGGAACCGATCACCCTGAAAACTGTAAGAAAACAAATAAACAGAAGTTCCTCGAGTAGCATTGCTGTTTAAATTCTCATATTGCGAAAAAGCCACAGTCTGAATTTACTAGTTAGAAAATAAATGTCGTTTGAGTGTTAGTCCACTTATGCCTGCATTTTGATTTTAAGAAGTCTGGCATATTCTGCTCCATTGTCTTCTCCTTCTCACTGCCATCCTTCATGAGCAAGCTCAATAATGTAATCTGAAAGCCAAGTCATTAATTTCTAACACATAGAACCCTTATGTGCCCAATTTATGCATGAAGATTATGATATATGGGTTACTGAAATTTATTTTTTTTTTAAACTAAGCATTATTGGGGGCTGGCTGTAGCTTTCATCTGGACTGGATTAAGGGGAGGACTCGGGTTTGTGTGGATATGAATTTGGGTCACCAGCATGCTTAGTGCTCCCCTGCAGGGGAGAGTGCTGTAGGGAGGCAGGTAGCTGCCGTGGGCTTCTGCTGAGTTTGTGGAGGAAAGTTAGCTCTCTGCTCTTTTGCTGTTCCCGCTTTGCCAGCCAGTGTCTTGCTTCAGGGCATAATTTTTTTCTTGTTTGCACTATGGAGTGCCTGACCTTAGGCAACCTAGTTTAGTTCACTAAACCTTGCTAACTTTTTTATACTGAATTATATCTATTTGCTAATCGCGACAAATCTGTGTTTTACATTTGAAAGCCCCTATTAAAAACAAGCTAAAAGCTCGACATAGGAACAGCTTTGAGGATTTTTATTTTGATGGTTTTACTGTAGCAGAAATATTCAGTGATGTGGGTGTCTGCATAATGTAACACATCCTCTTCCAAATCCTGCCTTTTTTTGAATTCTCGAAGAAATCCCACACTCATTAAACAGCTTTCTATTATGATAACTTGGAGAGAGAACTGCTGTACTTTGGCCTTCCCACTGAGTGAAGTCTCATTATAAATCATCTCTTTATGGCTCCAAAATGCTGCGCTTCCAAACTTTACTCGTTAATGAGACTGGAATGAATTTCATAATGGCTGGCTGTTTGCACCAGAGCCTTGCTCAGGAAAGACAGTTGCATTTGCTTTCTCAGTGCCTGAAACACGTTTGCAATGCATTGGGCCTACAAACCAGGAATTAGTAAGGAAGGCTCTGTGTCTGCGTGTGTGAATATGGATGCATGTGTGCAGGCAAAATGATTTCCATTTGCACCATTTTTATTTCTTCCTCCTTTGTTTTGTCCAAAAAGATGAGAAATTTATTTAAAACAAATGTTTTGCTAATGGTACTGAACTTATTTAACAAAAAAGAAAGATCTTAGTTTCTTCTAAAAAATATATTTACTTTTTCATTTCCTTCAGGGAAGCTGGATTGTTTTACAGCTAAACTGATTTCAACAGATCATCACCCAGTGGGAAATATTAAAGATCTTATATTAAGCTAAACAAGATAACTGTGCAGGCTTTCAAGTAGGTTTGATGTAATCAGTTAAGGGGCTTCAGCATACCTCTTACAGTACCAGTAATTGACTACTTTTAAGTACTTCACCCCCTAATAGTTTGGCTGAGAAGTATCTTGTTATTGGTTCACAGGAGATTGCTAACTGCCTCATTTCTTCACATTAGCTTAATGGAGAGTAATGAGTCACCATGTCAATTACAGTCCCATGATGTGAAGTAAGTTTTGTCATCCATATTCTGCTTCACCATTTTTCATCTCTCTTTATTTGGATTTATTAAGGATTTGGTTTTGCATTACTGAGGTCAGTAATTGCTTTACCTTTAACTCTGTCTGTCTCTGCATCAGACCCTAATAATACAGTTCATGGTTTTAAAAGAGCTGTGCTTAAATATCCTTTTAAATACCCCTAGGTATCTAGACTAAGGGCAGAAAAAATGAACAATTTTTAAAAATTATCTTCATATTTCATATGTGGGAATCAGAGTAGAGGCCATCCCATTCAAAGTGCTTTATTAATTTCATCAAACATGCTTTTGAGGAAGTCTTCTACTGAAGTGTTTGCAGTTTTTATTATTGGCTAAATATTCTTATATTTGTGCATTTCTATTCCTGTGATATCTTTGCAACAGTCTTTGCTATCATTGAGTAGCCATTACTTATAGAGCTTACCAGGGTTATTTGCTGCAAAAAGTTTAATTTGTTCTCTCTAGTAATTTTCTAACAGGTATTCATTCCTGTTTCTATTTAGTGTATTAAGTAGGGAATGAATACAAAAAACTTCCCCAGTAATTAACATAGGACATAGCAAGCTCTCTTCTTCAAATTAGTCTTTGAGCATAACCGATTCTGTAAGAGACTAACTTGATCTAATGAAAAAGAGGAACAAAGGAAATTGTTATTAAAATGTTAATTTTCCCAGTCTTGTGTCTCTGAGATTGCAATACTTAGTGGTTAGGTCTTACAGAAATTGTTCGTTTGATTTCTTCTATATTTTTTTTCTCCCTCCAATGTGTTATTCTTCAAACATTGAAGCATATATCTCCATAATTTTATTGCCAGTGCTTCATAACCACCTGATTAGCCATATGGTAGGCAAGAGTAGGTTAGATGGCAAAGGAGGCATGTAGATGTGCTTCAGACTAATTGTTTTGACTCGGAGTTTGAGAGGAGTTCCTGTCTATTTACTTGGAAACCAAACTTTTCATCAATGGTGCTGACCCGTTATTTGTTAGCATTCTTTGAATTGCCTTTCATCTGCTTTTGGCAGTGACTTTGAACCTCGAAGGTATGTAGTTCTCACTGTAAGTCACTTTTCCAAAGGCTATCTGAGATTAATAGTCATTGCTACATTGCCTTTAGCTTCTCCAGTTCTTTGTGATTCCCGTTGTTTGAAACGTGATGCTATTGTAGCATAGAATAAGTAGAAATTATACAGAGATTTTATCCAGACCATAGGAGATGACCTGAAGATGTTGTTTATGATAAGCACTGCATCTGAAATAAGTGACTAGTATAAGTGGCTGATACTATGAAATTTATTGCTGCTTCTAAGGGTGCTGACTTTAAGTATAACCATTGCACTACTTGTGAGTGTCTTTTGGCCATCTTTTTGTACCACCTCAAAAATAAATGTATTTTTTGTGGGTGGGTAGGTGTAGAAGGATGGGGATGGGTGGGATATTTTTTTTTAATAATTTTCTTAGTCATAACATAGATTGTATTCAGTTTCTCACACAAATATGTTCTGAGTCACTTCACAATTTTTTTTCCCTATCTTGCCGAACCACTGGGATCTGAAAATAAAATACCTGCACAGCTTTAAATACTCTTTTTTTCAAAGGAAATAAGTGGCTACTTGTATGATCTTAAATGAATCTTTCTTGATCATATAAAGCACCTTCTATGTTGATAAGCAAGTTCTGTATTTCATGTGGATTTTGAATATTATCTGTGTTTCTCTTTGAAAATGTTGTATGTGTTTAAGCTTTACGAGAAGAATTACAATTAACTGTTAAAATTTGTAATGTATTTTCTTTCTTATGAATATAGTTTCAAGCTAATTTTGCTGCTTTTTCTGTTGTTATATTTTAAAGGTACAAATAATACAAACAAAACACCTCTATTTTTCAGTTGCAAAGGGAGGAAAAAACCCCATATAAGATGCTTCCTGTGATCAACTGTAGAAACTGAGTTTTGTAGCTTGATGGGCTTCCAGCTGATGGATTTCTCTTTCACCTAGATAGCTTGTTCTGTCAAAACTAGAGCCAATTTGCTATTTGTCACATGTACAGAAATTGGTTATTGATTACTTCCTTCTTCCTGGACTGATAAAATTGTTTAGTCATTGCCAGAGGCTTAATCTGGGATTAAATGACATTTTTGCTCATAAAATCCATTTCTATTGGCATTAGTCAGTTTAAAAGTATGTGTCTATTTACATTCAGTATTTTTCTCACACTGCATGTTAAACCAGCTTTTAGGCTTTAATTTTCCTTTATTGCCATCCTATTAGTGTAGGAAATATGAAAAGTGCCATAATAATTTTTGGCGGTAAATTTATATGTAGGATTGCAGTATGTTCTCTAAAAGCCATTTTATACTTTGCTTCCATTTTTTCTTAAGCATACCTGTATATTGTACAGAAGAGCAGAACAAACCTCCTTTAGAAGCAAAAATGCATATCCACCTGTTCAGGTGAGCAGGGCTTTAGTAAATTGCCAACACTTCGCACAGGATGAGTAGTTCAAAAGCATTGTCAGGTCAGATTTACTTAATATGGTGTGGGAGATACAAATGACACGGCTGGCCTCAGCCTTGGTACTCATTTTCAGGTGTGTTTGTTACTTGAGAGACCAGCCTGGCGATTCCAGCCTTTGCCTTCCCAGTAGGACTTGGGCAAAGCTTTGTTCCTCCTCAGGGCTTTGCAGGCTACTCATCAAGTTGCTCGAGCATCGTGCTGAGCCCTGCTGCTCACCGCAACGCGCCACTCGTCTCTGACACTGTCCTGCTTCCTTGCTTTTTCAGTCAGTATTGCTGGTAGCACTGTCACTTGGTGAGCGTGAAATGTGGCCATTAACTGGCATAAATTGCTGACATCAATGGCACTATTCCAATAAGCAGAAAGCTTTATTTTTTTTTTAAATTTTAATTATTATTGCAAATAGAAATCAATATTTACAGTGTTCGATGTTGCGCTAAAGCTCTCAGCACAAAATATCTTGCTTTCTATGTGTTTTATTTTTACTTGCAACGTCATGTATGCATATATCTGGGGGTAGAAGGATGCTTATGAAGAAGCTGAGGAGGGCAGAAGAGGAAATGTAGCAAGAAAAAAAAATACAGTTTTTACAGTATGGTGGCCGGGTTAGAAATAGTCTGCCCCAGATTGTTTATATTTACTCTTTTCTTCGCCTTTTTTTTTTTTTTTTACTTTGCAGGAGCATTTATACACAGTAGTTTTTACGAAATGTGCTCTAGGTTGAGATAATGTCTTAAGAGCATGGGTGCGCTGAGATAACCTTTAAATTGATGGATACGTGAAGACTGAAAACCATTATTATGTAAGACTGAGGGTCTTTTTAGTGGTATGGAAAATAGAGTAAATGGTATGGACTTGCACAATTGGGGAAAAAAAGAAGTGTTAGTTTGTAAGAAGTGGATTTTAGAAATGTTCAGAAGGTGTTAATGTGACTGGGTGAACATAACATGAGGTCCATATTAACTAACATTTTGCCTGAGTTGGAGGGAAGTGAAACAAATATTAAGACAAAGTAGGATTGCAGGAAGCTCTAGTACTTAATGCACCAATTACCAGAGCACGGATGGATTATCCTTGAAAAGGTCACAAAGAGAGAAAACTATGCTGCTTTTCAGTAGAAATGCTGATGATACAGTAATCAGAGGAAGTTAGGCCCAGAAGTTACCTCAAGAGGCCATACAGTGCGTTATTTTGTCCCTAAATCAGGACTGACGATAATTCTCTTTCCTACAAGTTACACATTTAATTTATTCTTAAAGGCAGCATAAAGCCACAGAGCCAACTTCCATGGCAAATTTTTCCAGCGCATCCCTATATCAAATAGTGGAAAGTGTCTCTTGATAGCTGACCTGAATCTTCCTTTCTTGAACTGAAGCTTATTATTCTTATCTTTTGGACATGGATATAGATAACAGATTATTCCTTTCCTGTTTGCAGCAGTCATTTATGTGCTAGAAGGCAGCTGTCATTTCTAAACAGCTTATGTTTGTTTTTCCCTCATGGGATGTTTTTTTCTAGATCACTAATCAGTATCATTCCCCTCCTCTGACCTCACTCCAGTTCCTACATTTATTTCTGAAAGTTCTGTGCTGGAATCAAACACTTTTAGGATTTACTAGTATTGAGAAGAGTGGAAGGATTACTTCACATGTCTCGAAGGGTGTGCTTTCATCTGTAGTCTCAATACAGCGTTTTACTTATTTAGCAGCATTTTTTAAACTGTGTTGCTTGTGATCTGTGATAATCCCTGACGCTTCTCTGAAGAAGAGCCAACTACTTGTTCCTCATCTCATACTTGTGTAGCTTTAAGCAGCCAGCAGTCTCTCAGCTGAGAGGTTAGAGGGTTTGGCTGTGTTTTTTTGTTTTGAGTTTTTTTTTTTAATTTAAAGACCCATATTAAAGAATAAAAGATTTTAGAGGAAGACTTTGGGCAATTTTAGATGCCCATATTTATAACTCAATTTAAATTTTAGTAAGGCGAGTCAACAGCCATAAGGACATCTTAGCTCATGTTACTGGCTAATTACAATAAAAAGATGTACACATAATCTTCTGTTGTTTTATGAATGCACTGACTCTCTTGTTGAGGAAGAATTGTGTGGATTCATAACACTAGAAGTCAATGTCATTTAATATGTACAGTTGGTCACAATACTGGGTAAGCTATAGGCAGAGTTCCAACTCGGAGGAAAAACTGACCTTTAGGACAGCCGCTATTGTATCACCAGTGTAAATGAGTGAACCACATTTAGTGGGTCATGTGAGCAGGAATAAACTGGGCAGGTGGAGAGGGAGCTGTAAAGCCCAGTACCACTTCCAGCCCAGTACTCAAGTAAGAGTTGTGGCAAATAGCTTTGTCCCTGGTGTGGATGTGTTTTGAACACAGCTCACAAGTGTGTTCAGCTCACACTTGTCTGAGCTGTGATTCAGGAGCCTTTACCTATCCTGGAAACAAGATACTGTCAGTCTAGTGATTTGGCAGCATTTTGCTGCTTTGGGAAGCCCCAGTTCTCAAGCCAACATATGTTCAAGGAGCTCTAACTTGGAAAAGAAACTCCTGTGAGTAATGCCTTGTGACTTAACTACTTTCGTTTCTGCATTTCTTGACTTCTAAAAATAGCATTTTGTGTGTGGTTAACCCTGGTGATTCTGATATCTGGACTGTCTTGACCAGGTACTGTGTTTAATGCTGCTTTGTGAAATGGACAAGGCGAGGTTAAAAGAACAGTGTCTTTTGAAAATCCTTTGGATACCACTTAGGTGATGAGTGAGCTTTGCCAGGGGCTGCCCAATTAAGAAATCTGCTGCAGTGCCGTATTTAAGAGCAGTATAATGGAGTAAGGAATTAGCATTTAATGCAAGGGAAATGTGCAATGTGGGTGGGTCATGCAGATGGATTTTGGTAGGGAGATGAAAAAGGTTTCTGCAGTCACAACCGCTAAAATTGCAGTGGTGATAACTTGACTGTTAGCAGGCAGGAGAGATGTTAAATCTGATCTAAATCAGTGCTCATTTTTTCCCCAGATGAAAATGACTACTTATGAAAGGTTAGAGGATTTATGGGGGTGTCAAAACATATGGCAGATGGGCTGGATTAGGACTCATGAGTATAGTAATCCAAATCCTTTCTGCCAAGCATTACAGAGAATCTCTTCCTGCTGCTGGGCTACACTAGATGTACACAGTCAGAGGAGCGCAGGCTGTCAGGAGGCTCAGAGGAAGAGTAGCAACAGTGAAAGTGCTTCTCTGAGCAGAGTTCATTCTGAAAGCACTGTCTTGACGGCAAAAGTCTACTGGGGAACTGATTATATCATTTAATTCTAATAAATTGCTGTAACCAGTTTTTGGTTGGTTGTTTTTTTTTTCCTTTGGTTTGCTATACAAAGCCTGGAAGAAAGCAAAGCCCAAATGCGAGCTAAGCTTTTCTAATTATCTCTGACTATATTTTTACAGAGGGATAAAAGCTGTGCAAAAGTCATGAGTGTTGAGAGAGGGGAAAAAGCGGAATGAGTTTGTCATTCCCCTTCAAGGCCAGCATTATCTGTGTGTGAGTTTAAAAAAAAAAAAAAGCATCCTACTTTACATTTTTGTGACAGAAGTTTGTTACGGACAGTTTTAGTCTTGGTTTTAGTCTTGGTTTTAGACTGAGTCCAGAGGATCTCCTTTGAAATCTGAAAATATCACAATGGCATGTCAGTGTTACACACTTTATTGGTAGCAGTAGTTAATGTGTAGTTAATTTTAAAAAGATGTAAAGCTACTGGCTTTTGAGAAGACCCATGTCTGAAATAGCTTCTGGGGAAGGATGCAAACCGTTTGTCTCTGAGGCAGTGAGGATATTTGCACTCCACTTCTGTAGTCAGGTAATTCAGCTAAAGAATCTATGAGAGCTCCTTCTCTACTTCACATATCCGATATGCTGTGGAAAACCACCTGCTCAGATATCTCTGAGCTCTGTGAGTGAACGCTTAGATATTTCATTTGACATCGGTGTAAAATGTTGGGGTTTTTTAAAAATAATTTTTTTTTTAAAGCATGAAACACAGTACTGCATATAGAAATGTTGTGTTCTATGTGGAACCAGGAAGCGTGAAGATCCGGACCTTACAGATCCTAAATTTAAGATTAAAAGAGAGGCTGCAAGTAGTTAGTCCAGCAGTGAGGATGGATTGGCTCTGAGGTACAGATTGTTTGCATTCTACGGCTAGGAGCAAGAGGCAAGCTTGTCATTGTTACTGGTTTATGATGTATGAAGAAGATCTGAAAGTTTTTAGCAGGTTTTGCTATTGTCCATGAGGAATGACATATCTGCTGTAGCACGGTTTTGTCCAAGAACTTTGTAATGTGAACTTCCTCTGCAGTTAATTGAAAAGCGCAATTGTTAGATCTTTAGGAAAGAGAGATTTTCTTCCAGTTTTTAAGTAAGTATTAGCAAAATAACAAAGAAGTCTAAGCAATTCATGAAAGCTCACTTCTCATCTGTTAATCAAGTTTCACTTGCTTAGTATTTGGGATGTCTTAATCTTTTGAGTGGTATATAGTCTTTGAGCAAAGACTTGCTTTGAATTTCTAATTAAAACAAAAAACCCCAAATGAACAAAACCCCCTATCCCTGCCTCTTTCTCTCTAAGCAGCCTCCTCTTACAAGACCACAGAAGGGTGTATAAAAAGAACAAAAAGGTCACATTTAACATTTGAGAGTTGTTTATATGCATGTTTGAAGGAAACAAGTTTGAAAATAATTGGAGCAGAGGGGTGGGGAGAAAAATTTTCATGTAGCAAAATATGACAGGAATGAAAGGACAAATTGAACCAGGGACATAAGGTTTTACTATGAGGCCATACATGCAAATCCATGAAATCGGAATAATCTTTTTGTTCTAAATATAAACTTAGTTGGGAGTTTTGGTGATAACCAGTTTACACAGCTTTATAACATTAAAAGCATTTAAACAGTCCTGGCAGGCAGGGATGAAACAGTATCTGAGATGAGTTGCGAAGTATTATCCAGCTTACAAATAAAAGTAGGTTCTTAAAGTAGGCTTTCCAGGGAATATGTTCATCATAAAGTGTAGATGTGGGGTTTGATTGATTTATTACCAAAAAATTGTTGATTTTCCAGGATATAGAGATGTACAAAAGCTAATAAATCAAACTGGAATTAATATGTCAAATGAAATATGTAGACTCACGCTTTGCTTCATGTATAAAACTGCCAGCATTTTTAGGAGGTTCTGATACAAGTATGTAAATATTCTCATTATAAATTTGTATGTTCCCTACTCCATTGAATTATTCCTTATTGCCTCAAAAGTGAATGAATTGGTCTAACTGCCATAAAATATTTTAAACATCACAAGGAGAAACTCTACAGACATATGAAAAGAAATAAATTTCTTCATGAGATAAGCGGATAAATCATGATTAGACCAGACCATGTTGTGTTACTGGAACCTCAGTAACCTGATGGTAGAAAACTATTGATAATTGATCTAAAATGCAGCAACACAATCATCTGTATTTCCTGATATTGAGGGGAGAGTCCCCCAACAAAGAAGAAAAATGAGGTGTTTGAAAGAAATATGATAAAACATTCCAGTGTGAGGTCTTGTTTCTGAATAACTGAGGAAACATTGAATAACCATCCCAGGAATGTGTAGTGTGAGATGGAAAAAACAGACTTAATAAAATAAAAAATGATTGACAAATAATTCTTTGTAATAATGGAGGGAAAAATTATCAAAGGGCTTACGCTGTATCTGGAGCTATTTGGCAAATAGTTTTTCCTTTCTTACAAAAGGCATCTGAGAAATTGAAATATAAAAATACACATATTTTAGCTTTTACAGATTCTTCTGCAAAGAGAGAGTAATCCAAAACAGCTTTCATTTAGGGCGCCCATGTAATTGAGAGCAGAACTTAAGCTCATCAGTCCTAGAAATAGGTGAGAAAATCTTGATTCCTGATTCTCATTTAGGCAGAAGTGGTATGTTTCTGCAAGCATTTGAATAAGTAAATGCTTTTGGATGTGGTGGGAGGGAACGCAAAAAGGATCTCCAGCTGGCAAATGTTGAGTTATTCCATAAATAAGTGGAGGTTCTTTGACTTGCTGGCATGATGACATGGGTAGGTGGAGGCAGCTGCATGCTTCACCTAATATTATTTAGATGGGTATGAAGATGTGAAAAGTTTTAGAGCTCTTATTTAATATGGTGTGCTTGAAAAAAAAAATATATTATTTGGCTGTAAGATGCAAAATGAAGTGTGGCTTTCAGTAGTAGGCAGATCTGAAGGCTCCAAATGGTCACTATAGTTAATAGGTAGGAGCTGGAAGACCTAAACGTGGAATCTGTGTCTGATTTCCTCTTTTTTCTTCTTGGAAAGTTTATTTGGTTCTCAGGTGAAATACATTTGGAGAGACTTTAATTAGGGAAAACAGAATTAGAACATTCTTTAAATTTTAAAAGTAGTTAAGGCAAACTGGTGTTTTGGCCACAGCCAGAAGCAAAGAAAGGATTTGGGAGGTTATGTAGGAACCATTGTAAGGTTTCATAAATTTCTCTAAAATAAAGCGCTTTCAAAGGGTTCACAACTAAATCTTAAGCAAGGACTGACAGCCCTAAGTTCTTTAAAGACTTGATTCTGTTACAAGCTTGATACAGCTTAAATGAAAGAGCCTATTATGTTAGTCTATGGTCAACATCATACCCCAACATTTTGTGATGCAAATGTTAGAGACCAAGTTGTAAAGTGCTTGTTTCCATTATCAGGAAAAAAAAAAATATCCGATATTTCTAGATTCCTTTTGGTTATAATTTATGGAATTAAACACCTGGTGTAGTTTTATACTGATGGGTCTTTTGTTTTCTTTTGTTTTCTTCTTTCAGAGAAAGAATTTGACCCTCTTCTTCAGCATTGGTTTATTGACCTCTTGGGGGACTGCACTGCTGGGTATCCGCTTATACTGGATGGGCAACAAGCCACCAAGTTTTTCCAATTCTGACAATCCGGCAGCTGACTCGGACAGTTTCCTCACGCGTACGCTGACCTTCTTTTACCTGCCAACCAAGAACCTCTGGCTGTTGCTGTGCCCAGATACCCTCAGCTTTGACTGGTCTATGGATGCTGTGCCTCTTCTGAAAGCCGTCAGCGACTGGAGGAATCTACACACTGTGGCCTTCTATGCTGGACTCCTCCTCCTTGCCTACTTCAGCTTGAAGGGCTCCAGCAATGAGAGAGAATGCAACGGGAGAACTGTAATGAATGGCAAGCAGAATGCTAATGGGCATAGCTGCCACTCAGAGATGGAGAACAAGACACTGGAGGTGAAGTCAAGCTTTGCATCAAAAGAAGAGAATGGTATTAAAAAGCATGAAATGCAGAAACTGCAGCTTCCTTCAACTGAGAACATTGTCATTCTGTCTCTGTCTTTGTTAATAGTGCCCTTTGTTCCTGCCACAAACCTATTTTTCTATGTTGGCTTTGTAATAGCAGAGCGTGTGCTGTATGTTCCTAGTATGGGCTTCTGCCTGCTGGTTACAGTAGGAGTCAGGGCCCTTTATGTCAAAGCCCAAAAGCGCTTTCTGAAGAACTTGGTTTTTTGTTCCACAGCTGCATTAATTGTTTTCTATGGACTCAAGACTGTTGTCAGGAACGGGGACTGGCAGAATGAGGAGATGCTGTATAGGTCAGGGATAAAAGTAAACCCTGCAAAAGGTAATTTCTGCTCTTTATAGTGAATGTTTTATTATTCCTGTGTTTGAATTGTCTGATTTTATCAACCATATCTAAAATAACTATATCACTTCAGGAAATGTCCTTTTAAGTTGCAGTAGTAGTACATACAGTAGTAAAAAATGAGGAAAAGCAGGAATGTGTTTCAATTAGGTGTTACAGGTTTGGCATTAACATGGAGAAAATGAGACTCTAAGGTAAGAGGCTACTTTCTTTTTCATTGGTCTTAATTCTGTATTTTGGAATTAAAGATGCATTATTATTATTATTACAGACTCCACCCTGGTAATTTTACATTTGGATTCTGATATCTATGATGCTAATGAAGGTTTTTCATATGTTCACCGAATGTTCTGTTCTCCATGACTAGAAAATAGGAGAAATAGTAAAGGACAGCGTCAGGGAGGTGCTGGTTTTTTATTTCATCTGATACAAATAACGTCAATACTACATAATAAAAATGAGGAAATGAGGTCATGTTATTCAGCCTAGGAAATGACTGTAATTCCTCCTGCATACAAGTACTGTAAAGAGTTATTGTCGAATAGTTATGCCTTCATGTTAATGTATAAACGTCAACTATTCGTAACATTGCCCAGCTACTTTTCTCGAAGGTTGTATCTGTACCATAATGAAATGTGACTACAGCTAGTGTAAGCACATCCAAACAGGCAGTAAACCAGCTAGTTTAGGGATCAGTAACAATGTTTAGCTGTGGCTCTGTGGTTACAGCATATATGGCAGATCCAGCTGCGATTCTGAACTCCTTGATGCCTGGCTGTACTGCTCTTGGCAGACGAACAAGTTTATATGAGAACGGTCAAAATACCACCTGTGAGTGCAATGCAGGCATTGACTAAACCTTCGTTATTCACAATTCATCAGAAGTGAGAAGGGATGACTTGTTTGCTTTGCCTTTCTGTAAAGAAAAATTTGACAGCACTTTAACATGTTGCACTTGAGTTTTTCTAGTTCTCTGCTCAGTAGCCCATTATATGATGCCAAGTCGTCTGCTGACAGACGTGTGCTTCTTGGTTAGACAGTTATCATGCCATAGTCTAAAAGCTGTGATAGTAAGAGGCAAATGCTGACAGGGAGTGGAAAAAGTAGATATGGCAGATAAGATGCCTTGCAAAGCAGCATTATAGTAGCTTGTCAATCGTCAGTCTGAATTTGTAACTCTTCTTCATATGCATTCTTGCCCTAGGTAAAATTCTTAAACTTATGTCTGCAGTAAGTGACTTTTTGTTTACTGTGAACAAGCACATCACATTTCTTTTACTTTTTTTTCAAAACTAGAGCAGGGGGGCAAGAAAAGAACAGCGAGATAGCGCACCAGAGTAATTATATGATGCTGTCAGGTTTACCAGTTTAGAGACAATATAAAGCTTGCATTAAAACATTGGCTTTTGTTGGAAAGAAGAGAGTATGTGTGCGCTTGATTAAATAGTTAATGTGTGTTCTGTTTTTGTCCTTGGTGGAGATACCCATATATCCTAGACTGTATTAATAGTTGTCTGCTTGCTTTGAGCCACTTTTTGTGATTAAAAAAAAAAATCTTATTTTTGTTCAATAGTAGGATTGGCTGCAGTGTTGTCTGGAAATTAAACTATGGGGTATTATACTCTCAGGAGACAAGGCAAGCTATTTTCATCATATACATCTCAGTATGCACAGAGTTAGGTATATGTGACCGTCTGATTTCTTGCCATATAAGATGACATTAAGTTTCTTGTAAGATATGCAAAAGCAAAGAGCATGTCAGTGTGATGATATAGACATGACTGAGCTGGCTGTAAATCTCCTTAAAATATCCTGTTAAACTTCTGCTGAATATTTACTAGCCCACACACATTGTAACAAGGCTGGGTATCTGAAAATCCTAGCTAAAGTGACCTGTCACCCAACTCTATTCATTATTGTGAATACTTCCTAGATTATCCCTGGCTTTGACTATGCTAATTTTATTTCCTATTTCTCATACAATCAGGCAAGCCTGACTGGACTAGACTGGCTGCCAATCCCGCAAAAGCATTAGAAGATCAACAATTCAAACTACTCTTCAGTAATTAAATGAGGTTGACGTAGGAAAAACAATTTATTTTTGTTTGCCTGGGTTTTTTCAGTTTTATGAATGCTAGTGATAAATAGGCTATTCAGGCAGTGGGACAATGGACTGTTCAGTCAAACGGTGGAGTGGAGAAGTGTTCTCCTTCCTTTTAGGCTGTTAAGCACAGGCTGAGGTTCCTCATTTCTCTGTTTTCCTCGACTCGCGGTCGTTTCTCCTCATAAGTGTTTTCTTCTGATCATTTTTGAGCAGCAGGATCATTTTCCCTGACGGTTCTGCTTTTCCTCACTCCTCCTGCAAAAAGCTTCTGAAAAAGAGCTTCTTCTGTCCTAGGCTAAAAAAGCTAAGAGGAATCCCTTCTAAAACTCCCTGTGTGGGAACTGATAAAGATGTAGAAATCCAGGAAGACTGGTGTTGCTAACCCAAGGAGCCGAGTGTTTTGTTCCACATCCATCTGTATTCTGGCCTAGCAGGATGAAAGCCCCTCTGTGGCTGTATGCTGTGCAACAACGTTGAGCTGATGTGCTGTGCTAATAAGGTCATTTGAGAGGCAAGCTATTAACACAGGTGCATTTGTGTACTAATGCGACTGAACTGCTTTGGAAATGGAGTTATCTCATGTGATGATGGTTTATAATCAGGACCTCTGCATTTTAGTACCTGTAAGAATATAATCTCCTCTGCTGCTGTGGGATTTACAGGCAAAGATGTTCAGAGGCTTCTCCATCTTCAATCCTCAGTGAAGAAATGGGCAATCAGCCCCTCATCAGCGCTTTCTTCTGTCCCCTCACGGGAATAGCTTTCTGCCTCAGGTGGGAAAGCCTCTAGCCCCACAGCCAGCCACAGCCTTTCTGCAATTTACATTTCTCCAGGCTGCTCTTGTCAATCACTAACAATGTGGAAAAAATATTTAAAAAGTGCCATGCAAGGCTCATCTCTCAAAAAACCCCGAAATACGCCACGGGGAGAGTCAAGTGGGTAGAAGGTGGTGACAGCACCTCCGAGCCACCGTGTGCGTGGCGGCTTTCCTGTCTGCCTCGCTCTGCAGCGGGCAGCTGCCAGCCCTTAGCTGGTAGAGGTGGAGTAAGGACTTGGGATGGCCTCGCCTGCATCTGTTACTGGGCTGGTTCATCTGCCGGTTTTGCTTAAGACTAGAATTTCCAAAATCTTTAAAGTGATCTGAGACTTGCCTCGTTACAGTTTGTCAGCACTTGAGGGAAAAACAGGCAAGATTGATTAACGTAGCTTATGGATCCAGAAGTGGCTGTATGCATGTTTTGACACTAGGGAGGGAAAGGCGCAAGTGTTTCTCTGTGCTGCCTTCAACTTAATGAGCAGCCCAACTGACATAAAACAGCTCACATTATTTGAGTGTTCTTTTATAGCCAAGAAAGCCTCCCAAAATGTAAAAGCAAACAAAAAAGTTAAAAATAGGTGGTAGCTGTCACATCTTTTTCAATTAGACTGAGAGTCACTCTGCGGTAATGATTACCTTGTGTTTAATATAAAATTATAATGACACACAAAATAATTGTCCCCATTATGCCTTGTTATCTCTAGTTTTCTCTGCAGTACCGAAAGTTGGCTTCAAAAAGCATAATCTTTTTCCTCCAGGCCACTTTATACCTTGTAGTCCGCATCATAATGATCTTTGATGTTCAGATATATTTGCTGTGCTGTTAGAGACACTGATTAAAGAAGTAAAAGATAACAGAGAGAGGCTTAGCCTGTTAGACTGCTGCAGAGGTATTAATTGCTTGGTCATATTTACTGATGAAATTTTAGTCTTCTAGTGTTTGCTGTGACATTCGTCAGTAAACTTTGAACATCCTTCCTGGAACTAGTTGACCTGCTTCACCAAGTAGGCGCTTAACTTTAACCATGCATTCAGGTCTTGATGAATTCATATATGTGACTTCTCTTTTCAGTGGAATGTACAGCAAGAAATGGGTACTAGGCTGCTTCCAAAAGCACTATTACCACATAATTGTGGTGCTATACCCTCTCTGATAACCCGGTCTTGCACATGGCACTTTTGGCTTCAGAACCAGTTCTGCATGTTGCTCAGATGTTTGTCTTTGTTCTGTCACGTATTAGTGTTAGTGAAACATCGTATGTTCACATCTTGGGGAGGTCAGTGGGACTTGCATATGTGATTCAGTCCTTTCCTGACTCAGTTCTGCAAGGAAAAAAATAAAATCCTTAATATCTGTCACATGAAGACAAAGTTGGAGTGGGAGGGTTGAGTTTCTTCGTTCAAATAAACTCTTCTGTTGGAGTGAAATTGCCTAGATGCTCCTGCTAGGTGATTGACACAAAGACTGAAAAAAAAAGTAAAAATAATTTAAAAAAGTCTTTCTGGCAAGATCATTCAGATCGTTTCTGGTCTTATACTCCTACTTAGAGTTAAAAATCCTGTTCTTAGCATCTTGCTTCTTACATCAATTATCGTGCTGTTCTCAGTGGGCAGCAATAAGACCAAGACATGGTGTTGACAGAGAAGAATATAGAAATTTTTCCATAAGAATATAGAGAGCCACTTTACTTCTATCTTTCCACTCTTCCTCCTACTCCCAGTTCTTATGAGTCTGAATCATTCAGTTCTGCTCAATGTTTTCAGAAGATATTTTAATACTGAAATACTCCTCTGGACCACAATGTTCCTTTTCCCTGTCCTACTTTTCTCTTTTTTTTTCCCTTTGCAACAGGGTTGTAAGATCTTCCTGCCTCATTCTGCTATATTTGTGCCTGTAGAAGATTTAAAGAACTTCCTCTGCTTTCTTGGCATCTTTGGCATAGATTCAGCCTTGATCAGTTTTGTTCCCTGGAACTTCATGGATATTGGCCCCCATTCCACCATTCCATTTTTTCTTTTTTTTTTCCTTCTTCCTTATTATTAGTTTATCATAGGATTGTTAAGGACTGCTTCTATATGTGTATGTGAATGTCAAGACAGGAATATGAAGTTCAGATTCTGAAGTATCTTAGTTGAACAACAGTGTATGGAGTAGCTGTTTCATTTATAGTTTTAATGTAATTTTATGTAATTAGCTTACTGTTTAGTTGACTAATACCATCTGCTAAATAAAATTGAAGGAATTCTTAAAGCTGAATTTAGAATTTAGCTTATTTAATATCATCTGTGTAGCATAATACTGGCCTTTTGATCTGAACTGCAAAAAAAGATTGGTTTTAGTACTTTTTAAAACACCAGATTTCATTTGTTATCCATGTTGAATAGTTTGTAGTGTTAATTTCCTCTTTATTTTACCACTACTAATGCAGCAAGCAAATGTATTTGCTATACAGACTGTTTCAAGCGTTAGTGTAGGAGGAAAAAAAAATCACATGGGTTAGTTTTGTGCTATTTACATAAATTTATTATCATTAAAAAGGTACCCAAATTTGTTCTTACCCAAGAGTTGCTCCTCTGATTAAAAAAAGAGAAAAAATCCATGCCTGTCATTATAGAGATTGTGTACTCTAGTTCTGTGCACTTGGGTAGAAGTAAACACTAGAAGCTGTTTCCATCTGATTTGACAGCTTGCTGCTCTTATCTACTCTTAGAAAATGATTTCTTGCCAACAGTAGCTGTCAGTAAGAGGTCCCTTCAGCAGACAATGGAAATGCCAACTAATAGCGCAGCAAGGAAAAGTAGTTCTAATACCTTGTAGTAAGCTAGGTAAAGAAGCCATATTTCCCTCAAACAGGATGCAAGAAACCCGTATTTTCCATGGTTATTAATATTTTTGTATCACTAATGATGACTGGAGAAAAAAGGGGAAGAAATATTTTAAAGTATGGCATTCTTAGAATATGCTTATTATTAAGAGGTTACATTTTGCTGACAAGAAGCAGCCGGATTCTCTTGTAATACCTTTAGAGTTTTGGTTTCAATAGCTATTGTTCTGGCACACTGTTAGTTGTTCACCACACTTTTTTTATGCCTCCTAAACAGAGTAGAGTTTTTTACCAAACACCACATCAGGCATTTAAACCTACTTTGAGCTTTTGGGATTGCATTTCAGTGTTTTGGTGCATATATTCTTTTTTTTTATAAGCAATTTGGCAGTAAAACTCCAACTTATCTTTGGGCTAATAGACCAAAATATTACTCTGCACAGTAATTATTTCTTGCTCCTTTGGTTCATTTCACTTCAATAATAAAAAAATCACTCTAAAAGGGGTAAAGGTCTGACTCAATAATACTGCAGTAAATGGAAAATGCTGTTTTTAAAAAACAAGACTTAAGAGAAAAGTAAGTTCAGTGCACAGATAGCCATAAACCAGCAGATTTTAAAAATATAAAACCTGTTAATAATTATACATAAAAGTTTTGCATAGTATCACTATTAAGAAATATCAGTAATATGAGCCTAGCATCTGAATTAGGTATTCACAAGTTTGTTTTAGGTTTGCTAATGAGCTCTTCTGCAGCCTTTGAACAAGCCACTTAAATCTTTTTTTCCCTCTGGAATGGAACTCATAGTAACTATTTCCATTAGATATTGGATCATTTTTTAAATTTTGGTGGCTCATTATTGTATTAAAACCTCACCACATGTATAACGGTATAATATCCCTGCTAAGCGAGTTGCTAAATAAATATCAGGATATGTAATCATTATGGTAATTCTTAGCATAATTGTAAGTCAACTTTGTCAGAGGAACATAACACCAACTAATGGTCAATCTTCCCGACACCTTCAGCAGAACTTTCTGGTACTTCATCTTTTGACTAAATGTTTGACTAAAAGTTTGGCTATGTTTTTAAGAAGAAATTACTGTAAAGGTAGTATACCTTCTGTCAAAGTTGTAAAATATTTCTAGCCATCAGGAATAACAGCAGCTGCTGTTTGGGGAAATGCACCTGATAATGAAATGATCGCATATCAGTAAAAAATTCAAGGGTTGTAATTATATATTTAAAATATAATTAGTAATATATAAATTTATATGGCTATATAAGTCTGTTATTGCTGTATATAAATTATGTAGGATATACTGTGGTAAATTTGGTGTCTTTGTTCTTAACAAAAATGGCAGAATTTGAAGGATAAATGTTGTACTGCATGCTTCAGAGTGTTTGAAATAAATAGGAAGTAGTTTTTCTGTCTGCTGTTTGTAACAGCTTTAAAGACAAAGCTAAACTAGGAAGTGAGCCACGTAGAATTGTTTGAAAGTTATATACAAAGATTTTTCTCTGAAAGTAGGCTAGGGCTCTCGAAATGGGTGGTACTGCTGCCATGGATGATTAGAAAATGCGGAAGGAAGAAAGTGTGGCCATTAGTAACTTGTTTGGGAAACAGCCATAGTTATTTAGAGCACTGGAGCAGCCCACAAGCAGCCCAGCCTCAGCAAAACAGTCTGGTTATGCTAACTATGTTGGAGAGCTGAAGGAAAGTGGTTTACACTTCAGTTCAAAGTCTGAATTTATTCTCCAGTGGCAGTGTTCTCTCTCTCAGTTCTTCAGTAGTGCTGTAATTTCCTTTGAAACCCTAGTCACTGTGGGATATCTGCTTCTCCTTCAGCAGGATACCAGAAAGCCCAATATTCTTCCTTTATATAGAGAGAGGACTGGAAACAAGGTTGCTATTTTTTTTCCCTTGATTGTAGTCCAACAGCATCTCTAATCTGTGAATCCTAAAATAGCAGGGGAATAGGAAGAGAGTCTGTTGTTAGCTACTAGCTAGAATGTTTTTCCCCCTTTGAATATACTAAGAATTTAAAGAAATAAACAATTTTGAGACATGGACTCTATTCCTCTGTTTTGAGACATGGACTCATCAGACTGTTATTTCTTCCCCTGCCTTCCCGGAGGTGCTCTGCAGAATCATTCAGCAAACTCATCTGTGCTGAAAACTACAGCGCAAACAAACACCACCGCTGGTCAAGGAGGGATTAGCTTTGTCAAGATGGGTTTTTTTGTAGCATGCCAAGTGAAATGGACTAAGTTTGGTATTTTCTTTGCCTGAAAATGATAGATTTTTTTTTAATTAAAAGTCAAGCCTTCTGTCTATATTCATGTGTTCTATGGAACTAGCCTGATTTTTTTTTTCTGAGGGAAAGTTACTATTAATTAGAGGAAAACGCGGTATCCAGGTTGATTCTCAAGCTGAGCATGTTTAAATGCATTAGATGATAGCCACCCAGTTCTTTCATTATTTTCCCGTTCTTCAAAATATGCCAACGGTGAAAAATCGTTCTTTATTTACTTATTTTCACTATGGGTTACATGTCTTCATTTTCTGTAATGGATTTCATGCCAGTACACACTGAAGTCCAATTACCTAAATCTGGTGGAGAAACTAACCTTTAATATGGACAGGACAATAATTTACACACATGCCTCTTCTGGCACTGTAAAATCCCAGTGTAGATAGATAAAAACAGATATTTTATTAAGCTTTCTGATAGCCTTCCTTTGTAACAGGGAATTTTATTCACGCTCAAGCTTGGACTGTCATAGTGGCCAGCCCTCACACATAAAAATTAAATGATGGCTGATGCAATTATAGTATGTGCAAAAAGTTTACATATAGCTTTGTTTTAAATTACGGAAAAGGTCACAAAATAGAGGGACTGAGTGCTCAGCATCCTTCTCTTTGTTTGGATGCTCTACCACACTGAACTTTTCTTTCAGTTCTTAGAACATGGAAAGTATTTGGAATATGAACTATTAAAGATGCTAGTTAATCATTTTGGTGTCTTCAGTTTCACTGCTGGCAAAAGATGGAGAAAGTAATTTTATGATTCACATTCTTCCCTGCCACCTGCGTTTTCATACCAGTGCGGATGTGTAGTGGCTGGCAAAGCTTCACAGGGTCTCTCTTGCCTTGATAAGTGATTTAAAATAAAACAAACAAAACCATACAACTTAAAGTGTCATAAGAAGCCTGCTTCCTGGATAGGCACTAATTTGCCTTTTCCAAGTCTGACGTAGGTCGTTTGAGCACTCTGATGATTCTCTTGGTTTGACAAACCCTAGCACTGATTTCCACCCCCCTGCCCTGTGGCTCTTGTGGCATGTTTCCAGGATGCTGTCCTCTCTGTTCCCCTTTCCTGGAAAGGAGCTAAGATGATCCATCTACTTTTAGCTTTGAGGACCAGACCTGTCATTTCAGTCGGTTAAGTGCACCCTTCCATTTCTGCAGGAAGCTGTCTCACAGTTCACCACTTGGGACATAAGTGATGATTTTGAAATATATCATAGATAACTTTTTTTAGAAAAATGCCTGCTGTTTAACAAAATGGCATATTTTGACATCTTTAGTACATGGTCACCTCCTTTCCTGAGTCAGTTTGGTGCTCGTAAGTGTTCCTCAGGGCTAATCCTGAGGTGTCTAGAGTGCCCAGAGTTTTCCTCTTCCACTTGTATTCTCCTCTGGCCTCCTCTCACTTTCTTGAATGATTTGAGCTCATCACCGCTACAAAATACAATTCCTTATGAGAGTTTTGGGTCAGCGCTGGTTGACTGCTTTGTTCCTGATCCTTGTGAAGTTTTATGGTATGGGAACTTTATGGCAGTAATGGCTTACAGTGTTTACATGCTTGCAGTGCATAGTTAACCAAGCTGGGCAAATCAAGGTGTGCTTGGGTTCTGCTGTCAGTCAGTGCAGTGACTAGGCTAGATGTTGAAGGTATTGTGATCTACCTTTTCTCTTTTCATGTTTTTTTTCTGACCTGGATCACTTTATTCATCGGATTCATACAATAGCCTTCCTAAAAAATCTTAGTATGAGGGATGGGATGGCAGAACTGAATGGTCTGGAGGGATGGCAGATGCAGGAATTCCTTAACATTTTAATTCCACCATAGCTGCTGTGTCATGGAGCACTGCCCTAAAGTAACCTCCAGCAATAATCACCTTTGACAATGGGATTTCTGTTGAAATAAAATGTAATCTATGTTAATCAATCTTTTGTTATTACCTTTCTGTCACATGAAAAGCTATTTCCTGATGCGTTGGGGTGTACCAGCACAGCTCAGAGGTAGAAAACTGTTGTATTGTAAACAAGTCCATGATCTTGCAGTAGTTTTAGCTTAATTGGAATATCTACACCACAGTAGAACATTAAACAAAACTGAATTGTACAAAGATTGGGAAATGGGAGGATGTATCCAGAACAATGTGTTGTTGGTATTGCGTTTATTTGTTTATTTATAAAGAGCGCCTACAGAGTTGCACTGAGGTTGTGATTTCTGGTTTGAATCTTTTTAGAGGCTCTTGCAGCATGAGCAGTGGCTTTATGGGCTTAATCTGGTTTACAGGACAGCTTTTTCTGGAATTTTGTCTTTCTTTCATGGGAGAAGTTGAAGGACTTCAGGACAAGAGGTAATGGGCACAAACTTGAGTATAGGAAGTTCCACCTAAACATGAGGAGGAACTTCTTTCCCTTGAGGGTGGCAGAGCACTGGAACAGGCTGCCCAGGGAGGTGGTGGAGTCTCCGTCTCTGGAGACATTCAAAACCCGCCTGGATGTGTTCCTGTGCAACCTGCTCTAAGGTGGCCCTGCTCTGGCAGGGGGGTTGGACTAGATGATCTACTAAGGTCCCTTCCAACCCTATGATTCTGTGATTCTGTGACTGTCCATATAGCACCCCGGCTGCACTGAAGCAGCTCATGGGAGATGGTACCTCCATCTGAGAGATGAGTGGTTGGGAAGCATTTTTCTCCCTGAACTTGTTTGTTGACCAGGACTGAGTGAGGGCTATGCTGTTAAGAGTTTCTATAATGTTACCCTGAAAATATTGCACATAGTTGATACATAACTATAAACAGTAAGGAAAAGTTATTTGATCCTGTGGCACCTCTAGTGAAGGTACTGGTGAGAATTTTGTCATACAGTAGTCTGTGAATCAGGGTGTTTAGCAGAAGTGGGAGTATGCGAGTATACCTATAATTTTTCTTTGATGGCATGCTTTATTCTGGGTGCTCACTCAAGATGCCAATAATGTGATATTTACTATTTAGGTAGATTGTATAGCCCTCACACATTTGAGATTAGGTTCATTAAAGGTGATTGGATTGCCAAAATCTGCAAGTATATCCTAGGCAGAACAAGGAGTCCATACTCTAGACTAAACAGAGTAAATGGTGAAGCCTAGAAACACTTTAGCGGCTGCTCAGCGTCATCTCTCAGGTTCGTTGAGCTGACAGCCACTGTACAGTCATTGGAGGAGGAAAAGTTAATTTTCTGTAACCTAGCAAGTGCAGAGGGTGTATCAGAAACTACTAAAAAAGTGTCATGCATTCATACCCATTTACATCAGGGTTTCAAAACTAAGAAACAGAAGTGAAGCCCTGTCAGCCAAAAGCCAGTTGGTTCAGAACCCATGCTGATATGGTGTTGGATAGCTTTCAGAGCTCTGCATAGTTTTCAATTATGTTTTTCTTTCGCCTGCTGTCATTCCAAAAGCCCTTTAATTGATCAATAGATGAAGTGTTGAACAAACAATATAAATAACACTCTTAATAGAAAGAAGAATAATATATAAAAGTTGGGAGGTGGTAAATCTCTAATATACAGTCTGCTGCAACACTACCATGTACACACTGAAATTAAAAAAAAAATGTATAAAGTAGATTAAACTCATAAATTACAGGTGCATAGGAACCGTTTATCCCTTCAGGAAAAAAGAAACAGGGCACTTTTGCTGTTGAGTTAGCAAAATGAGGTAACTTGATCAAAATGTGCCTATTAACAAGGTTTTGGAGGCAAATGATTGCAAATGGTATGAGTACATGTATAACATTTTGAAAAATTCATTATTTCTTCAGAATAATAGGAAAAACATAAACACCTTGTATGAACCATAATGTTCTCTTTGCAGAACTTATGCAAAACCTGTTCAACTTTCAAAATAGTAACCTTTAGCATTTGCATGAACTTTTCTGTTCTCAAACCACTTAACAAACATTGTCTAATAGATCTTCTGAATATCTTCGTGAGAGATAGTGGGTCTGCATTGTCAAAAAACTATTTAAAATGTTGAGCTCTCTTCTTTGCCTTTTTTTGAGTGTGCAACTGAGCTTCCAGAATTTTTACTGGGGAAACGTATTGTGCTTCCATTCATGAAACTCTTTTCCCCACTAGAAGAAAGTGAAAGCCTGATAAAATGTGAATGCTAAAGAGTGGAGCACCACTCTGCTTTATCAAGTGGTACCCTCGAAAGGAAAAAGCTGTAAGCTGCTGCTGAATCTAACCTTTCCACAAGGAGGAAAAGGTGGTGTTCTTTATAGCTATGGTTATAACCTTTCAAATGTGAATGATGTAACTAGCGCTATGCTGTTTCTTCATGAGTTACTCAATGCCAACAAAGATAATTTAGAATATTTGGATATTGGAAGCTTGTTGATCTCTGTTGCAAATCTCAGCCTTTTTGTTTGGTTTTTTTTTTTTTTTCCCAGTATGATGAAGTCTCTATTTACAGACATTGGTCTTAATGTTTTAACTTATTTGTCATGAAGTAGACGCGTGGTCCTCTAAAGACTCAAAGTCCAAAAGTCCTCAAAAGACTCAAAGGAATGTCAGATTTTACTTTTTTTTTTAATTATTATTTTTTTATTTTCATGAGATGCAAGCACTGTCTGCTGTGTTTTAGGAAGGATGACCCTTCAACAAAACTTAAGAACATAGATAAAAATATAAAATGCATACATAAATATCAATATTCCCAGAGTGTTTAAATTGTAAATAACAGTTTTCTTGACCCTCCTTTTGTGAGATTACTAATTATGTGGGGAAATGTGGGAAAATGTTCCTTTCATCTGTCTTCTGTATTGTAGAACACTTCCTCCTCTTCCTTTACTTCATTCTTCCGGAGGTTATCACGCATTTATGTTCCATTAGTGTCTAGTTGTATTGTTGTAGTAGGCACTGTGCAAACCCATAGTGAGATACAATCCATGGCAGAAAAAACTTGCAGTTAATGGATGAGTAACAGATGTCAAGAATACAAATAGAAGGGCATCATGAGGGGACGTCTCCTGAACAACAGATCTGAACAACAGACCAGCGACAGAGCTGGGAGCAAAATATAACTCTTTTAATTCCCAGTTTACTACCTGTAATTTCATAAGGAGGGAGCTAAGTCTGATTACAGGAATGTTTCTGTTTTAAAGGTATAAACTTGAAGAACCTAAGAAAAAGATTTTTTTTTTCTCTGCAAGCCACATACTACATTAAGTTTATTTTTACTGAGACATCCTCTCCTGTCAGCATTGTTTCACAAAGTTGTTTAATTCTTGAATAGTCTCTTAGCCATGGTCCAGTTCTCTATGTAGTGCAATATGTGGCTTTCAGCTGTTAATGTGGAGCTTCAGGTAGCTGGTAAAATGAACAATTTGATTCATAAAATATCTGATCTAGAAATATTCAATGTAGGTGCTAAGAATGAATAGAAAAACATACTTAGCCAAAGTTCCAAGAGTATTCAATATTCTGCTTGCTCCCCTTTGCCGTAGAGCTGAGAGATTCACAACACGCTGCTGCGCTTGACTGTGCCTTCTTTGTGGTGATGTTGCCACAGGGTGAGGTGGCAGTGTGAACGCATGTGATTCATACTTTATAGTGATAGCTGTAAAGTAGCAATTTATAGTGCAAAATGAAAAAGTGTTAAGAACAGATGGTAGAAATTAAAAAAAAATAAAAAAGGTACCCTAAACTGGAAACCTGGATTGTCATGCTCCAGGAATTAAATTAAGGCCACATAAAGGTTAATAGCAAAAGAGAAGAGGTTATTTCTTTTGGGGGTTGGTTTTATTTTACACTCCAAACTTTTAGAAGTTGATTAGTGTTCATCAGACCTTTTATGGTGGCAGCAACATATAAACTGACACCCTTTAATACAAGCAGTGTGGTCAAGGCCAGGTCAAGGCACCTTCCCCATGCTATTTTTGTCACTTTATCAGAAGCATCAACCTGAAAGTAGTAAAAATTTGTAGTTTTCTGTAAAGTTATTTTAGTTTTTTGAGATTTGACTCCATTACATTGGTAACAACCCACTGAAAATAATACTGTGATGTAAATTCTTGGAAAGCATCACGACGTTTCAAAGTGGGAAGTGAAACTTCCTCCTTGTAATGTCTTTTATCATACTGTTCTAAGCTGTTTCCCTCTGATTTTCTTACTCAACAAGTTTGTAACAAAAGAAAGCATAAAAATTTGCACCAAATGCAATGCAAACTTCAACTATTGGTGCTGTGACTAAGAGGAGATTTATTAGTGTGTTGTACCAAAAAATTGATTTATATATCATGTGCATGTCTTGCTTTTAATTGACTTGTAAGCCTGTGAAGGGAAGAGAAGAGAAGCAAATGTAAAATCCTTTTGGAAAATATTGGAAGCAGATGAAAGCGTTTAAGAAAAGTAAAATGAGAATTCTCACCCTTCACTTACCATGCAAATACATGTTTTACCAATGGTAACGGTTGGAATTTCCACAGATTTTGAGAACGATGCTTCTGTGGGGTTCTACAGCATCTGTTGGGCCCACATGCTTAATCGTCTCTGAGTCTTGAAATCCAATGACTGCAAATCAAATAGGGGAGCAGAAATAACTTTTTCATGAATTGCAGAGTACTGATGGTTTAGGTGTAAAATAGTAGGGGAATATGGAGGAGCTGCGCTGTTTATCAACCTGAGGGTTTTGATACCAATCAAGATTACTTTCACAAAGTAAAAGTAAAAGTGCCTCTGAAGTGTTGATAACTGTTGATAATCACTATAGTTCTCTTTCCACTCCTTTTTTTTTGGCAGGGGTACGATACTGCCCTCCTCCCATTCTTTTATTTAGAGGGAGAGGAAATAAAAAATATTCTTCCTTTCATGTAGTTTGGAATTGTGGATTAGTTTTCAAAATTGCACATCTTTGTTGTTTAGTGGGTTTTACGTAAGTTAAAGTGAATTGGTTGTTATGTTCTTGGTTCCTCCCCTCTCTTGTCCTTTGCCATATGTGTCAGGTAGGCTTTCTTTCCAAAAGAGAAGACAGAGAGCAGAATTACTCAGAATTAATAGAAAAAGACAAATGCTGTTTCTCTACTGAAGTTGAACATTAAAGGAATTTATAAACTTTTTTTTACTTTGAAGTAAAGAGGTTTGGGGCTTTTAAAAATTTATCCTGTCGTGTCCG
>VXBO01007326.1:248206-302676 GCA_013400135.1 Rhinoptilus africanus
AGTGGGATCATACGAATATTTACATTGCTAAAGAAATTGTTACAGCTCTGAAATGGGTTATTTGTTCAAATATCAGATTCAGATTTTCTGCTGTGCTAGTAGTTTTTTACAATCAAGGATTCAGTTTCCGAACTCCCACTCTATCGAGATTCTTGTGTTAGTGACCCTTATCATAAATGTTGCCCAGGAGCGTCTTTTTCACGGCTGTCACATGGGAGATAAATGCAATTGGCATAAGAGAGAATAACCGACCTCTTGCAGAACTTCCAAAAAAGAGATGTCATTGCAAAAAAAAAAAAAAAAAAAAAAAAAAAAAGGCTTTTTTTACTGCACCAGCATCTTTTAATCCCTAAACCCTATTTATGAAAAAATAGAGGTGATGGTTGTTATGTATTCAGTTCTTTTTCAGAGATGGGTCAGGAGAAATGAGGAAGGATTGTAAAGAGAGGGGATGCAATCTGTAACTGCTGTTATTAATTTTACAAGCTAAAGAGTAGTAAATAATGCACAAATATCTATAGAACACTATAGCGATTTTCTTGGCTTGATGTGCACTTTTCTGTGAATTGAAGTTGCTAGTTTGGAACTTCTGACAAGTTGATTACAAATGACTTGGCTGTTCCTAAATACATCAGTCTTTTTTCAAGGAGTCTGTTTCACTTAAGTAATAATCTAGTTCACATTTTTTGATGCGTTCATCAATTAGTGTTTTAACTTTTATGTTGTGAATGTCAGATAGTTTAATGTGAGAACAGTATTACAAAACTGTAGTAACTTGATGTGAATTGTGTATGTCATGTATCAGGTTTTTTTAACCTACATATTATTTAATAGGTTGTGAGTTTCCAAATATGTCATTTTTCATGGATTATATAGGGGTGATAGGTAGGAAGGAGAATCCTTCTCTTATACTTTGAGTTATCTTTGTTAATGATTTGTGATTACTTTTTACATTTCTTTTTAAAAGCAAACTATGGGAGCAAACCTTACCTTGCTGCTTTTTATTTCCATTTCACTAAATAGCAGTTGATTTCTACTGATTCAATAGAAAGGGAAAGATTTATTTAAATGAAGATATTTGCACACATTCATTTCCATTTCTCATTTGTTTTTATAATTCAATTGCAAGCTGAAATTTCAACTATTCTCTTTAGTAGGATGTGCTTCTTAAATCCAGGCAGATTAGATTGGACAAGGTTGTTCCTGCTTCACTGTTGTTTGTGTTGCTCTCCTCTGAATGAAAGTGCTTTAACATGCCAACCTGGCATTTTTCAAGGCTGTTAAATCTTAATCCTCAATTTCAATGTGATAGTTGAGAAATTAATCATGATAAATTTGAAGTTGAAATTTGTCATGTTCATTTTCATTTTGAAAGCAATTAAATGCCTGAGAACTTGACCTACTCTCACTGCAAGGTGGCATAAATGTCATCTTTAAAGTTTAATAGAAATCTGGTTTGATATGGCCAAATGTGTAACACTTGAACAATTGCTTAATTTCCTACTTAGTGCTACATATTTTTTCCTGCTATTTATTTAAAAACAATAGCAGCAACAAAACCACTTTAAAATGTTCCACTTTCCTGCAAAGAAATATAACTAGCATAGGAATTCCCAAGCATTAGGAGATTTTTTTAGTTTATAATTGGCTTAGAGTACAAGATGATAAAATGGATTTAATTTTTAATATGCCCATTTATATTGAGTATGATCTATGGAAAAAAAAATAGGCAATGAAATAAAGTTTGAATGGATTGATTGTTTTGTAGGTGTGTGAGATATGTGAATGTTACCTTTGTTCCCATGGAGCGTGATTTCTAAAAGACCTGGGACTGTTTTGGGCTCGTTGTTGGTGCACAGGGAATTAAGCAGCAGGCAAAAAGTAAACATTACAAAGGTGCTTCATTCACAGCTTGCTTTTTTTCTTGTGCTGAATAGGGTCTCCAACAGGGGAAAAATTGAATTTGTAATTAAAGATTAAATTGTGGTATGTATATATACACTTTAGCATCTTCTGAATATTAAATATTCCCTTTTGCAATTTCAGGTATTAGAGATTTTATATGAAAAAAACTATAAAACAAGTGGAGTAGAAATCCACTTCAAATTCTAGAATTACTGACCTAGTTTCTTTTTCTTTTGAGAATATTAATTTTTAATTTTTCACCATGTACAGATGGAAAATAGTTGAGTGTTGAAATTTAGTTGGAGTCATGGGGTATGTTCTGAATAGGGATGAGGCTTCATCCATGTATAATTTTGTTTCTGTTTCAGAATGGGCACATAGCAGAACAAATATTGTTACAGTTTTGCAGGAGAAATTTGTTTTAAGATATGGATTGAGAAACTGGGTGCCAGAGATGTAAGTAATAGTTGAAAATGTTTGGTTTTGATAAGGTTAGTTGCACTACTTAAGACAAAAAAGGAGTGAAATTCCTTGAGTAGCTGCCATAGCCTCCTTTCCATGTAGACCATCCTCTTTTTCTGTCCCTGATATACCAACAACCAAGAGGATGTGGCTGCTGCAGATAATAGCTGTTCGTAACTTCTTAGACTATGACTATCATCCCTACGAATAAGCATTTATTCTATAAAATGTTCCATGTAGCTTCATCTTGAGCCAGAACTAGGTCATTCATCTACCTAATTCTGTACTTAAATAGATGTGAAGATTTATACCAAGCTCTTGTAGTTTGGGGAAGTGAAAAGACTTTGTTTTTCATGTTTCTTTTAATAATAAATTGTGAGATTATCGTGTTTTATGTTTGCTAGTTTCTGCTACTATCACTTCTTCTAGTATATCACATTAAGTTAAATTAATCATTCAGAGCTTTACAAGTTTAGACAGAAGTCTAAATGGAATACATTTCAAATGAAATAGCACAGATTAAATATTGATTGATATTAAAAACTTGACACAGATTATTCTGCAGAGTGTAAAATAGAGTATTGCCTTAAAAATTATATTAACTCAGATAAATAATAGACCATACAGCATGAAATGAAGTCTAGAGGAGAAACTATAACATTAAACAATGTTAATAGGGTTTTTCCAGTCTAACAGATGAAAAGATGAACCAAATAATTCTTCTATACTTCCTTTCATTTACTGAGCTTCAAAGTGGTTAGGAGCAAGTAACTATATAGCAGGAAATTGTTGTCAATAGTCCAAATGATCATTTAATGTAATGCTCTGTTATGGAAGATTGGAGTGAAAACAAAAGTAGATTATATGGAATATACAATGGTGAGAAATCAGATGATCATGCACTGCAGAAGCAACATGAGAGTGTGTTTTCACAAATGAGTTTTTTAAAAAAATAGTATCTATTTTCCTTATAAGTGTTAATGCTTACAAGCTGGCTAGTCATCTTAATTGCTGCTTCCAAAATGTTTTCTACCTGTAAAAAAGCATAGTAGCAGTAATGGGTAAATAAATGCAAAACTCTACATATATCCTAGCAAAGAGGGTAAAAATCAAGTGAATCTGACAATATTTTTAGCAGCTAATTTTATTAAATAAGAGAATGATGGAACATTTTTGTGACTTTTGTCAGTTAAGTGATAAATAACTTTTGAATTATTTCTTATCATATCAAATACTAGGCTAAAATGAAGTGACTCAGAAGTGATAGCTGCTTCTCCCATGGAAATATTGTATCTATTTTTTTCTTTGTCTTTATGAAATATGTTGTGCGTAGTTGGATGACATTAGTTTTGCGAATCCTAAAAGGTTTACATCAGGTTTTTTTTTCCCCAGCAGTGATTACTCTATTCTGCTCAGAGGAAAATGCTCCTGTTTCCATCCCTGTGGCAGGATGCTTCTGAAGCACAACACAACAGCCTGAAAGCAGTGCACTTTCTAAGGAAAAATCACATATCTGAAATAATTATCAACCTATTTAGCAGTGCTATGTTAAAACTACTTTGAAAGTTCACATTACTCAGGATTGAAACAAATTCTTGTAAAGAAAAGGGCTTGAGTAACTGAAGAAGCAGAGTTTAACTGCTACTTGAGCTAATATTTATGGTTAATGCATCTGGAGGGAAGAATAGTTTGCCATACATTGTGTGTTTGGTGGAAAGGACGTGCATCATCTTTCCATTATTTTTGCTCGTAAAAAAAATACTTGTGAAAGTAGAACTGTTTTATGAAACAACTTTGATGTATTTATAAGCATAATGTGTTTTTTTTTTTCATGTATACACATAGACTATAATTATAATGCCAGTTAAATTAGCTTCCTAAATTGTGAATAACATGGGCTGTGTTTTCTATAAAACTTTAGTTCCAGTTTCTTTTGTTAGTGCAGTTTTTGAGTCACTCAACAAAACTGCAAAGGGAACACATGTGGAGTCTTAAATATATTTTTACCTCAAGTCCTTTATAGATGGAATATAAAAGCACGTTGTATAACATAATAAATTGTATGGAAAGGAACCACATGTTTTCCAAGTAGAAAAAATGTGGTTTAGTGATCTGTGTAGTATGTTTATATCCATATGGCACACTTTTAATCCTGCTTACTTACCTAACCATTCTTTCAATTTCTGTGTCATTTGTCAGTTTTCAAACTTCAGTGAGAGCTGAGTCTACTCTAGGAAAAATTCTTGCTGTTTAGAGTAGGTAGGTTTTAAAAAAAAGCTAAAACTATGAAGATGCTCCAGTTCCACATTTTCCTCTGGGGATTTTTATTTAGAGGCAATAGAAAAGAAAACGGTCCTTTCCCTTTACTATAGTAGTTTCTAAAGCATAGAGACATATTTTGTTCTTAAAGATCCTTTTCCCACCCAAAAGTTATATGTATGCAGAATGTATGCAAATCACCACTATGAAATATGAGTCTCACAGCAAGATGCAGAGATCCAGAGACCTGAAGGAAAAAACCCAACCAACCTCGCCTCCCCTTTCATAAAAATAGTTTCTTTGTGGGGTTTGTCTCCCTGAGGAACTTCCTGGTACTTGGATACTCTGTCATGTGTAATTGGATTGTAGCTCTTTCTGAATACTGTTTTCTCCTCTTGACAGCATGGGGTAACCTTGGAAATGTTCTCAAGAGCCAGAGCAAGATTTCTGAAGCTGAAAGCGCCTATAGAAATGCCTTGTACTACCGCAGCAACATGGCTGATATGCTTTATAATTTGTAAGTATGCATGGCTTTCCTGGAGTTGGATCGTCTGTGAAACCTGTTGTGAATGGAGCTATTGATTTACTTGCCGGAAATGGAGATGATCTTAGCTGGTGCTCTGTAACAGTCGTTTCAGTAATCATGCTTCTTAAACTATGGGGCGGGCAGAACCTTTTCTTGGTCAACATTATTGTATATTCATGTATTGAGTATGGAGAAGGTGAATTTACAAATCTGTTTGCTTTAAAAGAAGCAAACCCACCCCCTTCAGTGAACAAAGTATAGATAGATGAGCTGGCAACAGTAGCACTCCATCTGTTTCTGACTTTGCTAAAATATAGAGGTGTTATTTAGACTTCTTTTTTTAAACCTAAATAACACTTGGTGGGGAGAGTGGGTGTAAGCACTTCCTAGCATAAGCCAATACTGCTCGGTTAGCTCCAGAGGTCTAAAATGTTAAAATAGCAAATTACTTTTCTCCTGTGACTGACTTACGAGCAGCGTAGGTTCATGGAAGTTTAATTACTAGAATTCTGTTGTCGGTGGGTAAGAGAATAAATACCCTGAGAATCAAAATAATTATGCAGTGGGGGAAAAGATTTCCCAACTCATTAACACACCAAATCGTGAACATGGAAGCTAGCGTCGTGCTAAGCTTCTCACTGAGGCGTGATCGTGCCGTGTGCCCCAGCGGGGAGGGGGCTGATTCTCCGGGTGTCCTGCCTGGGCTCCTCACCCGCTCCCTGCTCAGCACTGCTCCTCGTGCCGGCCCTCGCCCTTCCTTCCCCTTCTGCCATCACCCACCCAGCCCGAGCCCCCTGACCAGGGCTCTGCTGCCATCAGGCTCGACACCTTCAAACAGCCCTACGCTGTTGTTTCATGATGTGTGCGGAGAACAAAATCCAGGTGGCTGCCGTTCATTAGGTAGTAGTATGAAAATAAAGTCCCGTGTGCAGTAGAAAAGTATGTATGTGAGAGAAACAACATGCGCAAAAACTAAATGCCAGTTGTAATCCTCTTTAAATACATAAATAAGCAAATAATGTTCTGCCTGGAAGTCTAGTTTAAAATGGTTCTTTATAATATCTGAAAATTAAGTTTACTGTAATAGACTTTTTCTTCTTTTTTCCTTGATTAACAGGGAATAAGTTGACCATTTCATTAATTTGCCAAACATACTGGAAACTCAAATTAATGTAGCGATAGAATTTCTTTTACAAAATCAAATTAATATCCCTATATATATATATTTTTAATAATCATACAATTTCAAACATAGATGTATGCACATAACTTTTTTAGTCTCTCTTAGGCAATGGAGACTGTGAAAAGCATAGTTTTAAGAGGAAAATCCTTCTGTTCACATTTAAAAAAAAACTTCTGAACCAAGCAGAAAATTGTATGAAAAAAAGTGACAAGACTGATATTCCTAAATTTCTCATATGCCATTAATTTTGGGGATGAAAATTATAACTGTTACAATTTTTTGTAAGCCTATACCGTACTTTTGTCTCCTACTCACTCACTGTGTCATAGAGGGAAACTGAAGTTAATACCAGGGTAAGAAGAGGCAAGAGGGTTTGGTGACAAAGGCGGGCATAAAAGAAATCAGATTTCAGTAGTTTTGCTGTTCTCAGAACAAGCTGATAATCTTCCAGTTTTCCATTGATATACAAAGTATATGACTACAAACCTTCATTTCTGTTGAACAGAAAATTGCTTGGAATTCTGCTGAATTTGTGTGAAAGGAATTTAACTGAAATGATGGTTGGAATATATAGGGCATGAAGTTACCTTACATATACCTATGAAAGTAAAGGAAGCATATTCAGAGGGAAATGTTTGTGTATACATACGCATATGCAAAAAAGGGTCTCTATTTCTTAATAACCTTTCTACTACTACCTTGAATGCAATAACATCCTTTATTTTCTTCTTAAGCTTCACAAAACCATTAGTTATTCAACAGGAATTGAATTATCTTGCATTATTTTTTTTGTAGTCTTTCCCTGTGTTGGATACTTCCATATCCAGCATGAAAACTAGGGGGTGAATGGAGTGGGCTTTGATATTATGAGACCGCATACGAATCAATTATTTTAAGCGTAAACTTTGAAGACTTCCCTTGCAAGTTCAGCCCATCTTTGGCATGCAGTTCGGTGTGAGGCTTTTACAAAAAATACTGTAACGGAAAAATGTGGCTTGTGTGTGCTAACAAGAGGTCAGTTAGATTTGCACTTTCTCGTTTTTAGTGTGTGCCTTTGAAACTGAAACAGTCATTTAATAGAACTTTAGAAAAAAAGGACCCTTGCAGTCATTTCTAATTACTGTATTTTGGCCATAATATATCCTAAGTATATTGTAGTCTCACATGCTCTTTATTTTTCCTTAATGCTTAGGCCTCAGTATTTGATAAAAATTAATTGGCGTACACAGCCCAGTGTTCACACACAGCGATAACAAATCAAAGTGCTATCAGATTAAGGAACAAATTAGTAAGGATTAACTCACAATTTTTAATGGGTAGCAATCAAAGAGAGAAACTACATAAACAGAAGTATTTGATGATCTCTTCCTTCTTTTTCAAGAAACGATGATGCGAGATGGACTTTGCAGGTGCCTATTAATGCATTAAAATCTAGAGATTTTAACAGATTAGATGAAAGGCTGATTTCTGTGCTGTATTTTTTATTTTCTGATGTTGTAACTTATTGCTCTGAGTTGCAGCTGGTTTTGCCATGTAGGACAACTTAAACTGTGTTAATTCAGATTACATAATTAATTACATGATCTCCATTTGAAGGTTTGTCTGGTTCTGAACAGGTAATTTCCCATAGTATTCAAACATGTCAATTCTGGAACCTTAAATGCATTCCTAAACTTTGGAGACTAGCAGAAAATTTTATATTATTATTCTTATTTATAAAAAAAAAAGTTCTTGCTAATGTTACTATTGGGTTGGTGGTTCATCACTGCTTTAGATATGGGTTGAAATGGGTTTGTTCTGTTGACATTTTCTCAGGTACAAGTACGTATAAGTGAACATTATGCATAGCTTGTACCTCAGGATAACTAGTAATCCAGCCTATCTTGATAACAGGACTCGTGCCCTGGAATTTAGGAGTTGAGTTCTTGTTTGGAAGTTTGTTTTCTGAAGCTCTCGTGAAAAACTCAGAGGGTAAATTCCTGTTAACTCTGAAAGCATTTGAGATTTTCATAGCAATTTCAGTGCAGAGAGGATTTCAGTTGTTTTATACTGTAGTTGGAGAATGTATTATAATATGACTTTAATAAGGTAGTTTGTACTTGAAAAATACATTTAAAGTGGCCTCCTATAAATAACTTCTCTGATGTCTTGAGACTACACTGCAGGTAATATTTACAAATAAATCTCAAAGCCAACTCCTCAAAGCTATGTAGTGCTGCTGATTTCAGCTAGACTTCATAGGGTAGTAAATCAGCATAAACTGAGATCTCTTTCTATGCCTTTTTATTTTATTTTTTTTTAAACAGAGAAATCCATGTATTTTAATATTGTGAAGTACCAAGGACAGAGCTGTGGAATAACAGTATTTTCTTCTTCCAAACTAAACAATGCTCAGTAGATTGAAACCAAACTATTTTTAGTTTTTTAGCTTTTCAGTCTTTGTTGTCTTGTGATTGTTACCTAAAGCTCATGGGGTTTTTTGTATTGTTTCAAATTGCTTCTAATTAATGCCTGAAGTAGAACTGCTTATCAATCAAAAGACAGTTTTGCATAAATTATTTCACTTGTATTTAGGCCTACCTCTGCTTAGAGTATTCTTTTGTCATCTCTATCAGTGATCTATATTACCTTGAGTTTCTCAGCTGATTTTGAGGATGCTTACAATCTCACATAAATATTGAATATTCCTTTAAAATGCTACTAATTACTTTAAATGTTGTATTTTTGGAGTATACAATGCCCTATAAAGGATAATTTTTTGTAAAACAGCCATCCCTTTGATTGTCTCCTAAAATGCCTCATTTTGTCTTTAGTGATATAGGGCTGTATATACAAGTTTATTATTCAAAAACTTTAATTTCTTTGAATAAGTTGAAAGTATGCATTTCTGTAAACTTTATCTTGGCAGACTCAGGATATTATGTCAATAGCTGTGGATTTTTAGATTTCTCTTAGGTAAAGTCTTCAATAGTAACTGAAATTTTAATTCTGTCAAGTCTGGGATTGCAGAAGTGTTTTGTATGCAAAGTTTAACTCCACATCCTTGGGTAAAAATCAATATGAGCAAAGTTCTTCCTTGTCTGTTGTTGTTAGCCTATATAACATCAAATTGTGTTCCCTTCTGCCTTTTAAGGGTTCTGGCATAAAAATCTCCTTTGCTGAGCTATCAGAGATGAAAAGCACTAAAAGCGGGCTAACCTACCAGCCCATGTTGAACTGTATTTGAACCTGCCCCAGACAAAGGCGCTACTTCACGTAGTAGGAAATGAGTCAAGGTTATGGTTCCTCTTCCTTGATAGACCACACGTTTTTATAGTGCAGGATGTCGAGTTAAAAAGCAAAGAGGATATGTTGTCTGCTGTCTGTTTTAAGTACTTGATTATTTTTTTCTCAGCTGTAAATGTAAACTTGTTACAAGCCCGTTTGGAATTAATCTCTGCTTTGCCAGCTAGTTCTTCCTCTGTCAAAGACAGTGGCTGAAATTTGTGCCTTACTGTAACCAAAGTTGTCTTGATAAAATCTTGCTGTATTGTGAGACTGGCTCTTGAGGTAGCACCCAAAGGTCACTATGGTGATCAGCGATGTCCTGCAGTTCTCCAGAACTCTTGGTAGGGCCGGTATGATACTTTTTTATTAATATTGTAGATATTTTTGTTAGTAATACTGAGAGCTGAAATAGATTTAGTGACCTAGTGATTCAAGTACATGCCTCAGTATTTGAAATTTTGGTGGTTGATAGTCCTCACGTAAACTTTTTCCATTTTATAAAATAAGGAAAACAATTTTTGGACTCAGGGACTGAATGGGAGACATTGTCATTCTTTTTCATAAAAGGAACCTCTTCATGTCAGAGGTTCTCTGAAGCTCTCAACCTAGATTGCCTGCTGGGGCATGTGAAGGGGAATAGATATCTTGTTTGAGGACTGCTGGCACAGCATACCACTGCCCCGTGTCCAGAGGAGGGAGAAAGGCAGGAGCAATGCTACTCTTCATCCCTATGGCAGCCCTCCCTCTTGTCAAAGGAATGAGGGTTGTGAGAGTTGATGCCGCGCTGAAATGGTAGTAATCCCAACTGAACTGCCCCAGTAACAGAGAAGAGGGCAGGACTATACTCGCCGACTAATTTGCTTGCATTTGGAAAGCTCTTCCCTAGAACTGGGAGAGGATGACAGAGTTTTGACTGTGCTGTCTGAAAGACTAGAGGTTGTTTTGGGGCTGATTGTTTTCTTTTGATTTTTTTACTAATGGAGTTATGGATGGCTGTGCTTAGCAAGTTCCACAAAGGGAATGGTCATTTTATGTTAGTGCCTACTGGGTATATTTGTGTTCTTATTGATTAAAAAAGTAGGATTTATGTTCCATTTACATATCTGCTAACAGGTTGTTATTGGAAAACATTAAACATGTTCCCTGTTTGTACTGTTCCTTAATGATTGTCTTTCTTGTTAATGAAACCTGGTTGTAGGCTCATACAAAAGGTTAACACTTATTTGGTTGAGTAGCTAAATGGCTTACTTATATAAAAAAAACAACCAAACAAACCAACAAACCAACCCAAAACAAAAAAGACTTAATTAAAGACCAAACTTAATGATTTCATGTACCGGATTGCTGTAGCATGCATACCTGTCTTTCTACCCACTAGTTTTGTAAATGACAGCGAAAGAGTTGCCTTAGGCAAAGCACATCCTCTATTCCTGCATGGCTGGAGATATATCTGTGTGGGGAATAAATGAGGATTTTCTTCCATTTCGTTCTTTGCCAGCATAGCACTGAGGTAGATATAGATCTTTGTAGATGATCCCATCTGAAATCAATGGGGTGAATGTAGCTTGAGGCATGGATGAACTGCAGTTGTGGCAAAATAATAGCTATCATTCCCTGTATTAGCTGTTATCAGCCAGTAAACAGAATTGATTAAACTATTTCAGTATTTTACCTGGCTTGAAAATTTTATAAATATTTCACTAACGTACATGTTTACGTTGATGACAGTTATGGTTCTTATGTATTGTATTTGGTCGATTTACGCCAGCTTTAGTCACTGAGAAATTTGCTTCGTAAGTAGACCAGCTGTCTTTAATATGACTAAACAGGAAGAAATTAATATGTAACTTGAGAAAAACAGTAGACTTTCTACTGACTGTTTATATTTTGTAACTGCTTTCCAGTCCCCAAGAACAGTTTTGTGTCATTAGTATTGAGTGACTTTAGGTCAAAACTAAGGCAGAGAAGGAAGAAAGGAAGAATTTTTAAGTTGTTGGTCAAGCAAGATAAGTAAAAGTTGTCAGCTTAAAGAATTCAGGATGGTTGCGAAGAACTCATTTGGGGAAAATGTTTTCCAGCAAGTATTTGAATGAGCAATTCTATCTGTAGACATGATGTGCATCATTTCTAGATAGCCAGAACTTGGTTCTCATTTTTTTTTCTTTTTTATATTTTTCTTCCTGTTAGACAAACAGGATTCTGAGACACTTCCTAGTCACTGGATGAAGTCCGCTACTTTTTCAAGCGGTGAGCACACATCCTCCATTTCATAAATGATTCACACTCCACTTTAAAATTAGCTAGAAGCAATACAGGCCAAAAAAATCCTGTTGTAAGGTTGTTCTAGAATCTTGCTACCGTGATAGAACTTGTCTCCTCATTAATCCTAAATTGATTAATGGAAAATTTATAAATGTTTACTTTGTGTCCTATGGTTTAAGTAGCATTTTCTTATCTGAGTAATTTCATCCTCATGTGTTTCTAGAAAGAAACTTTTTCCACAGTACTTGTCTTACTAGGCTAAAGGAGCCACTGGCTGACTCCCCACCCTCCTTCCACCTGATAGACTTCACATTTTCCCAGTTATATTAGTAAATTTTCTTTGAATGGAAGTTGCATGACTGGACAGAAAAAGATGTTTTGGAACTACAAACTTGAAGTGATTGCTCCCGTGTTTCGTTTTTTGGGAGGTTTTTTAGGGTTATGCTTTTTTGTTTATTTAGCTTGGTATTCTTAGGAACTGTAGAAAGTTTATTAAAAAGGGAGAGAATACTTTAAGCTCTTCATCCAAGTTTATCACTTGAGCCTACTCTTCTGTATCAAGCATCCTTATTTCAAGGACGTGCTTTCCTTTGTTCTAAGGAAGAAGGAAGGCTTTGTGTCTCTGTAACTACAAAAGATAGGTACATACTCAGCGTGTGCCAATTGCTCTGCTCCGGCACTGGCGTATGTTCAATGCTTCACACTGTATCACTCCTTTTGTATTCTTTCTGTCTGCTCCTTCTCCCCTCTGCCAGCAATCTCCAAAGAGCAGTTACCATTTTGAGGTGTAAACAAAGAGGGGAAAATGCACATCAAGAACAGATTCACTGATGGCTATAGGAATGTATTGGGTTTGCATGACAAGTTTTTGGTAGCGGTGGGTGGGCTACAGGGGTGGCTTCTGTGAGAAGCTGCTGGAAGTTTCCCCCATGTCTAATAGGGGCCAGAGGGCTCCAAGACGGACCCACTGCTGACCAAGGCTGAGCCCATCAGCAGTGGTGATGGCACCTCTGTGATAACATATTTTAAAAAGGGGGGAAAATGCCTGTGTGACACCAGCCATGACAGAGGAGGCAGAGAATCAAGTCTGCGGATACCAAGGTCAGTGAAGAAGGAGGGGGAAGAGGTGCTGGAGGTGCCAGAGCAGAGATTCCCTGCAGCCCTTGGTGAAGACCATGGTGAGGCAGGCTGTCCCCCTGCAGCCCCCGAAGGTCCAGGGTGGAGCAGATATCCACCTGCATCCCATGGAGGACCCTGCACCAGAGCAGTTGGATGTCTGAAGGAGGCTGTGACCCTGTGGAGAGCCCATGCTGGAGCGGGCTCCTGGTAGGACCTGTGGCCCTGTGGAGAGAGGAGCCCGCGCTGCAGCAGGTTTGCTGGCAGGACTTGTGACCCTGTGGGGGACCCACACTGGAGTGGACTGTTCCTGAACCACTGCATCCTTTGAAAGGACTCACATTGGAGAAGTTCAGGGAGAACCCTGAAGCAGTGGAAGAGTGTGAGGAGTCCTCCTCCTGAGGAGGAAGGAGCGGCAGAAACAATGTGTGATGAACTGACCAGAACCCCCCAGAACCCCAACTCTAGCAATCAGCTGGAGTGAAATGGGTTGTCTAAGGAAGGAAGGAAGGAAGGAATTGAAACTATCAAAGTGGGGCTAAACAACAGATGCTAAGAACTTCAAGGAGGTCATGGACTTTCATTGTTATTTGCCATGGGTTTCATTTAATTGGCCTCTGTCCATGCTTCTCTATTCTATAGTTAGTCAGCTCGTTTCTTGCAAGCTTAGCTGACTGTGGTAATTATGGAGCTGTTAGTTCCCAACTTATGACACCACATGTTCTTTCTGTACAACCACGGTCAGTTTGCTTGAAGGATGTTTTGCATAGAGAAGTTGTATCTCAAATTTTGCCCTTAATGTATATTTATAAAGACACTTCAGTTTTATTTTTAGTGATTTTGAAGTAACTTAGAGTATCTGATGAAAATTCTGTAGATGAAATACAGTAAATTCTAAAGCATGTGAAAATAAAGCATGTAAAAATTAGATATAGGAGACATATCGAACTTTGCTCTCTTGGCTTTGGCATCTGTTCTGAAATGAAAGGGACTCTAAATGAAAAAGGAAGTGTTCCTGTGGCAAAATAACCCGTACTTGACCTGTTTTTGAAGGAGAAGGAAAGAACATATAATCAAACCTCCAGTTGAAGCTTGTTGAAGAGTTATTAATATAACTTAACAGATTGTAAAGGTAGTTGAGTTCAACCTCTCGGTTTCTTTGGAAAGAACTTTAAATTCTGAACAGACCCTTTTGGTAGTATTTGCTCTAATGACCTCTTTACAACCATGAAGTGAAGGACACTTTCCCTTCAGATGTTACGCAGTTGAGCCCATCTCTCTGCTTCGTGTTTGTTTTGACAGTGCTGAACAATTTTCAGGCCCGAGCACTTTCAGAGGCAGCCCCGGGGTTTGCTGCCTGAACTCGGTGTTGCCGGAGCAGCTGGCAGAGAGCCTTGAGAAGGAGGTCCCTGCTCCACTCCCAGGGCCCTTCCTTTGGGCTGTTGTTCCTTCAGCGGGCCCTGCTGTCTCTGCTGACCACGTCCAGTGATTTAGCAATGTGGTAGCAAGGCTGAACTGCGTTATTTCTCAGAACCTTGGGGCTGTCTCTCGGATGTAAAGCCTAGCAGAAAATCAGCGTGATTTATCATGGCTTAGAAGCTGTGAAATGCAGCAATAGAAAGATGAATATAGGACCTGAGGACTTGCAGATTTTCTCTAACTAATTGTAGTAGTAGTTTCTCATTTGGTCCTGGTGTTTATTTTGTGTTTTGCTCAAAAGGTAAATATTTATAAGAAGGTGGTGGTTTTTTGCTTGGAGAAACTGGAGACAAATGCAAATATTGAACTATTGCTCATCTATATTCCTTCTGTGTGGTAAATGAGACAGTAGACTTGTGGAAGCAATAGTGAACAATAATGTAGTTAGAAACCATGATTATAATAAATATTCTAAAAAGAGAAGTCGGACATTTCACAGGCAGTATTCATTTTGGCAGTAACTAAATTTGAAGTGTTTGGTTTCAGTTTTAGTTGCATTGTGTGAGTAATTTGATAGAGATTGGTGAGCCTATTTATATGCCTGCATTTTGTTTGAGCTTAAAGCTAGAGAGGATCTGATTTTTTCATCTTGGAAGTGAAATATATCTGCTCTTTAAACTCTTCTAATATTCACTGTAAATTCAGGAATGCTTTGCCGGTTTAATGCAACGTTCATCATTTTAACTTTTTAGCTATTGGCATAACTCTTTATTCCTTCAGAGGTGAACATCCAAGACTTTTGTCTCTCAGAAGCATACCCCCACTAAGTGGTAATTGTATTCAACTAAAAATATTCTTTTTAAATTTTCTTTTAAGCCTTTTCTTGACTTTGTTTAATCTGAAACTAGAACTAGAGACTCATAAATCTAGTAATTTTTCTACTATCAGAAGCCACAGGGAAAAACAGTGATCAATCACGACCAATCTCACAAGGAGAAGAGGCAGTTTCATGCCTTGTCAATGTTTATTTAGATTGTATCATTTTTTTCCTTCTTTTTCTTCTACCAATCCTCATAACAAATAGAAGTAAAACACTAATTATTTGCTGGAATTTAGCACTCAGTCTTGCATCTGAGCAGCCTGGAGTTTTAAATATATATACACGTATGTATAAAAAAGTGTGCATGTGTGTGTGAGAGAGTGTCTGTTAACGGAACAACTTTTACAAGGAAAAAAAAGTCTTCTGGTAGAGGAGTAGAAAAAAACTCCTACCTTAAAATATCAAGTAATTAATCAATAGTGTTAGTATTAGTGCATGCAGTGAACACAGAAGTTTAATTTGGTAATAATTATAAATAAAAGTTCTTTTAATCCAAAAAGCACAAATATCATACATTTACCAAAGTTACTTATTTTGTTCAAGTTGACCAGTTACTGTATTACTTCTCTTAATGTGTGAAATTATTTATTCCAGTACTAAAATGAGAATGGAATTTCTTTGATAAATTTGTCCCAAAATTTTGGGTTTGTTTTTAAAAAAGTAAGAAGCATCTTAAATGTCAGACTATGCAACTCATTTATTTTTATGCTAATTCTACTACTATCAGTAGAAACTGGATCAAAATACCATAATAATAATAATAATAGTAGTACATTTCCTTAGAGTAATTGCAGTCTAAAAAAGTTTTTAAAGTAAACAAAATTCGGGTTCTAGAAAATGTAGGAAATGTTATTTCTATCATGACGGTCATACATCTTGCCACCTGCATGACACTCCACATTAGTTAAAAACCTTGGTGCCATGTCAGAAAGTATCCTGAATGCTGTTCCTTCACTAGACACATACTTCAAGTACCAACTGTATGTAAGTTCTGCTAATATTAGAAGTGATTTAGTGCCTAAATAGTAATAGTTTGTTGAGAGACAGTTTCAAAAGCGAGCCCTTTGTGGTGCTGATGGAGAGATAGCACAGAAAACAAGAGGATATGTTCTTCTATTGTGTTAAATCCTAACTTGAGGGTAGGAAGCAAGCAGCATAGACGGTGGTTACTTCTTTAACTAAGTGCCCCACTCTTTTCTTCTAGAAGTCTACTGGTTTAATTCAGAAAGTTTTCTAGTGAATATGGAGTGGGAAAAAAAGTCTCTGGGTAGACACTGGAGATGGAAAAAGTCCAACCTCTTTGCCGTTTGAAATGCTATCAGCAGATAAAAGCCTAGAGGAAGAAGAGAAAATTGCTGTAGGTTAGGGAAACTACAAATAGATATGATAACCCTCCCACCTAAAAGAGATAGCTACATTTATTTTTTTCGTGGCTACTTTGAGGTATATGAAGAGGGACATCTACCCCTAGATAATAAGGTCTGAGTCTGTACTCTGAAATTAGTAATTTTTTAGGATTTTAAAATCTTTGTGATTTTAATACAGTCGCATATGCTTTTTTAGTCGCTTAAAACTTTGGAAACTGTGATTCTTTTAAGCATACAATTGTGAATTCATGTCAATGATGTCCAGTGTACTTATTTCTCAGAAATTTGTGGGTGGCTGGTGTAATTTATAATTCACAAGAATGCTTGTCTTAAAAGCTTTAGTTAAAGTTCATGGACTATGAAACTAACTGAGAACTGGAAGTATTCAGTATAATTTTTTGTACCACTTCAGATACCTCTTCAGTTATTCAGGGGAAAAAATGAATTGATGTAGGTGCTTAGCCGTATGGTGAAAAATCTAGTGAAATTGCTCAACAAGGGCTGGTTAAGGTAATACATGTGAAGTGTTAGGTGATTTATTTTATTGTGCATTTAAAAAAGACCTGCTAATTTCAAGTCAAGAAAAGACCAGCCTAAACATGAATGGCTTAGTTGCCAGTAGCTCCATCATACTCCCATCCGCTTTAAAATGTCTCAGTCTACTGTTTTCTCAACTGAGTAAATGAGTCTTCTGGTTTCCAAGGAAGCCAAAACTATTGCATTTAACATCTGCTTTGTTAAAGCCATATGGATGCACCTGATGTCTGTGAATTAATCCTGTTTTCAGACAAAATAATTTTCCCACTGAATTGTTAGTAACATGCAGAGTTGTTACATCACTGAAATACCAGTCAGCATATTTTTCTTTCTTAACTTAGTTTTGTTTTTAATATTTATTTTGAAGTTACTCTTTGCAGTAACCTCCCTCTCTCTCTCTCTCTCTCTTTTTGACCTTATGCAGGGGATTACTACTTCAGGAAAACAGCAGGTTTTCAGAGGCATTGCATTACTATAAACTGGCAATTGGTAGCAGACCCACACTAGCTTGTAAGTATTTCAACTATACAAACTTGCATAACATTGACTATTGTTTTTTAAGGAAATCTTCCTGCTCCTTAATAGCACTTTTTTTTTTTTTTCAGAAGTGTTTAATTCAGAAAGCAAAAGGTGAAATTGTGAGTTTTTCAGTTGAAAGCATGTGTTTACTAGTCAACAACTACATTTAATGTGGCGCAGGGAAGAAGCAGATAATGATGTAATGCTGGGCAGCACTGGTAGAACCTAAAACGCGTCTGATCTGGGGTGGTGAGCCAGACATGCTATTGTCCAAATTTTCAGGCTCCTGATTTATTTCTTAAAGCCAGTCCCTGATTTCTATAGTGTGTGGTGTGGGTGATAATACACATATTTTTGAAGTCCTTTCATTTTCCCTTTCTTGGCTGGGGGAAATGGGAAATAATCCATAGGATGTTGCCCATCATTGGTTCCAAAATTAAGTGGATGCTTTTTAAGATTGCTGAATTTTTTTGAATCTTCTATATATGCATATATACACATGCATATGTATAAATGTATGTATATATTTTTATAACATTTCAAACATGGATGCTTTATGCTTGATACAGTCCTAGTAAGAGGAATGAAACAGAGCACTCTACATAACACTGTTCCCTTTCCTCCTTCCTCAGTCTTTGTAGCCACTTTCTCCTGTCCTTATCTCTGAACTTTTACCTTTTATATATTCCCCTTTACACCAGCGATTGATCTATATTATACAAAAGCCAAATTAGATAACCATGGTATTTCTTTCAGATATTACTTTGAAGTAAAACAAGGATTAGATAAAACATAATGGAAACCCATTAAAAGATATGTTTTTCCCTCTTCACAGCTGCCTATTTGAATACTGGTATTATCCTGATGAACCAAGGGAAGACAGAAGAAGCCAGGAGGACTTTCCTGAAGTGTTCAGAGATCCCTGATGAAAATTTGAAAGATCCTCATGCTCATAAAAGCTCTGTTACTAGCTGTCTTTATAACTTAGGAAAACTTTTCCATGAGCAAGGACACTATGAGGTAAGACTCCGTATTTGTCTACAATATCATGATAAAACCTTCATATATAAATAATACCTATTGCTTCCATCCAGGCTTTCAAATTCACTGAATCAAGATTAGTGCTCTCTACAGAGAACGTTTATTCTCTACAGTCACACGGGTGACAATGTTAATTAGCAGTGTGATGTTCTGATGTCAGAATCAACATTAGCAATGGTCACATCTGATATGTGTTAATTCATTCTTTTTGGCTTTGTCCCTATAGCTGGTCTGCAAAGCATATAGCCTGATTACAGACCAGCCAATCTAAAGCATACTGGCTTTTTAATTCAAAATAGAGTAAGTCCATCTTTAGTTGAAAAAAGGCAATTATGTTTGCTTTTGACTCTCCTAGTTGAAATAATTCAAAATTTCAGTGATTAAAAACATCCTGGTATGTGCTATTTTCAGATAATTTGTCCTAAGTAATGTAACCGTATGCTGCGCCAAACCCATCCTATCTCATTTATGTGTGCAAATGTAACTGTTGTGATTCCTCTCCATTCTCACTAATGAAATTACTAGAACTGGATGTTCGCTTGAGTTTTGACCTTTAACAGTATTTGAAAGAAAGTCATTCTCTCTTTGCATTGCCACTTCAGAACAGGAGTTACACTTGATTTTGATCCATCTAACTCTTCCTGACCGTGACAGTTACCTCAGCTGTTTAAGATTAGGCATGCACAAGCTCTATGGATTCTCTGTCATCTGTCTGCTGAATCCAGCTCTATCAGATGGCAGTTACTAATTGGTTAAAACACAGACACAGACAGCTAATACATCCATAAAGATAAGAGAACAGCAGCATGTTGTCTGCATGGCCGATAGAGTGTAGAGTTGGAGTGCAATGCCTGAGAGGTGCAAGGGATGTTAAAAATATAAACCGTCAGATTTCTGCTGGTGGTCAGTGCAGTCTGACCTAGCTTTGATTTGATCATACACTTAGATTTTTTTCAAGCATATTTCAGCCTTCACAAGCTGTGGCTATTTGATGGGATGATGTAGAAAATGATGCAGAACTAACAGACTGACCAGTAGGCATGCTAAGTGCTGAACGAATCATAAACAAGTAATAAAGTAATTCAAGGCACAGCACATTTGTGAAGGGAATCCAGTTTTGGCATTCTTGACACTACAGGCCATCTCATTCTTTCTGTGAAGCAGACTTCAGTTGTGATGGTTATGTTTTGTTATTACTTGTCAGTATACAATGATTTCTTTATGTTTAGGTCACTTACTGTAGCTTAGTCATCAGAAAGTCCTTTGTCTGCAGTTTCATATTACTTCATATTCTCTGACAGCCTATAGAATTTTATATATGTTTATAATCCTGTGAAATAATGAGTCACTGAGGGTTTAAAAAAATACTCCTTTTATTTCCACCTGGAAAAAAAGTTACAATATTGAAGCTAATTTGATCTCTTGTCAATAAGCTTCACTGAATTTGGTAAAACTTTTGTAAATGAGAAATGTCAACTTTCTGTGATATTTATGACACCAGTCTGTTTTCTTTCTCTTTGCACCTTTCATTTGAGGAAGAAAGTTTGATTTTACTTTCTATGTGAAAGGTGAAAGACTGCTTTTGAAATTGGTTCTTTACTAATGATTTGTCCCACTTGTGTGTGTCTTTGCAGGATGCCCTTACGGTTTACAAAGAAGCAATACAAAAAATGCCAAGGCAGTTTGCACCACAGAGCTTATACAACATGATGGGTAAGTACATTATTAGTGCTTCAGAAAGATACTTGAGGAGTAAGACAGGGTGAAACAAAAGAGCTTTGCCAGGCAACTGATGCTCAAATGAATTAGCTAATAAAACCAAAAATAACTGCCTTCAGTAGGTACGAGACACACTAGTTTCAGAGCTTAAATGCCAGCAACTGCAATGCTGGAAAAGGTACAATAAATGATGAGACTCTTAGATACCGGATATTTTTAAGAGTGTCCATGCAGCACTTGTACATGTAGAATGCACGGTATTTTTCTCTGCCTCGAGAATCTCTCATGCGCTATCTTGGAGACCTCATGCAATTCATACTCTTTTTTTTTATTTATTTCATCCATTATCCTGGAGACCTCTTTCAATTCCTACACATTTTTTTAAATCTCCCATCTAAGTCATCTTTGAAACTAAGAAGAAATTGTATTTACTTCATAGAAAATGGAGTGACATTGATTATAACATAAAATTTAGTGTGGATGTTGGATGTTAAATTTCCGTGTAAACCAACAAGATGTCCAAACAGAGATAGATAGTTGGATTTTTTTTCAGGTTGTGCCAAAAACTAATTTCCCAGCTCGGGTACTGTTAGTTAGATCTCAACAATGAGAGAATTCTTCTTTCAGGACCAGGCTATCTGTTCTTAAGATTTTAGTAGAGGCTCTTGAGTACTGCAAGTAACATTAATTTAGCTGAGGTGGTTTTTTGTTCTTTAGCTTCAAGTCCTCATGTTCTTCATCATATCTTTGTATGGGATATATTAAACAGATAGAAGAAAGAAGATAATATGAATTATTATTTATAATATTCAGATCTGACAAGATCTGAAACAAGAGGGCAGGTTCTTCATCGTTCCAGAGATGCTTTTAGGTGGAATTCTGTCTGAAAGGGCATGTGTTTGTGTTAAGCAACTTCAGTGTCTGGCCCAGTAGACTCCGTGAGCTCCTATCTGCGACAGAAGAGGATGTAAGATGCCTTTAAAGTAGTTTAAAGTAGAGCAATTAAAAATTTATGTAGAAACAATTAGTATCAACAGGAAGCATGTGGGGTTTCGTGCCCTTTATTACCCCCTCCCAATGCCTAAAACACAAGGGAATGTATTTGTTGATACCAATTGGTTTGACACCGTTGTTGAAAGGAGGCACCACTCACTCTACTACTTAATTAGGAAAGGCATCTTTTATTAGCTCCTTACAAGTACTTGGACATAGGAAAAAAATATTGTAAAACTGTAGTTGTAACTGGTACTGCATGTTTGCAAATCTCTGTAAATGCTAAATTGAGTACTTCTCTTGTCACAGTGATAAAGTGTCTAATGTCAATAATAGTATGAATACTTCCTGAAGAGTTCCATGGAGAGTTACTTCTTCCTGAATGCTGAGCATTATCAGATTAATGCAAATGGCTAACGTCCCTAAAACGCACAAGTTGATTATTGCATGTACTTCTCTTCATAGAGAGTCTTAGCTGAACTATTGTTTCATCAGTTTTATTTACCAACATTTGCTGATAAATTTGGTGGGGTAATCAACAGTCACCCCTCTGTGAATTAAGCCTCTGCTTGCTATTGGTGTTCTGTAGTGATTGCTGAAGTACCACAGTGCTCCAGCAAACCCCTCTGAAGTTTGACTGCCCTCTTTAGTGCAGATATATATATCATAGTTCCAATAAAAGTGCTCTTCAGAAGTACAGAAATTAGAAAAGGTAAACTAATGCTGTTTCTAGCATGTTGGTTGTTCCGTCACAAAGCAGGCCTGTGTCACCATTTTCCTGTGAATAGGTGCTCCCTGCAGAACCGCTATGACCTGTAAGATTCTTTAGTTTTTCACTTTTTTGCCCATTGGTTACTTTTTTAATGCTTAGCGGCTTTTCTCAGCTTCCTTTATAAGCACAGTCCATGACGTCCAAGTTAGCCCTGTTCCTGAGATTTGCATTTATTAACTCACAAAGCAATAGTGAACACAAAGACCAGCTCAGTCCTTTGCCTGGACTTGGCTGCTGCTACACTTCCTCACTCCAATGCATAGCCCATACTCTGGCTTCTCTTTCCTTTAGGCAGCCACCGGCACTTCACGGATGTCCTAGCGGCATAACAAGTTAGGGTCAACTAAGATTACCTTAGCCCCTTTCAGCCTATTACAAAGAGCAACAGGCTATTATGGGGCTCTGTAAAGTACAACTTATTAACGTAGCATACATTTGTATTTTGTTTGCTGTTGTGATGGCAGCTGTTGCAGGGAAACCGGAACTTGCTTCACAAGAGTTGCTATGGGGTAGTTTGTTGGCTCTGCTGCAAAGACAATCCAAGAGGCTACGTAAAGAGTTCGGTAGTGACTTGAATGTGATTTAGTGCAGCCATATTAACAGCAGGACTCAGACTGATTTGTTTAAAGCTGTCCTGAGTGCGTCTACATGAGCCTCTTCTACCTGTAATAATGTAAATATTAGATGACAAGACAGGGCTTGGTAGTAGCTAAGCTCACTTTATAGTGTGGAGAGAAAAAGATATCTCTGGGCAGTAATTAGGCCCATCTGACTTAGACATCTATTTCAGATAATACAAATAATCCCCTGCAAGCACACTTCTGTAAAAGAGGCTGAGATGACTAGCTTAGACTTGCTAGCTCAACTTGTGTGAGATAAATCCTAAACACCTATTCAGTCATCTCTATGCATCTGGTGTGACAGGAGAACGAGGCAACCGAATCCGTTATCAGGAGTGTATCCGCTCTGCAGCTCATACACTTTCATTGGGCACCCGAAGGCCAACCCGATTGTTTATTTCTGTTTTGATGTTCAAGATAAAATTGTAAACACATTCACTATAACACTTTCTTTGATAAACAGCATTACATAAACTTGTCTGCCTATTTCTTCCCTTTAGAAGGGAGACTAGAGGAACTGAAATTGGCCGTCCTATCTCATGTGCTTGGAACTGCATGAACCTAACTCTGAGCTGTGCCCGCTCACGGTGTGCTCATTGCTGGGGAGGAAGGGGGAGAAACTGGGGAGTGCTCCCTATCTGCTCAGGAAGGAAGGGTCCTTCCCTGCCACTGCACATATGGAAAAAGTCTTCAGAGTTTATCAGTAAATCCAAGAATAGCTACAGCTTGAAGATTACCTGCTGCAGTTGTCATTGTGATTGATGCATTCTGAGTCTCCAGCAATCACTCTTCTTGGTTCGGTGTTAGATATTGGCATGTGATGTTAGAGAACAGTGCTTTGCCTGATTTTTAAAAATTATTCAATCATTTCATTGAAGATTTTCTGGAGGCTTTTTTTCTTGTATGATGTACGTGACATACTCAAAAGAGAATAAACAGGATACGAACTGTTTAAACTGAATTAGGGTTTGAACTCCAGTGCTCTGTGTGCAGTAGCATTAACACTCCAGCAGTGTTAAGCCTTTACACCACCTGCTTTCCCTGTTTGTGTTACTTCTTTTCCTGTGCTTGCTTCTATTGGCCTTCCTCTCTGACAGGCCCAGTGACTCATTCCTCCCGTGCACCAACTTACCTAGCTGGCTGTTGTCCTTTACGACTCTAAGTAACTTGCCTCTTAGAGGAAGAAGTAGTACTGGGCCTCAAGAAGCAAGCTATCCATTTGACTTTGTGTTTTATTCTTGGTACAAAAGGCGGGGCCAGAAGACCAGCATCAGATGTTTTAAATTTGTGCATATGAAAAGTTGCAGGGTAGATTTTGGTCTCCTGTTGCTGTGATTTATTTTGCCAGGTGTGCAACAACTCAGCTAAAGAAACCATATGTTTCTCTGGCTTTGTACCAAGAAGTAAAACCTTTTCATTTTGTTTTATTTTTTTTCTTAAAAGAACCCAAAACAGCTAAAAATTCAAACTCTAAAACTCAAATCAAAATACTTATTCAACAAGCTGTACAGGATTGGCTTGGTATTTATTTCCTCTATGTCATATTTCTTTAATGTAAATTAAAAAGTACATGCTAAGGTTACACAGATTAATTTGCTTGGCATGGCAACGTGCACTACAAAAGCCAGAGTCCAGCTCAGCTGCATTAAATAGGTAATATATTTTGTTTAAAGTTTCAATTAAAACCTGGGGTCAAAAGATAAAATGGTCCCTGTGGGATCTTGAACACTTTAATGCCAATATTAGGATTACTTAAGGATCAGCCTCTGCTCTAGATGTCTTTTGCGTTCCTTGAAATCTGATATTGTACAGTTGATTGTATTACATTGCTTTTAAAACCACACTGGCCCACCTGCTACAGTAATTCATGCTCTTGCCAGTTAAGTGGCGTGAGGTGGACCACGGAGGCTTTATTTTAATACTGAACAGTAACAAGAAAGATGTTGGCGTGACATTGTTCAGGTTTAGATTGGCAAGATACTGTCATAAAGAGAAATGTCTTGATCACACTTCGTCTGCCCTTGACAACTAACATCTGAATGTCTGTTTTCAAATCATTTAATGCAAAGCCTTAAAATATTTTTCATGATAAATTCAAATTACAAAAGAAGCTAACATTGCAGGAGTGAATACAGTTGATGATGCACAGGTTAGAGTTTAGATTTCTTCTTGCTAATCTGCTACATTGTACATGGACAGAAAACAAATCATACGAAAGTGGCAGCCAGGTACAGAACAGGAAGGGGGAGACAGATTTTACATCTGGTGCAGAGTTTTGCATCATAAGTACAAAGGCTTAGCATGCAGAGAGACTTTCTGTGTTGATGATTATAACATAACTATCACTTTACTTGATTATGCTTTTGGGTGGCTGTGGCTGGTTGTACAAACCTGTTAATATTGTTAAGGCTCCTATCCCATTTGTCCCTTGCTCCCATTAAGTGCTTTTTTATTGAATTATTTTAAAATATTGTTTAGAACCCCAAGAAACACTTTTGCTGGTATAGTTTTACAGTTCATGCTGTGCAAGACTTACTTTTCAAGAGGCAAAGATGATTAAGCTGTGGAATACGTATCTCACATCATAACTTATGCAGAGCATGGTACCTGCACTTGTCTGAGCTCCAGTCATCGGTGTGCTTCCTATGCTTCTCATGAAGCTTTACTGGTAATTTCTTACTAAATGTACATTACAAACTACTTTTCTTTTAATAATAGCTTGATTCAAGAAAAGGATTTTTTTCTTTCCTACATATATCTTATTATATGTCCTAGGGAAAAAAGAATGGAGTCCACTCCAATAGTGATGGGAATAAAAGGTTGTGCTTTCTTCTCTCCCTCTCCCCATCCTGATACTTTAACTCTTCCCCCTCTGAGACTTTCATGACAGTATATATCTGCTGTCCAAAGCTGAGTATAAATCTCTGGGTTGATTGCAATGTGTCCTGTTTTTTCACTTTGTTTGAGGCATTCAAGCTGAGTATGAAGGTTACAGCAGTGGATTGCTGAGGGTGTCTTGGATTCAATGTTTGAGACCAGGCTTTTTTTTCCCCCAGATTCTCAGGTTTTCTCAGTTTTATCTCTTTGGACTATTGATCAATAATTTAATGTGAAAAGCTTGAGTTTTCTTAAGCAGAATTCTGAAAAATTTAAGAGTCTAAACCTGAAATGCATTTATATTTTAAACATATGGGGTTTTGTATGAAAATAAGTATAATCATAATGTTTGTAGACCAAAAATAGGGTCCAATATTGAAATTTAACTTCAAGGATCCCAGTTAAGCATGATTCTAATGGAAAGTGCTTCTATTAAGAGTGTTTTAAAGAAACCTATACTGGCATAATATCTATATTTTAATGACAAAATAATTCTTTAAAAGGTGTGTAAATAAACTAAAAGGCAGGGTAAAAGTACAATAGCTTGTTCGGTTATTTATGATTTACTGCTGGTTGCGCATCTGTTGGAAAATGAAAATGCAATTATCTATGTCAGGTGAGCTCAATGACTGTATTTGTGTCAATGTACTTCTTTCACTGGATGCCTTTGTACAACAGGAAACAGCAGCACAAAGTCCATGCTGTTCCACGCTGCAACTGATTTTATTTTGCCTTTTATATCATACCTGTTTTCTACTTGGGTATTTTCCTTCAAAAGTAGCTTAGTGGTCTAATTAAAACAGTTTTAAAGGCTTTGCTTTGGCTAATTGAATCCTATAAGAATCTGCTCAACCAAGGTATATGTGGATTGACTCCTATCCATCAAAAGCCCTCTTAAAAACAATACATTCCATGAAATCTTGAAGGAGATTGTTCTGTAAAAGGAAAAAAAAAAAATGCTTAGTCTGTGCAGAACTTGATGCTCATTAAGTTCACATGCTTCAGCTGTTTCAGAGAAGATGTGCATGCACTGCATATTTATCATCAAGACCGTTAATCTGTTGCAGTATATCTTAAACATCACTACAGTATAACATCAAACTGTGCTTCTAGATTTACAATGTTATTGTATGCACTGGTACCTAAGGGAAGAAAGAAGTAAGTTATCTGTCTAGGGTGGTGCATTTATGCTAAATGTATCTGCAGCCTTGATTTGCATAATGAGGCAGCACAGTTGCATTATGAAAGACACAACCCTCTTGTGCTATTGTGGTACACGGGGATGCACACCTCTCCATTATTTTCTAAGGCAACCTCTTTATGTTCCCAATTCAAAGAAATGATGGAAAAATGAAATTTAATTCCTGCCTGAATGTATATATTAGAGATTTTCCTTTTCAGAGTGCATCTCCATCTTTCTTTCTATTTAGACTTCTGCTCGTCAATGCCAAATTCTGTATTTTCTATATTACATTTTTACCATCTGCAATTTGAATGGCAGATAATGAATATATACAAGGATGATGCAAAACAGATTTACCATGCATTGTCGCCTTTAGAGGGATAATTTTTCAGTTGTCTTTTCAACAACGTCATCTGGGATCCTAAGAGGAGGACCACAGGAGGGGCATATGTTTTTAATCTTAAAGTATGGGTGCATGGCACCTACAGAGGCACAGTGCTATTCCATCCATAGTTTCATTGTCCTTGCTCATAGATAAGACTACCATGCTCCTCCAAGGAGATGGCCTTTGCTTGGTATGACAACATGCATCAGAAACAGAACAAATCCAAAATCAGCAGATGAGAGGTTAATCTAGAGCCATATAACATACAGTCATGTAAACGGTATCTAATTTTGCTTTTTAACAATGTGTAATATGTAGTAGAAAATCTTAAATTCTTTTTTTTTTTTTTTTGAGTATTTGTATTAAGCTCACATTGCACTTCATTATCGAGAATAAAGGTAGCCTTTCAGGGGAAATAACTGCTAGCAAGCCGATCCTTTATTAGTATTGCTATTTAATATAAATATTTAATATTTAATATGACTGTTATAGTTCTTTAATTATACTTAATTAATATGTCCTGGGATCATTTAAGTAGAGGTGGTTTTTTGTTGTTTTAGTTTGTTTTGTTTTTCTTTTTTGTTCATTTATTTTATTTTCAATCCCAAAGATTATGAGGAAATAATTGCTTTGGAGAATGGTAGGTAGTCTTGCAATTGGTCTATCTCTATAGCAAAGAAAATGCACTTGAGTACCAGGATTTTAGTGTGTATGTGGTGTCAGTCTAGTTAAAAGGTAACCCATCTCTCATTCCTTTGTCATAAAGTATTAATGAACTATGTGTACACCCCTTTATAAGGTGTTTGAGTTGCATATTAATGTGTTTTCTTGTACTACATCAATAAATGAGAGTTACAATTAAATAATCAGTGTTCCTCCTTTTGGAATAGGCTAAGAAGTTGCTGTATAAATAGCAGAAAATGTTAGTTGAAGTGTAAAAATGAAACATTTTTGAATGACTCATTTGTCTACTTTTACTCCAGTTAGCGTTTGAATTTCTTGCCACCACTCATTGTGCAGGCAATGCTGCACATGGCTGCATTTTGATATGCATTAGGGAACTGAAATAACTGTCAGTTTATGTCTTAAGGTTTCCACTGCCATGAATTTCTTTCTCTGTTGTTGTTACCTTTAGTAGAAAAGTAGAATGCAAATCTCTTGAACTTTATAGATCAGACAAGTTTCATTAATAAATTGTGTGTGTGACCTTTCAGATTTTTAACATGAGTTTTGAAAGGTTTTTCAAATTAAATAATTGTTAAAGTAAATATAGAAACCTGCTCACATGTACCATTGGTTTGCACGCTTTCTGCCAATGGACGTTGTTTTATTTTCCTAATGAATAAATCCTTCATGTTGCAAGTTTATAAAAATACACAATTTTAAATGTCAAATATTGTTTTTCTTATTTTAATCTCAGACAAATGCACAAATGCATCTGAATGACAGAAGTCCATCCATACGTGTTTTCTCTGTGATTTTGTTGGAAAACTATCTTAAGCTGGAATAACTTTTATTAAAATTGCATCAGTCTAACACTTTGATTAACAGATATTTGATTTTATTCTGGTCTTTGAGTATGGCAGTGGCAGAGCCTACAGAATCATAGAATCGCCTAGGCTGAAAGGGACCTTTCAGATCATCTAGTCCAACCATCAACCTAACTCTGACAAAAAACATCACTAAACTGTATCTCTAGGCACTATGTCTACCCAAATACCTCCATGGATGGTGTCTCAACCACTTCCCTGAGCAGCCTGCTCCAATGCTTAATAACCCTTTCACTATAAACTTTGTTCCTAATATCCAGTTTTCAGCTTGCTTTGATTTCTTTTTAGATAGGATTGTCATTGTAAATAATTTGGAAAATGAAATTAGTATCAGGCACCCCAACAGTGCTCCCCTCTGTAGTAATGACATGTTCTAATTGCTTATAATGTAGCAGTTCTTGATAATATGGGCTTATGGGCAGAAAACAGACTCTTCAGAAAAAAATGTTCAGCTATAGTGAATCCTTGTAAACTCTTCAGGGGAATAAAATTCCTTTCTCTACAGTTTGACATTTAGATTGATATATTTCTAGATGTGCCACTCAGAAATACCCTCAAAGTTTTAGAAGGTTAGCTTGTAAAGTAGTTGAGCTCTTAAAACCTATTAAAAATTGAATTTGCCAGTTCTCTGAAGATGTTAATCTCTTTTTATATCAGAATCCATCATGGAAAGTAGATGAGAACCTTGGATCTTTTTGAAATTTGGCAGTGCATTCAGCGTATACTACCAGCAGATAATAACTTCATCTCTTATGGATGCTTACATTACTTTTTAAAGGATCTTGTTGTTAATTGCTTGAAACTTTGCCAAGGGCTGGAATTTTCAACTTCAAGAAAAGAAGGGGCAATATGGATTCCTCATTTCCTGTATGCTAAATGAACCAGGGGCTCATGGGAAAAATAGTATGCAATCAAATAATTAAACATTCTGCCATAAAGCGTTTTGCTAGGGAGAGGAGTTGAGGGGAGCATGTAGCTTGAGTTCTGGCTTCTTCCATCCTTTCAACACTTCACTTCATGACTTTGTTTTGTGCATAACAAGGTATAATGTTACGTCACATATTTGTGAGTGCTGACATGGTGAAAAAAATGCATGTGACATAGATATCCCTGAATTTGATTGTGGTATGGGGGGAGTATTCGTGTTCTTTTGGGGTTTCTTTCCTATTTGTTTGTTGTTTTTTTTGGCTTGATTATTTTTTTTTAAATTGTTCTTTTAGTTTGGCCCTAACCAGCAATAGAATGATTTGAGTACTTCTGGGACTGAAATATCAGCTACTTCTGTGTGTGTAATCAGATATCCAAGACCAGTGCATGAGTACAGAATGCTCTGTATATCCTTGAATTAGAAATCCTGGTCTGCTAGATTTACAGGCTTGCACTCCTTTTTGGAAAAACTCTGTTTGCTCATAAAAATCATGCTGGCTTCCCTTAGCCTTGGCTCAGTGTGACTTGTGACTTCTGCCTCTATATCTGTGGGCTGTGGTTAGGTTATTTTGCATGCATCGCACCCTGACTCCTGAAACTCAAATTTATGTGACATATTTTACCTGGGTTCCCTATTCTCTGGTCACAAAGATAACAAAAAGGAAAAAAAAAAAAAAGGGACCTAGGCCTATGTTTGGTTTTTTTTGAGGATTTGTGTTAAGCTCATATTCCACTTCATATCCCCTCTAAATACTCAAGGTAGCTCCCATGGTAAGTGTTACTTCTATTTTACGTCTTTGAGCATGTAGGTGGCACTTTTTTCTCTGAGTTTTGGGGGTGCGGTAGTTGGCTTCAAGCTTGAATAAAGTACATTAGTCTTTCTCTCTCTCTCCCTGATGCCCTCAAAGCTATTCATTTCCATGTAATGCAGAACTGGAGGCAGTCACTCAGCTGGAAACAGCCTTAGCTGACCTCCACTTTGGTCAGCTGTAGTCCTCTCTTGATCCTCCAATGGTGGCACTGGATAAACTGTGACTTCATAATTTTGGGAAGATACTTAGCCATTTATTTGGAATTAATCAGCTGGGAGATTATGAAATGCTGACTTTCCTGTAGGTATTTTCGGTCTGTCATTGGCTTGGGCAAGGGCACAGTTGTATCCCTCATGAAAGAGCTGTGTAAATGCAGGGTATTAATCTGAAAGCTGCTGCTTTTCACCATTACATGTTTGCTATTGCTTATTTCCAACCTTTGCGAAATTTGGTGGTTTGCTTCTTGGAGAAGCTGCTTCTTTGTATGCTAAATTCTTTCTCAGAAACTTCAAGACTACAATTATCTGTACCACAGTATATGGCTTTCTGACATCCCATTAATCTGTTGTTCTTCAATATTGCCTGCCTCAGCCTCTCACGGTAAATGATTTCACTTTGAAAAATATACAATTTTGGTCATTTCGTACGTGACTTCTTAAGACTAGCAATTTTAAAATTATGGCTGTTATATTCTAATTTAAACTATGGCACACGACCTAATTTAACTGCATTCAGAGATTAGGTTTTTAATGTCTTACCCCTCCCTCCAATGTAGTTTCAGGACTCTTTTATTAACCTTTCCTAGTTTAAAAAAAAAAAAAAATCTAAGTTCTGAATGTATTATGATTAAAGGCAAACACTTTCCGTATGCTTCCTACCATTCCATGCTGTGCAATATAGACTGATGGAAAAGAAGTAACTTTTCTACAGTGGATGTGATAAAATTTCTGTTACTTTGAGACTTCTGACTGAAACTTAGCAGCTGGAGCTCTCTCTTGCAATTCTGTTCCAATAAGACTTTCATTTCAACCATGCTCTTTCAGCCCTAATAAGGCCATATCTCAATATCTTCCCTCAAGTGTCTGTAAGGCTTTTTGTGTGTGTAAGTGTCATTGCAGGTGTTCAAAGCACTTCACCATTTTCAAGATCTCTGCCCATTTAATGCATAGCAAATTATAAATGAGATAATAAATTATGGAAGCCTTGGTAAATTTGGGGCATTCTCAATAGCATTTCTTTCACCCTGTAGGGGAAGCCTATATGAGAATGAGCCGGCTGCCAGAAGCAGAGCGCTGGTACGTGGAGTCACTGCGATCCAAGAGCGACCACATCCCAGCCCATCTCACCTATGGAAAACTGCTGGCTCTGACGGTGAGTTAATCAGCAGCTCCTGGGAGCTGGTCCCAGGCCCTTCGAGTAGGTGAGGTAAAGGGATGGGAAGACTTTGTCCTGAAAATTGCTTATGTCCCTAATTGTCATGCTATTTTAGTCATGCCTAATTAAGGATTTTGACAGTGTCAGGTTTTTGTGAAATATTGCATCCATTCCTGAAATAACACCACATCTCTGCTGGAAGAAAACAGTAACAGTAGCGTAGGAGTTCTCTGGTTGAAAAAGCTTTTATTGTAAGTAGTCTAGATCACAAGTAATGTGATGAGTATCTTCCTCAACTTTTCACTTAGCCATAAGCTTTTACTCTGACCTTGCTTATGCCCTGTCCAGTCTTCAACCAACGATTACACAGGGTAGAAAAATGGCTCATAATTAATATCAGTAGATACATTGTTGCTAGAAGTACCTGAATTTGGAAAAGGTGGAGAAATTAGAACACAAGATTTCTATATGAGTAAGAAGTGTCAACGTAATTGGGAAGAGTTAAAAATTGTTCAGTATTGTCATGTAATGTCACATACAGAGTTTGATTAAAAACTACTTGGATGGGAATTTTTAGCTTGTAATGGAAGTCAAGATGGTAGTGTTATGTCCCCACTGCCTTTCAGTTCCAGGCCCTAGAAAGGCATTTTTTTGCTACGGTTTCCAAGTACAGTTAAAATTTCTCAGATACTGACAAATACATGCACTCACTGATTACCTTCCTCTGGGATAGAGCTGCAAGTAGGTTATACGGCAAAATTTCCTAATGTACCTTGCTTTTCTGGCAGATATCTTCATATCTTGCACCTAAGAATAATAGGAAAAAGTCAGCATTATTAGTTTCTTCGTAGCAGATCTATTTCTATTCCACGCACACACCCCTGCCGCAGTACTCCTCTCGTTAATGTTGCACATTTTCTGAACTGCTGTGTATATGAAATATGAGGTGTGGTAGCGAAAGCCTTGCAGTTATTCTGGTAAGCAAGGTCTCACAGTTTTCTTCAAAATAACAAAATCCCATGACTCTGTACAAATGTTGTGAGCCATTGTTGTGGTTTAACCCTAGATGACAACTAAGTATCATGCAGCCACTTGGTCACTTCACTCATGGTGGGACAGGGGAGAGATTCAGAATAAAAGGGAGAAAACTTGAGGGCTGAGATAAGGACAGTTATCTCAATAAGTAAAGCGCAATCCACACGTGCAAGCAAAGCAAAATAAGAAGTTAACTCACTGCTTCCCATTGGCAGGCAGGCATTCAGCCATCTCCAGGAAACAGGTCTCCATCACACCTAACAGTTACTTGGGAAGACAAACACCATAATGTCCCCCTTTTCCTTGTTCTTCCCCCATCTTTATATACTGAGCATGACATCATATGGTAAGGAATATCCCTTTGGCCAGTTGAGGTCAGCTGTCCTCACTGTGTCACCTCCCATCCTCTTGGGTGCCCACAACCTTCTTATTGGCAGGCCAGTATAAGAAGCTGAAAAGTCCTTGACTGCTTAGCAACAACTAAAATATTAATGTGTTACCAACATATTCTCATCCTAAATCCAAATCACAGCACTATAGCAGCTATTAGTAAGAAAATTAACTCTATCCCAGCCAAAACCAGGACAGCCCTCAAAAAGAAATTTTTAATTTTTTCCCCTCATTATGAAAGCTCAGGTATAGGATTAAACACTAGTGGCATACCCCAACTTTGGGAAGGACATGATGAAAAATGTACACAAATCTTTTTAGTGGAATTGAACTGTTCATTTTTGTCCAGGGATATAAATGCAAGATACATTTGGGGCGGATTGTGCCTTGAGGATCTGAACTATGTTTGTGGAAAAATGTGTCTTATTAGCAAAAAGGACAGGAGCTGTATACAACTTTGGACGCTGAATGCTGCACCGTGATAGGCAATAAAATACCTTACCTATCCTTTCTCAACACATGCTTGCTTGCCTATGCTTGCTCTATGCCATAATTGTAGTCCATTCTCATCATGTTTGTTATCATAACTTGACACTTTTTTCTTTTATTACTATTGCTTCTTCTTGCATTTATGGCAACATAGGGTTCATGTCCATTCTATTAATAGCAGCATAAGCTGAAAAGGTGGTGCTGATGGCCTGTTGGCTTGTAACGACATAGGACTAAATAAACACATAACAACACATCAACACATGTTGATGACAAAATAATTACATATGGCAGAAAATTTTTCAGGTATTTATTTCATCCATGAAAAAAAAGGTCATTCATCTTTGATCTATTGAAATTTGGCTTTTATTTAATTTAATTCTTTCAGCTGCAAAGTCTGAAAAGACATTCAAGAGGAAAACGGATGACGAAGAGATTTGGCAGTAGAATACGGATTTTTGTCTCCATTTTGGTCACTTATCCTTAATCAGTTTTGCAGCCTACCATCTGCTCAGTGATTCACATTAAATGAATTTTGTCTAGTTTCTAGTATACTGAACTATACTAGTATTAGTTCCCATCGCAAATATATGATTGCTGTAACTGACATGCTTCCTGGAAGTCTGCATAGACTTCCTTGGGATTCAGTAGCATTAGAACTACTCCCTTTGGCATAGTTGTTTCAGCCCATACCTAACTTGAGGTATCACTGTGATTTATTCTTCTATTAAACTTTGCTACCTAGGCTCTTGATCATTTTCTCACAGCCTGTGTACTTAGGAGAGAGAAAAGCCTACTTCAGTTAGTTTTCAGATGTTAGAAGAGAGACATTTTAGAGGCTTCTTTCTCCTCATTTGTTGGAACCAAACCTTCAGATTTTTTGCAATCCTGTTTCTGAATATAAGTGCTGAGACAAAACCATTGATAACACTTCTCTGTGTCTCTTTTCTAGGAGAGAATTGTGAGATGATTGATGAAGTGAAGGGTGGAAGTGGGTGCTAGTATAGCTAGAAAAATTTTTTCTGTCACTGGAATTGAGGGGTTTGGGAGGAGAGGAGGAAGTTTTCAGACCGGTTCCTAACTTCTAGCCAAAGGCAATTCTAGTATAAAAGCCCCTAGCAGTAAAGTTAAACCTGTAAAGTTCACAAATTCAAATGTTTTACTTCCTGACTTAAGTTTCAATGAAGTGGCTTAATTTTAACCCCAACTTTTCTGCTTCCTCAAGTCTGTTGCTAGTATTAATCCTTACTAAAAGCATCATGACATAGAATCATAGAATCATTTAGGTTTGAAAAGACCCTTAATGTCATCAAGTCCAACCATTGAATGAACACTGCCAAATCCACCACTAAATCATGACCCTAAGTGCCACATCTAGACATCTTTTAAATACCTCCAGGGGTGGTGACCCAGCCATTTCCCTGGGCAGCCTGGTCCAATGCTTGATAACCCTTTCAGTGAAGAAATTTTTCCTAATTTGCAATTTAAACCTCCCCTGGTGCAACCTGAGTTGTTATAGAAAAAACAACTATTGCTTGTTATTTGAGAAAAGAGGCTGATACCCACCTCGCTACAACCTTCTTTCAGATAGTTGTAGGGAGTGTTAAGGTCTCCCCTCAGCCTCCTTTTCTCCAGACTAAATGACCCCAGGTCCCTCAGCTGCTCCTCATAAGTCTTGCCCTCTATACCTTCCAGAATCTTTGGACATGCTTCAGCACCTCAATGTCTTTCTTGTGCTGAGGGGCCCAAAACTGAACAGAGTATTGAGGTGTGGCCTTGCCAGTGCTGAGTACAGGGGGACAATCACTTCCCCAGTCCTGCTGGCCACACTATTCTTGATACAGGCCAGGATGCTGTTGGCCCTCTTGGCCACCTGGTCACACTGCTCGCTCACATTCAGCCAGATGTTGACCAACCTCCCAGGTTCTTTTCCACCAGGCAGCTTTCCAGGCACTCTTCCCAAAGCCTGTAGTATTGTATGGACTGTCATGATCCAAGTGCAGGACCTGGCTCTTGGTGTTGTTGAACTTCATACCGTTGGCCTTGGCCCATCTATCCAGCCTGTCCAGATTGCTGTGTAGAGCCTTCTTATCCTCAAGTATATCAACACTCCGCCCAACATGGTGTCATCTGTAAACTTACTGAGGGTGCACTTGATCCCCTTGTCCAGCTCATTGATAAAGGTATTAAACAAAACTGGCCTCAATACTGAGGCGTGGGGAACACCACTTGTGATCAGCCAGCAACTGGATTTAGTTCCATTCAACATAATCTCCATTTAACTCCATCCACCACATGGTTCGTTTAATCCCTCAGTGCCAATCTGGATACTTGGACTGCCTTCTTTTACCTTCTGTTTTCTTTGCCTTCCCATAAGGAACAGTGAGGGCAACCTATGCCCAGTGTGTAGAACAGAGATTTGCAAAATTGCTTGCTTGTTACAGCAGACTATCCTTCCCCAACTTTCAGCAAAAGCTTTTCAAAGTTTCATAAACAGGGACATAGAAACAAATAAACGATCCAGAGTGTAAATTGTTTATTTTGTTCATATCCTATGCTTGGTTCTGTCAAACACAAACTGGGAACTCTGCATGTTTTATAAATCCACAATGACCTGTGTCTATCTTTTCTTTTTCTTTTTTATTTTAATACGGAGATCTACAGCACACTTAAAATAAAAGCACCATATGCTAGCTGAGTGTATTAGCTTAGCAATGAAAAATATGTTTGCGTTTGGGTTTTTTTTAAAGAATTATTTCCAACTTGAGCAAGAACCTTCATGAGCAATCTGGTCTAAATAAAATGTTAACTGTACTTTGAGTAGGGTATTGGACAGGATCATATCTCATGGTCTCTTCCAACACGATAATTCTGTATGTCTATCTTTATTTCTATGCTGAAGCCAGTTCCAGTTTACTAAAGTGCAGTGCTTTCAATCAAAGTCGAGGTACAGACATCTATTTAATGTTAACACCCATTATCTTCTCTTACTGAAAAGAGGTTTTAGATGAGGATTAACTTCTACCAGAATGGGTTATCCTCTGCAAGGTTGTGAGTGTCATGTAAAACTGTAAAGATGGTAAATCATAATTAATCTACTATGATAAACTTAAAATGATTTTAATCATGCTTTAAATGACAGATAGTAATTCATGTCAACATTTCAGGTTGATTTTACCTGTTTCCCATTTGCATGTAGCTAATGTCACTACTATTCCAAAGGGCAATTTAAGTTTTAACTTGCATTTTGTGACAGAAGAGATGAACAATAGTAAGCAAAAGCATAATCTATGCTATTTATTTAATTTTACTTGAGCTTTTTTTTGTTTTGTTTTGTACGTAGAATAGAATATTTCAATTGGAAGGGACCTACATCTTTCATCTAGTCCCACTGCCTGACCAATTCAGGACTGACCAAAAGTTAAAGCATCTGTTAAGGACATTGTCCAAATGCCTTTTAAACACTGATAGGTCTGGGGCATCGACCACCTCTCTAGGAAGCCTGTTCCAGTGTTTGACCACACTCCTGGTAAAGAAATTCTTCCTAATGTCCAGCCTAAACCTACCATGGCATAGCTCTTATCCATTCACATATGTCCTATACCTGGATCCCAGGGAGAAGAGATCAGCATTTCCTTCTCTACGTCCCCTCCTCAGGAAGCTGTAGAGAGGAATGAGAGCAACTCCTCAGCCTCCTTTTCTCCAAACAAACAAGGCCAAAGTCTTTAACCGTTCCTCATAGGACATTCCTTACAGCCCTTTCACCAGCTTTGTTGCCCTGCTCTGGACGCATTCAAGTACCTTAACATCCTTCTTAAATTGTGGGGCCTAGGACTACACACAGTATTCAAGTTGAGGCTGCACCAACGTTGAATAAAATATGCTCAATAAAAGCACATACAATTTGTAAATTATCTCATTCATAAGTTTCCATATATTCCAGAAAAATTCTTCAAAAGACTACACAGTGTTTTGTTATTTCTGTGCAACATGATCTTCTGAGATAAACATCACTGACAACCTTAGAGGTTGTTAATAAGGAGTATGTTTGTTTGTTTACTTCTAGAAATGGTTTAATCAACAGTTAAAATGTATTTATTCAAGAACAAGTGGATTCCTGAGAAAAGATTTTATTTTTTCTGAATTTAGAAGTATGTGAAAATTGAGAATATAGAGTGTTATGAGCCCTATCTCTGACAGGTGATTAGACAAACCTGAAGAAATACTATTTTCTTCTCCAGCACCTACACAAATTTTTACATGTGTGTATCTGGGTATATGGAAAGATACAAAACTGAAGTAACCCAATAAAGTAAAAAGTTAAATAAAAATCCAAATAAAACAAGCTTCCCTTCTGTATTCCTGAAAACCTGCTGGTGACAAACTCTTATCCATCAATAATAATTTTAAATACTAAACATGGCATTACTGCACAAACTTTTTCTCAGTAAAGTTTACTTACTGAATAACTTTGAAGATACATTCATAAAAGTCAGAATATGCTGTTCAGCTTGTAGTAACTGTAATTTACATTGACACAAAACAAACCAACGAACCAAAAACCAAAGCAAAAATAGGTGTTAATTTGTCATTGATTCTCAAAATACGTAAATTATATAGTTCTAATTTGCATGCAATAAAACTTTTGGAGTAAAAAATTACTCATTAGTACTAAAACAATTCTCTGTTTTTATTTTAATGCAAATAGTTGTCTCAAGGCTTATTAGCTCTTTTGGGATATGAGAAATGCCAAGTGGACTTGGGCGTTCTGCTGTATATGCAGAAAAAAACAGAACAGCTTAAGAGCTCCAAAGAATAGCTAATGAATTTACAGTCTTCTTACCTAATATCATGTCACAAGTATTCATAACCCTTATATTGGATAATGTTATGTGTTCATATCTAAAAATTACAGCTCACTAAGCGACAATTTTCCTGAAAATATATTAGAACAGCATAATGTAGTGGTTGAAAAGCATGATTAGTAGCTCAGCTAGTAGAATAATTGGAAAATAGGTAGTTGACTGGGGCTTAAGTTTGTGCTTCTCTTTTTTTTTATTATTTATTTTTCAGAAACAACATGTAGCTGTTTAGGACTGCAGTGCTTCAGCATTATGTGCTTTTTATATATTTAACTTGTTAAGCTGCGTAAGTTACTTGAGAAATTTATTTGTCAATATGCACAGGAGTTTGGTACCACAACATCTGAGCCTCATCCCTTGCTTAGGTATTTATTTCTATATCACAAAGGAAAGCATAATTTTTTTGTAAAAGGCTTTAAAATTGCAAGGCTCCCAATTCTAAGATAAAAATGAGTCTGTCAGAAATGACAGTGCCAGGTGAGACCTTGAGTGTGTGGTGTAATTAATTTTCCATTTTATGTGCAGACCTTCTAGAAGAGAAAATGTTGGCTATCATGCTAAAAAAAAATCGTTTATAAGTAAGGGGTTTAATTTTTTTTCTCCTCTCACTTTAGTCTTCTCAAAGAGAAGACTAAGAAACCCTCTCTCCTAAGGGCTGGCTTCTCTGCCATCAGGCAGTGGATGGTTGTTATAGTAGCTTTCTAGTCTGAGAAGCTTTATTTCAATTATAAGTAAATCTGATTTCAAGTTTTGTTTTATCTGTTTTGAGTGCACTTGAGCCCACAAACCACCCCTCATAGCTTGCAGTAGTGCTTATAATTGCTAAAGTACTTAGGGACAGCCCCAAATTGTAACATTTAGCTTATTGCATCTAGGAATTACAGGCTTTGCTATATTTCTTTGGAAAAAATTGCACAGTGTTTTCTTGTATTTTACACGGCACCACACAGTGCTGTTAATCTCCTAGTTTTTACTGGCTTGGAAAATCACCCAAAGTGCTGTAAGAAAAATTTACTTTGCCTTGTAAAATTTCTGTGTTACAGCTCCAAACCGTATTAAATTCAGTAATCACCACCCTGGAAGATTCCCTAAAATCTAAAATATTTTATTTTAAAATGTTTTCTCCAAATGGGGATGTGGAGAAAGCAGACATAGACATGATAGAGACTCGTAGTGTTTTGGATTAAAATAAAAGAAACAGGATTGTGACATTCAAGTATCAACACCAAAGTTAAATACTTCTTTTAACTTTCAAAGTACTCCCTCCTCAGTGGGTGGCCATATTTTTGCCTGCAGTTGTTTGTTGCTTATGTTACTGACAAACAGAAGGCCAGAGAGGAATTCTGCCATTTTTGGTTAGTTGTGAAATTACTCAGAGTGCCACTATCAAATACCCTACTGTATTCAGTAATTGGTGTAGTCCTTGAAAATCATCTCAAAATAAATACAAATAGATGACAACATAGAAATAAGTGGAAGGTAGGAAGAACAGAAAGAAATGGGACAGCAGGGGAAAACGGGAACATAGTGCAATAACAAATAGACTAATTCAGCGTTTACTATTTCTGTAATTACTTGCTGCTGATGGTCCAGCAGAGAAAGGACATTTGCATTTCTGTCAGACAGCTCTGTCATATTGTCATTTTTTATGACACTGGTTGATTGCTACTCTTTTTCTGTCTTTCTAGATTTACACAAATTGGAAAAAAACAAGGATGAGGTATAACAGTCATGATGTCAGAAGAATCGTGACTGTTTTTAAGACATAGCAATTGAAATGCTGTGTGTTAAATTTAGGAATGATTTTCTAGAACAATTTATCCCTTCTTTTAGTGATCAATTCCTTTAAAACAAACAAAAATTATTTTTAGTAATACTTTTTTTTGGGAATGATAAATAAATGCCTACATATACAAAAATCTTTAATTTATGAAAAGACGTTTTCTGAATGGGTCAATTTAATTAGATCAGCAAAGCTGTTAGATATTTCATTTTGGGAGGCTAAATCCCTTGGCTGTTAGTACTGCTTCTAGGAAGAATTTTTTAATGAAAATTGGATATTTCAGTTAAACTCCCATCATAACAACATATAAATGACATTGAATCCTTGAGAAGTCCCTTCCTAAGAAATAAGTTAAGCCAAGATAGAGCCATTGCTACTTTTCTGTCACATATTCAGTTTGTCTTTGAAGTCTGACACGGGCACTGCAATTTTTCTTGCCACTTGAAATCCCTTGAGGGTTAAAACTAATCCAAACACAAAGTTTGGATTTAGTTCTGAAATTTGCAAAATGTCAGAAGTTGTTTTAATTTTTGTTTTCGGTTTACAAGCATTGTGCTTGTAGGGGATGGGAGGAGGATGAGTTTCCCTCTTCAATGTGGAAAGTCATGGTTATTGACTTTAGAACCATGAGCCCTTTTTTTTAAGGTTTGGTTATCTGGTGTATCTGGAGCATTAACACCTCCAGGCTGAATGTCAGGATTTCCGAACTACAGAAATTTCAATAGCTGACATCTACTGAGCTTGTATTTCTTCTGAGGCTGGCCGCATGCCAGCAATACTTATGTATTGCATCCATAGATATACTTTTCAGTCCCCTTAGGACATATGTTTGGCTGCATGCCAAATCTAACAGAATTAATTGTAAAATAGAGTATTTTCATTTAAATATAACATATCCATCTAACTAGTTGGTAAATTAGTCTGGAACAGGTATTTAGGTGCATAACCCCTCATTAACATCCTTCAGGGATATCATCTTCTGTATCTTGCTTCTAACTTCCTGTAGACAGGAAAAGGAGAGCCCTAAACTTTCCACTTTAGTCAACATAAATTTAAAGACTGTTATAGAAAACATCACTGACACAGGATGAACTGCTTTCATGAAAGAAAAGAGCTTTTTGTTTTGTTACATGGTTGAATATAGCTGACAGTCACCTGTAATTACTCTTTGTGTAGTAATTTTGTCAGTATGATAGAAAAATGCATGATATAGGCCAAATTTAGCTTAGAATAAATTCATAGGAGTCTGTGAAAACAATATGTGGAGATAGTGAATTTATATTCTACTGACTGGCCAGTGAAATATGATTAGATATTAATACATTATTTTATCAGAAAATATAAAATGTGGCTTAAGATTGAATGGAAAATAAAGCGCCTAACATGGATATTTACTTAACATTTCATTACATATTCTTGATATAAAGTAATCTAAAATTTAATGACCAGGTGAACATTTCAGTATGGGTCTCGACAGTAAATAAATCACATGTGGAATGAAATCTGTTCTTTAAAAGTTTACTTAAGAATGTACATAATCTTTCTTGGTGTTAACAGTAATGTAAGATGAGATAAATTCCTTTTAGACTTCAAGGTGCCCCAAAAGAAAGACTAAAAAACAGGTATATCTTAAAAAAAAAAAACAAACAAACCAAACAACCAAAAAAAAACCTTCAAGAGGACAAAAAAATCCTCTTCCTGTATTTCTTTCCTATATAATTTTGAATGCTTTAATAAAACAAGAATGCTTTTTGTGATATGAGACCCATAAAACAAGAAAATGGTTGTCAAATAGCTCTAATATATTATTGATTAATCAGATACATACTGCTTTACTTGAAGAAAATAGCACCTTAATAGGCTTTGAATCATGCCCCAAGCCAGTAAAGTTATGAGCTGTGCTTTAAATTCCTAAATCTGCGTATAAGCGGTGGTGTCACATTCAAAAATGCTTAAGCTCCAGTGGATTCCCACCAAAGTCAATGGGCAGTGTTTAAATTTCAGCTCTCTTGTTATCATGCCATTAATTATCCCCTTAGATGCAGACTCAAGAACCCAGTTTATGTTATTGCTCTCTAAAATAACCTTGTCTCATAGAAAACTTACACTGAATTCATTGGAATGTAAGACAGTCTAGTAGATGGATTTTTAGTCAACACAAATCCAGCCGGGGTTGATAGAGGGCTAACATGATAATGTTTAGATGGAAGCGAACCACTTAAGGTGCAAATAGATGATTAAACTAAAACAAGACGTACCATTTTTTTGATCCTACCAAGGCTTATTTCTAAAAGTAATCTACTGGATCCCACAAGCAGTATGCATAGACTCATGTGCATTTGAGGACCCTGGTCCAGTGAAATGACTGGGAAGGAGAGCATCAGTCATGACCTCAGGGCCAAGGGTGCGTGAATGCATCACACTGGACAAGAATGAGAAAGTTGCCTCACCTTTACTCTAAGGTAAAGATCAGTATATGGTGACTTATCATGGATTAGTAGATACAGATTTATACCCTAATTTGCTCCAGAGTAATCCAATTCTTGGTCCCATACACTGAGATTAATATATTACACCCAAATGAAATAATATTATCATATTCTTGAAGTTATTAGAGAGCCAAAACTTGAGAGGATCAGTACCAGTAACAGTATTGCTTCTCACTGTGATCATCTATGGATATGAGAAAAAGGAAAACTTTGAAAAGATAGCATCTTTGACAAGCCCACTGATATTAGCTGGGCAAAGAAGGGCTTTGCATGACTGTAAACTCCTTCCCTCACACCAATTTGTTATTCTAATTAAATATATAGTGTTCCTCATTACAAATCTCTTCTTGTTTCAAATCTTGCCTCATATGTGTAGAAGTCATTGCTTCTGTGCCATATTCAGTTGGTTTTATTTTATTATGATAAAGCTGAGATGAAGAGGTAAGATTTATCTCTTTGCTGCACAGGAAGTATAGAGACAGATAAATTTTGGACCTTTGATGTGAATAATGCAAGACTCATGTATTTCAGTGGGACTAGCATTTTGTGTACAAATTATGGTGCAAGATATTTGCATTGTAATTTAGAATGAAGAAGGAAGAGCTGTAGAAATAGCAACAAAATGAGGGGAAAAGAAGAATCCATTTAGCTACTATGTACTAGGTATTAATTTTTTTTCTTAAGTATTAATGTTTAGAGAAGGTTTGGAGAGCTTGAGTATGTCAGTGACCTCACTGTAAGATACAACTCTTCAGTTCCTGTTTCCTTTGTCCAGCTAAGTAAAAACTTTTGAAGATTTTATCACTAGTTTATTCAGTATCACACTATTTAAATTGTGCTTTGCCTGTCCTGTCACAACATTTGTAAGGCAAAAGGAACTGGCTATGAAACAGAAATGCAAGTCTGCGATAACTTAAAGAAACATGAAATGAAGTCACAGGTTCAGTTCAGACCTTTTTACTTCCCTTGTCTAATCTCTTTGTGACTTATAAAATGTCCTAGAGAGGAAGAAGGAAATATGTAAAATGATAATTTTTTCTGTATTCAGTGTCCCCAGTTTAATCAATCTTCCATTAAGAAATCTTTTCATAATTCAATTCCTTTTATTGAAAATGTGAATGCTTGCCAAAAAAAATTGAGCAGATGTGGGGAATGACAGTCAACTGCATTTGTGACACAAATTGAGTTCCTTATGCAATCACATTATTACCAGTTATAGCTGGTAAAACTATATTGAAGAGTGAAGTCTCTGCTCTACTGGTTAAACCCTTGCACGCTTTGAAGCATGGTGAATATTTACAAAATATAAAGTTGGTTTTAATTGCAGAGACCACCTAATTTGTGAACCACCTTACTGGTTACCACTGTGTCATCATAGTTTCCACAAGAGGGTTATTCAGAGCCGCTCAGCTGTATTAATCTTCCAATTTTACTAGCATCTTGGGGTCCTTGGGCCTCCAGCAGCCTAAAGTACAACAGCTGCCTCAACATGAATTTGGCACAGCTTCTCAGCAGAGTGGGGAAAAAAAATGGAGTGGACATAAAAATGGTAGTTTTGTTCTCAGTTTTTTAATAATTTAAAGATAAATACAGGGTCTTCCACTAATATATCACCTGCCCTTAGCTAGCTCTTTTTCATTTGTCGTAGTGATTGTAACAGTCATTTGTAGGAAAGCCCAGTTAAGCAATATGTATTCCCATATTAGCAAGGTTGGATCCATTGTCCTGATCTGTAGGGAAGAAGCAAACAAACAAGCAAAAACCTCCTTGCAGTGAACTTCTACAAAGAACTGGGCTTAAAAATCAAGCTCCTGAATTCATATTTAAACACTTAACTGTTTGGCTCCCGAAACTGCAAGCAACCAGCTGTTCTGATTTGAAGTCTGTATGATTTGTGGAGAGGGGGGTATTTCTGAAAGCCAGGACAACTGCTGTGCTAGGTTATAAAAGCCATGTGTGTCAGTTACCTTCACTGTTTTCCTTTTAAATTTGCTGATGTTGCTGGAAGGTGGTAATCATGGGCAATTCATCTTTATTTAGGTGGATTGGGAGGAGGGGGTGAGTTGGGAAATTAAGTTTTCTGTATTGATGGAAAACTGACAAAAGCTTGTCCTCGTTTTAGGCTTTTGTGTAAGGTCCAGGTCCAGTAAGGTGAATACCAGCACAGTCTTCCAAATCAATTATTAAAGTATCTTCATTACATTGTTTTTTTCCCCAGCAATGAGATTGCCATATGTTCTTTAATGATTCTGTCTTGTTGGTCTCTACATTGAAAAGCCATAAATATGGCAGTGCATCTCTGCAGAGGATCTGCATTAGGGCTTGGGCTAGGACCACCCACTCATTTCTCCTGAGCAAACCAGTAGCTGTCAGATAGCACCTTTTCATTAGCTACCGACCTGGACTGGATGTGAACTGGTGACCAACAGGTGAAAGGTATTTTGTATCCCATTATTAATCCTCAGAGCTGTCAAGTCCTTCCATTAAAATCTTATGAATAAATATTTTATCCTTCAAATAAGTCTGCTAGCATGCACTTATAAACTTATATTTTTTGCTTTGTAAAATTGCCAAAGCATGTGGTTGTGCATATACAACTGCACACTCTGCTGCTAGAAATTTCCAGAGGCTCTCCATGCCTGCATTTGTGTGGGTCAGTACACATAACGCTGAACATGCACACAAAATGCCTTCCTGCCCCAAGTAGGTATTTTTCAGCTGTTTTAACAATTATTTGGATTTTCTTTAAAAGTTAGAATTTTATTCCCTTATGGCATGTGTTTTATTTAATACTGAAGACATACAGTGGGAAGGGACGATGACAGGGATTGCTGTCTTTAACTACAAGGTGTGTACATTCTGTTATGGTAGTTAAGCTGTACATTGGATAGTTGAAAAAAAAAATTGATAAATGCTAAAGTTTAATTGTGAAATGGCCTGATTCTGTCAAGTGATTGGATTTTTTATCATTTGACACAAAAATAAGGTGTATTAAATCTATGCTGAGGTATTGACATTTTAGCAGCAGACCGATGGCACCAAAGAGAATATTCTAGATGGTGTGATGCAAGGTTCCTCAGAATGCCGTTCTGCAAGAAAATGTTTTTATTCTTTTTTTAAAAAAAATTTGACAAATGTGGATATATGAAAATGACGGTCAATATGAACAAATGGAGCTGTGCTGATCATTTGTAGTCAGCTCATTTTATGTCTTGGGTGATATAATGTAAGATTTTTCTCCCCTTTACCTGCTAATGAGTATTTGAGCCTGTTAATAGCATAGTCATTCCTTTGATGCTATGTATGCTGGCACCTGTCATCATTATGTACTCCAGGTCTCCTGACTGGCCTGAACTTGAATGCAATATGCCATTTGGAAAGTGCCAAAAAGAGTAGAGCAGTCATGTATTTTTGGTGATCCCAGTAAATGAAAATTAATCATGTTTGACAAATGTTTGTGGCCTTACAGTCATAGTTCTGTAGGCAGAAGCTACATATTTTGTGACTGTATTCAATGAACTGTCCTTTTATGTTCTAAAAATAGACACAGAGTGCAACCAGCTAAAACTAATAATGCTAGTCTGTTAAAAAAATAAAATTATGCAAAATGTGGAAATGTTAATTCTGTCAGTATTAGTGATACATATGCTTAGTGCCTGTCATTTTGAAGCCTTGAGGCTGGACTTACATATGTTGTGGTACCTTTTGCCAGACTAAGAATGCCAACCTTGGAGTTAAATGTGCAAAATTTAGTGTTAATTATCATCCTTCTCCCTCCTCCCCCCATTATTTTAATTTGAATAATTATTTTATACTTACCCAAATTTAATTTACATTATGTTTTCAATTGGAGGTCACTTTCTTCTTCACTTTTTGTTCTCAACTATGGTTGTATGCTATTTAAAAAAAAAAAAAAGAAATTGCATTTAATCTATAGATGTGTCTTTACTTCACTAGTAGCTGAGGAAAATCTGTCTGGGCTACATATTGAGTGTTTTGGGGTTTTGTTTGTTGGGGTTTTTTTCTTTGTTTTTTTAAAAAAAGAAAAGGTGAGAGGCACTGCAGTATAAGGTAGTGTACTCTATCATGTAGTTGCACCATTTGGTTGTCAGGAGCCTTGTGCCATGTAGATATGGTTTTAAGGTATATGAGTTTATCAAAAAAGTTTGCTAAATAATAAAGCTAAACTCTTACCTCCAATGAACATTGATTTTGTGAAACTGGAATATTGAACCTGATAAGCCTGCTTGTATCTCTGCCAGGATGATCTATTGGAAATACAGGCTCTGTGTTGGTTTTGATGGAACCTGGTCTTGATACAGCCCTTGGTGTGCTGCACAACTTCTTTCTCTCTCTCTATTTTATTGTATCTAAGGCCCTTGAGGGAAATACTGAAAATCTGGAGCAGCTCTAATCATGAGCAGACCTTGTTATTATTCCTATGTTAACTTGTGGGATAGTGCAGGATGTATGCAATGTCTGTTTCCAGACCACAGAACTTGAGAAAACCTATGTGCTTATATCTGTGAAATAACTCTCAAGGCAACCTTGAGAGGTGCAGACCACAATGCCTTTCTTCCACAGTGGTTAAGCTTAACTGTTCTTTATTCTGGAGGGCTTCTATTTTATAACGCAAACCGCAGCAACTAATTTCATGGGGATAGGGATAAACAGGTCACAAGTATCTTACTAAATAGCTGATGGTGATTTGTGTTTGAGTATCAGAATAGGCTAATCCAATATCGCTGTTTTCTTCATGAAAAGAATAATGAACACTAATGGATCTGCTCTGGCACTAGTATACCATAATGCAACTTTAGTGGCTTGGTGATTTCAGTGATAATAAAATCTGTAGTTTAAAACATGTCTGTTCTTTTTACCATCATTTCTATTGTGGTTTTTTTTTCTGTTGGTTTTGTCATTGACTATTGTCTTTAAAAATTATCTTTTCTATTTCAGTTGCGTTTTATGGTTAACAGAATTGATTTCTGATGAAATCTTACTTCCCACATTAAAATCTGAAATATTTTCTGTTTTCTTTACTTCCCACATGAAAATCCAAAATATTTTGTATTTATATACCTTTGTTTGTGATGACTTTACTGTTGGCTGTGTATATAGTGTAATTTAGGACATGAGGAAATGGAATGAAGCTGTGTCAGGGGAAGTTCAGATTGGACATGAGGAAAAGGTTCTTCACTGAGAGACTGGTCAATCACTGGAACAGACTCCCCAGGGAAGTGGTCATGACACCAAGCCTGTAAGAGTTTAAGGAGCATCTGGACAGCACTCTTAGTCATATGATTTAGTTTCAGGTAGTTCTGCGATGAGCAGGGAGTTGGACTCGATGATACTTATGAGTCCCTTCCAACTTAGATATTCTATCATTCTATGATTTCATAGAAACAAAACATGTTTTTCCCTTCCCCCATCTTTTTTTTTTTTTTTTTTTTTTTTTAAGAGCATGACTAAAGCTCCCTCCTACTTTCCCTTCCAATTTTAGCTTGGGTCTTTGTACTGCTTATCCTGATACCTATTCAGAGAGGTAGCATGGAGCTTGATGTTCACTCAAAGCTCTTTACAGTATTTTTTGCTGTACATTTTTACCACTTCCTTACTACTTGGACACTGATGTTGGACACATTTCTTCCTTGGTGTGGAGATCTGCAGCACAAAGTAGCTGGCCACAAAACTTACTGTAACAGTTAAACGTTGATATATACTTAGTGATAATAGTCTAGTGATAGTAGTAGTTGTTTTTCTCTAGTGCCTGGAATTTAGAAATAGTAACTATACAACATCTTTCCATAGTGACACACTGTTAAAATAATTCCACCCTCTTTTTTTTAAGGGACGCAAGAGTGAGGCAGAAAAGTACTTCGTGAAGGCTATTCAGCTGGATCCTACCAAAGGAAACTGCTACATGCATTATGGTAAGTTTAAGATAGATAGGGTTTCCACACGTATTCCAGGCTTGCTGTTAATCTCTCTGAGTGATTAAGGATTTGAAAAGTGCTACTGGCAAAATACCTTCTTTAAAGGGAAAGAAACTAATCTACCATGTATAACTTCATCTCCATTTCGATTTGTTAATCACAGCAGAGGGAGAGGTGAAGATTTTCATATTTTGCATAGCTTTCCTCCTGTGAGGGGAATTTGAGTATCGCTGCCTCTCTGAGAAAGAAAAAAAGTGACTATTGCCATATGTCAAAGTTTCATGGCCTGGAATATTATTATTAACAGTTTTGGCCTAACTTCACTGGCTGCTGGTGGGTGGGCAACTGGCAGTTATACTTCAGTGTGCGTGAGTTCTATGTATCCAAGTGCCTGCTTTTTGTTGAAGGCTTACGGGCCTTACATCTACCCTCTTCCCAGCATCTTCATGGATTGAAATGGGTAAGTATTACAAAAGGTTTTGACAAGTTGGCTGTACGTTTGTCATACTAAGCCATGCATGTGCTTAAAGCACACAGTTAATTTGAATATATCTTTATAACTTTGGATTGTTTTTGCTAGAATTGCAAAAAATATTTCCAGATGTGATTAGTCCCAAGGAACCAAAAATACTTAACTTTATGGACTAATTCGTACTGTATTTTAAAGCTGGTAATAGACAAATCAAAAAATGTGAGCTATGTAGTCCCAATTGGAAAATATAGAAAGAAGTAATAAATTTCATCCTAGTTAAGAAAGAAGGTAGGGAACCACAGGCATACTATGTGTATATGTATATATCTTTGTGTATTGCTTTAATTTCCTCTTCTTATTCTAACTGGTAAATGTAAAAGAAATGAAAATGAGTAGCCAAAAGGGAAAATTAATCTCACATAATAACCTTGTTTTTACTTTGTGTTACTTCTTTGTCTGAATTCCTCACATGTTATATTTCTATTTGGTCCTATGCAGTGTAAATTTCTGTATGTTAGGGTCCCAGAATCAATGCATACATTGTTACTTAGAACACGGCATGGTATTTAAATGAATGTAGCCCAGTGTTTCATTATTTGGTATTAGGGATCATTGAAGTTAGTGACCTTGTCTTCTGTTTGTGCATGTTCAAGTAATTCTGATAAGGGGTATTGGTGCACATAAGCTCCATTATTTCAATTGGATATAACTATAGTTGATATCTCAATATAACAAGGAAAAGTTGCAGTGAATCGTTTCTTGAAATCTTACTCAAGCCACTTCCAAACTTTGTTACTAAGAAATCCATCCTTAGTTATTATGAAATCTATTTGCATACAAATTCAAAGGTAGATCTCAACAGTCCATCCTCCCAACTGAATTTATGATTGTATATATTTTATTACAGTTCTAGACTTCTTTCTTTTTCTCTCTCATTAATTCATTAACCAAGTACCCTATAAACTAAAAGCAAGGTTATTCAAATCATCATTCATCTCTGATGTATCCACTTCTTCGTTACCAGACTACAACATTAAAATAGTGTAGTTTCCTAATTAAGATTATTCCCTAAAAACTTCAGCAAGTTTTTCCTTTGTTGTGTCACAGGTACAAAAAGTGGTTTCCGTGTCCTTGGGCAGAGGTCATTATTGCAACATAAGTGAGATTCTGCTCTGCCGACTAGGAGTGAAGGGAAAAATTTAGTCAGTGTACGGAATACCAGAATAGTAAAAAGTGATGCTGAAGGGCTGTAGACACAAGCAAGTTCTGTACACCAGTCACTAGGTCTCCATCATGGAGTATTTTATACACAGAGACCTCTACTGAATGCAGGTGAAACCTTTTCTTTTACTTGTATAACTTCTGATCACTTTACCAAATTCAGTGATGTTACTCCATGTTTAAATCAAAGTAGCTATGAGAAAGATATGGTTTACTTCTGCTTGGCTTATGTGTCTATGTGTAGTATAGGTAATCTCAAAACCTTGTCATTTCAGGCACAGGACTTTGTAAAATTTGAAATAAATTATCCTTGCTTTTCTTTCTTTCCCTTTTCCCTTTCTTTACTCCTTTCTTTCCCTTTTCCCCTCCACCTATTTCTTGTATTGATCAGGAGTCTGTAGTGTATTTTACCAGGGACATTCCGGATACTACACGAGAATCCGTAGTGAACATTTTAAGCTATTTATCTCTACATCTCATTAATTTGTTTTAACACCTTGTCACAGGTACAGCTCATATTATATTTGCCAAGTCTAAACTATGGGGAAATACATCTGTATTTTGCATGTAAATCTTAGAGATTACTTTTTTGTGTCAGCATGAAGATGCTGGAATGCAGAATAAAATAGTTGGCATCAGCCCTAAAAAAACCACGTACCTCACGGAACAGCCAAATGAAAAGAGTGGTCAGTTGGGACACAACAGTGTGTTGATGGAGTTGCAGGAATAAATGCACAGAAAATTTTCTTCCAAGTGCACATACATACACACACTTACAGTTTGTGCTTCCAGGATGTGCAGATGTTCTTTTTGACTTCCATCCTTTTGGACTTTTTTTGGAGCTATCAGGAAAAATTGTCAATATTCTGTGTCTTTTAAGAGGCTTACATTTATATTACAATGTGCTTTAATTCAGGCCTTAAGCCAAAGAAAGCTATTCTTAGAAGATGTGATTTGGTGTTGGAGTCGGCTTATTTGGTCACATGAAAATTTGGAGAGAGGTGAACAGTTTCATGGTTGCTTCTTGGGATAATACCACCACAGCACATTTCTCTGATGGAGCTAGTGTTATAAATAGTTTTTTGTAGGTAATTTGCTGGCTTTGGATTTCGGTGGATTCAGGTTTAAAGCAGTGTTTCTCAACCTCATTATGCTTGGAGATGTCTGAAAGGAGAACTAGTGGAGAAGCAGAAGAGATAAAAATCCCTGCGCACTGCAGATGTGATGCCACTTCATCGGACATCATGGGAAATGGCTTTTGCTCTAGTGATCGGAGAGTCCCCTCTCAGGCTGAAACGCAGGGAGCTGCTCACCTGTCCACATTTTCCCCATCTTTTCCCCTTTTTCCCTTCTTTGCTCCTTTCCTCCTTTCTCATAAGCCAACTATCTGAACATCAGAACTTTGTGCATAACTATTGTCTTACGAATATGTAAGTCTTGATGAGTGATCTGATACAAGCTACTCGGGTACATGATACAGTACCAGAAACAACTAACAGATGAAAGAGAAAATGCGTATGAATCAGGAAGAAGAAAAAATGGCAGAGGAAAGAGTGCAGAAGCACCAGTACAATTTTTTTTTTTTTTTCAATTCTCTGTCAATGAAAATATTATTCTTGGCACAACCTACAAGTTTTTAAACTAAACCACTGGAGATTATTTCAGATACTAAAGTTTGAGGGGTTTAATTGGATATTTTTAATATACATTTTTTAAAGAAGACTTAAAGTGAACAGTTTTGACTAAACCAAGTTGAACTTAATAAATGCTTATTTATTTTTTAATTTCCATATTTTTTTCCTCTGGGGAAGTTTTCTTCCAAGTATCTTATCTACACCGACTCAGGATATTGGTTCTCATGCATCCCTCAAACATTTAGCTCTTGTGCCATTTTGTATCCTGCAGGACATCAGTGGCTTCTGTCAGCTACAGATCGATGACATAATTGAAACGATCTCCACTGACCATAGAGAGGACTCCTCCTACCCTAGGTGCCTCGATTAAATGTGTATGGTCAGGTGGGGTGAATCCATGTATCAATCTGAGAAACCACAGAGAGATAGCTATGTATTGACAAATTCCAAAGGAATTTTTGTATAAAAATTTTAAGAACATGTTGGCATGTTGTCAGTAAGTCAAATTTGTTAAAAAGTGTGCCAAACAGAAATGTTCAGCCAGGTCAGACCAGTGACATTATGGCCCAGAGATTATTTAGCTTTTGGATACAGTATTGACCACCCACAAAGGAAATACAGATCTCTCATTTCTGTCTGCACTGAGCCAGGGGAAGTTGAAGAAAGATTCTGTATAAAAATTTGTGGATGCAGAGAGATGAGATGGATTTCAGTGTAATACCTAAGTTCTTGTCTTTGAACAGAAACAAAAATGAATTCTTCAGTATTTTTTCATTGAGATGGCTAGTAGGACACAGTGTAGTTGAGGAGTTTGAAGTTGTTTCAAGCTTTCTGTACGAGCTTTCACCTAAACAAACAAGCAAACAAACAAAACACCCATAAAGCTACAGTGAAATTTAAGTTGTGCAAGCGTTTTACCTCCAAAATTGCTTTATTTCCTTTATAATTTGTTGTTTAAAAATAAAACAAGAAAAACCCCCATCCAAACAAACAAAACCAAACCAACCAAGCCAAAAAACTCACCACCACTAACGAAGTTTTCATTTTACTTATTTACTAAAAATAGCTTTTGCTACCATGTCTCTTAAAGTGCACATTTGAAAGTAGAGTGGGGAAGAAAGAGAGAGAGAAAGGGGTGAGGTTTCAAGATGAATGTGTGTACAGAGGTCCCTCCTCCCTTACATTTCTAATAGCTTAATTAGAATGGGGAAGTTCAAATTAAATCTGTTTTATTAATAACCATTGAGACCTCCTTTTAAAATAGTTTCCTTTGAATAATACATTGTTTCTAATAACTCTAAATTGTTTAATGATTCCTTTTTCATTATAAAAATGGATTATTCTCATTAGATTAATTATGTATTCACATAATTAGGCAATTCACATTGATCATCTGCCTTTTTCATTGCATTCCCAGTTACAGATATAAAACAAAATGAAAAACATACTCTCAGATTAGGTAAAACTGAAGTGTATTAGGTATACTCTCATTGAAGGAAGAACAGATTAACATCTTCCCAAACATTCTAACTTTTTTTTTTTACATTACCTTTCACTTCTGAATTTTTGATAATTTAAGAGTTGTTTTTATAGATTTCTCATATTATCTGTTTGTCTGGGTTTTTTTACACAAGTTTAACTTATTAACTGCTAGTTTTATTTTTTTCACCTTCATCCTAAGTCTTTCTAATCATTGTTTCACCACAGAACTTGTAGCCCTTTTGGATGCCTAAATTTTCATCTGCATCTGTGAACACTTTGTATCTGTCTTGCTTTCAAAGATGACTGCTTTACCACTCCTAAGTCCCAGCCTGAAAAGGTATTGGAACTGCTATGGTTAAAGCTTCAAAATAAATTTCATTGAAATATGAGAGCAATGGATTTTCAAGCACCATTTTTTTCAGTCTTTAAGTCATACACTTACATGTGTTAGTGAGTGTGAGAATTTTCATATGCTCACAGATGTGCACTCAGTTTTATTCTTAGATGTGGTATACTTATAATATTTCCATATAGTCACATTGTTTACAGTGCTGGAGCGCTGTGTCTTTGTTCTACGTTGAATAAAAAGCAGCCTGGGAAAGCTTTATTTTTCTACCATATATTCAAGGAAAGGATCTTATAAAGAAAACAGTGTAATAATGAAAAATAAAATGCCAAATTTTGATTCATAGAATCATAGGGTTGGAAGAGACCTCTGGAGA
>VXBO01007328.1:1789-54151 GCA_013400135.1 Rhinoptilus africanus
AGTCTTCAGGCACCTCGCCTGTTCTCCAGGACCTTTCAAAGATGGTGGAGAGCGGCCCAGCAATGACATCTGCCAGCTCCTTCAGCACTCACGGGTGTATCCCATCAGGGCCCATGGACTTGTGAATGTCTAATTGAAGTAACTCATCCCTCACTTGATCCTCTTTAACCCAGGGGAAGTCATTCTCTTTCCCTGTTACTTTCTCCAAGGCCTTGGGCTCTTGAGGGTTGGGCTGAGTAGTAAAGACCGAGGCAAAGAAGGCATTCAATAACTCCGCCTTCTCCGCATCCTCCATCACCATGGCTCCTGTGTCAGTCAACAGTGGGCCCACAACTTCTCTGGTCTTCCTTTTTCCTCCAATGTACTTGAAGAAGCCCTTCCTGTTGAGCCTGACATCCCTTGCCAGGTTTAGTTCTAAGGCAGCCTTGGCTTTCCTCGTTTCATCCCTGCACTCTGTGGTGAATGGCAGAGCATTAACATTGGGCATTAACATTGGGCAGAGCATAACTTTGGGCATTAACATTTTTTCTGTCACAACTTTGGCTGTCTGCAGACTGTTAGGCACCCAAGTAGTTAGTTGGGAACTGCTGATCAGCTTTTTGGACTTTCATGTGTAGATCCCAATTACTTTGTATTTTGTCATCTAAATGTTTTAAGACACCAAAGAATGGTTTGGTATAAGTCATTCAGTAAAGTGATCTATTGAAAAGAAAAATGAGAGACCAGTAAATCTTATATATGCAATGTTTTCATGTTTTTGTTTGTCAGCAGTTTAGAACTGAAAAAACCCCCAGCCTCTGGGGGACTGAGTTGAGTTCTCTGCCTATTGCAGTCAACAGTTTCATATCATCTTCTTTTGGAATTATATTAAATATTATTATAAAATTAAAATATTTGATCCTCTTTTTAATGTATAAAATGATTTATGGGAGCATTATCTACTTCTGGGATTGTTAATTTGTTTTGAAATCAAGTTATAAGCTCTACTTTGGAAACTGTTCACAAACACAAATGTATTTAAAAAATTCAGGAGACAAACTTATATTTAAAGCTTTTATCCCCAGGGAAAATAGACACCTTCTTGAATTTCAAAATCTTGACAGTGTTAGTGATGTTTAGATAGTTTCAAAGTATCTGACACTCTAAACCAATTCAATTATTCTTCTTTTGGATTATGTATTAAGAATTGCAGTGTAAGTGTTATTGGAAGAAAAGCTCTTAGAATTTAATAAGATTTAATTCAGTGATTCATATCCACTGCTGTTTTGTGGTGATGATGAACAGAATTTATCTTGGCTGAACTGCATGTCCTGAAAGGAAATTATTTGATCCTACAGTACTAGTTAGATTTTTCAAGAACAGGCACTGCTGTTTTTAAATTTATACACTCAAAGGAAATTTGATTGCTATTTTTGTCCAGTAGCACAAGATTTCCCAAATAAGGCACATAATTCCAATACAAAAAAAGTAACTAAACTGAGATGTTGCAAGAGGATTTTCTCTTTGCAGATGTCAGACAAAGAATATACTAAATTGTATCATGGGCATAAAATCTATGCACACTTACATGCCTCATTTTTTCCCACAACAGACAAGCTTGGAGCTTAAAATAAATTCATGGATACAGAGAGCCCTTAAAATTTTGAGATGAATGTCTCTTCATACAACATCTGAACAACTTGCCAAAGAACAGTAATGTACCAAGACATAGAAAGAAAGCAAGATGGCAACTAACAGAAATATCTAACTATATATGTTTAAAGTCATCACCAATTTGCCAATAAAGGTAAAGTCTTAAAAATCATGCTATCTCAGACTGAGACTCAGACAATAAGAGTGTCAGAAAAATGAAGTAAAGAATCAGTGTTTTAAAATAACAGTGCAATGCTCTCTGGAGTTTTTAAAGCTGAGATAAGTTACCTTGTTTTCTGCTATCACTGTTAAAATGTCTACAAATATGGTAGGTATCAGTGAAAATTAACCAAGACTGTTTCGTCTTATAGATTCATTAATACCATTTACTACAACAGTGATATTATTAATAGGATAAACAATTTAATGTTGTGGGTTTTTTTTCTTTTAGGATTTGTGCTCTTATTTGTGCTTAGCTGAACTTTTATCCACAAGAACAGTGGTTAGCTGTAATGCTTCTTAGAAAATGCATATCAGACAAATGTAGAATAAAATCCAATCAAAGCCTTGGACTGGATACTGAGGTGGAAAAGTATGCCATAATATCTTTTGATAGGGTGGAGATGATATAAATTGTCGTGTCATAGTGCTTAAAGAATGAAAAGGGTCTACATCATTATATCCAGCTTCCTGTTATTTCTGACAGCTACAAGACAGAATGTCATTTATATATTTATCATAGTACAAGTGAAAATTCAGTAAGTTCCCAGTACTCTGTGGGAAGGTTATTCTGGAATAAAATTATTATTTCCTAAATTAATTAATAGACAGTCTATATACACGGATTCTTACATCCACATTATCTTTGGTCTTAAACAAATCTTCTTCACATGTATTATTTTGTATTTGTAAAGATCATCTGTATTCAAGGTCAGGTTGGATGGGGCTCTGGGCAACCTGATCTAGTGGAAGATATCCCTGCTTATTGCAGGGGGTTTGGACTAGATGACCCTGAAAGGTCCCTCCCAATCCAAACTATTCTACAATTCTATGATTCAGACCTCTCATATCTCTCAGCCTTCAATCGACAAATGAGCCATTAGAAATCTCATGAAGTTCCAGAGAAGGAAAATGCAAAGCCCTGCACCTGGTGGCACCAGAACATGCTAGGAGCAACTAGGGAAATAGTCTCTGCAGAAAAGAAAGTGTAGCTCCTGGTGGACAAGTGGACCAGGAGACAGAAATGTGTTTTGATAGCAAAGAAGCTCAACAGCTTCCTGCAGGTTGAAAAAGGTGATCCTTCCCCTCTTCTCAGCATCAGAAGTGCTGTTTCCAGTGAGTGGGCTCCTCATTACAAGAGAGGAAGGACATCCTGGAGTGAGTTCAGGAAAGGGAAAGAAAGATGATTAAAGGACTGGAGTATTTTTTATGAGAGGAGGGACTGAGAGAGCTGAGACTGTTCAGCCTGGATAAGAGAAGGCTCAGGGGGGCTCTTATCCATGTGCATAAAAACCTGATGAGTGGAGCAAAGAAGATGGAGCCAGACTCTTCTCAGTAGTGCCCAGTACCAGGGCAAGTGCCAATGAGCACAAACTGAAAGACAGAAAAATGCATTTAAGTATAAGAAAAAACCTTTTTACTGTGATCAAGCAGTGGAACAGATTTGCTCAGAGAGGCTGTTGAGTCTCCACCTTTGGAGATGTTCAAAACTTGATTGGACATAGCCTTGAGAAATCTGCTCTCACTGACACTACTCTGAGCAGAAGAGCTGGACCAGATGCACTCCAGAGGTTCCTGACCACCTCAGCCACTGTGTGACTCCATGCAATCCTGTGACTCAGAAAGGCAAACTTTTATGCACTATGTCTAATTTTGTCTAAACTGACCAGGAGGTCCATGCTGGGACTCTGTTTCTCTACTCAGGCTGTAAGAAGAATTGACTGGCACTATTGGATGCTTCTTCTGCATTTCTCCTCTGTGAAAACCAGGGACTGGTTCATAGAAGTGAGCTGTGTGCCAAGGCTGTGCTCTGTTCTGAAATCTGGCTGGGGCATGTATTACGAATTTTAAAGCACTCTTGAGTCATAAGAAAATGAGAACACTCATATGAGGTGAAGCTCAGTCTTAAGCTAGATCACTATGCCATCTCCAGCACTGTCCAGTAATGGGTGTGTAAGGAAAAGTATAGCAATAAGGCAAACACAAAGTGGTAGTTCCTTGGAATATTCTTCTAGCTTTCAGTTAGGTATCTCAGGGACTCCCTGCGCTAGAATTGCTATAGAGGTAGTTCACAGACCTTTAAACGCATGTGATGGGGTGTTTTTTTGTTTTTTGTCTTTGTTTTGGTTTCGTTTGGTTTTAGTAATAAACTATCCAGCTGCTTTTTAAATTATGTAAAGTATTTAACTTGAACAATGTTCTGTGGCATGGAGATACAGAGCCTAACCAATGCATGCTGTGAATGACCACCTAACTCTTCTGACCCTGACATCCGTTCTCTTCAGATAATGGTGATGTCTCCTTTTCTTTCTAGCTTTGGAAGAAGATGATTCTTCACCTCATACTTTACAAGGGACACCAAAGTTGGCTGAATATGGTCCTCAGGCTGTTATTTGTCACACTTCCACTGCAGCCAGTGGAGCTCTGACAAACTGTGCACACTTCAGGACCAGTTCTTCATTTCATTCAATTGCTTTGGGATAAAGCTTCTTCTTGTTTTGAGGAGAAAAGAAATGTTAATTTATACAGGAAATACCCAAGAAGATAACTTTATCTATTGTTTTGAATAGAATTATAACATTACTGCATAATTTTACAAGGCTCTACATAGGATTTGCTCATTCTGCTACCACCTAGAGAAGGATTTAATATCTATAATATTCAGATTTTGTAAAAGATTCACAGACCACATACGTTATTCTTCTTCGTATATTATTTAGGATTTAAATAAGATTTAATAGCTATTTAAGAGCGTTAGAGAATGTGATTTTGAAAATGTGATTGTAATTTAGTCCGACTATGAATAATGATTTTCTTCATAGATACCAAAGTCTTGATTTTAATGTCAGTTAAATCAGATTTATGAGAGAAACCTCATGTTATAAAACTGCAAATGAGATCAGATCCAATTATTAATATCCCTTGAATAGGTAAATATTAAGCCCTCACAATCTCACTAAACTTTGCACGACTAAACATATAGAATTTTTTTATTATTATTATTTAATAGAAATGAACAAAATCCAGTGATAACATTTGGAATAATAAAAGCCTGTGGTGAAATAATATGGTTTCAAGGCTGTTGCTTTGCAATGAAATTATGACAAGTAATGAAAAAAAACACGCTACATCTGTAATACCATGTCCCCCCTCGCCTTGCCAAACCATCACGACCCCAGAACAGTGATAATACAGAGTTTACTTCATGATTTAGAACATAAGTAACCTAGCTTCAAATTATTGTTATACCTTACACTTGGCATTTGAACCTGTGTTTTGTTCTTCAATGGGTTCTATCCTGATAAACTATGCGAACTGAAGAGAGAAATGCTCACTTTCTGTCACAAAAAAAAAGTCCTATCTTTCATTTACTATTTTCTCCTTTTTCTTGTAAAATAAATATATCCTTGCTAAACATTTATTTATTTACAGCTTTTTTTTTTCCTTAAGAGAATCATATTTGAGAAAGTTAAAAGCTTTTATTAATTGTTCCCCCACCACCAATTCAACAGCAATGATTGATTGCATACACTTTTTGTGAGTCTATAGATTTCTGTAATGGTTATATGGATTACCATACAAGTCAATATATTACTATTCCAGAAGCTAGCAGTCCATGAATTCTGTTATAGGCCCACAATGGCATTATTTTTTTCACTTCATAATACATACATTTATGATTTTAAAATATGACTTTTCATGTTGAATTGTGAAAAAATTGAAACCATTCTGTCTAATGGATATTCATTAAGCTTGACTGAAAATTACTCTCCCTTTATATGTCAAACTTAGAGATTTTCAATTTATTCACATCTTTAAATGGAACATAAAATAAACCAAAAAATCTCTTTCATATATCAAAAAGAAGAATAAAAATATATTTTCATTTGCATAACATAGCATTTTGCTTACAACATGCTTTTAAAATATATTTTTAAATAAAACTAGGTCTTATTATATTTCATAGAATCATAGAATCTTAGAATCATAGAATCATAGGCTTGGAAGGGACCTCGAAAGATCATCTAGTCCAACCCCCCTGCCAGAGCAGGGTCACCTAGAGCACATCACCCAGGAACGCGTCCAGGCGGGGTTTGAATGTCTCCAGTGAAGGAGACTCCACAACCTCTCTGGGCAGCCTGTTCCACTGCTCTGTCACTCTCACAGTAAAAAAATTCTTCCTGATATTCCTCTTGAATCTCCTATGCTCCAATTTACATCCATTACTCCTTGTCCTATCACTGGTCATCACTGAAAACAACTTCTCTCCATCTTCCTGACACTCCCCCTTTACATATTTGAAGACATTGATGAGGTCACCCCTCAGTCTCCTTTTCTCCAAACTAAAGAGACCCAGCTCCCTCAGCCTTTCATAACATATTGAATGCTTAATTCATTTTGTTTCACCCCTTTTTATGATATTAAGATATCATTAAAACTGTTTTTGTGAAAAAGATTTAAATAGATAGTATTATTATAATAAAGCAACCATAATAAAAGCCATTATTATAATACAAATAAATATATTACTAAATTTAGAATTAGAAAAAATAAGCTCTAGTTTTCCCACTGGATACCAGAGGTAATGGAAACCTGAATTCCCATTTTATCTCTGATACAAAATTTTTTATAGCCTTAAGTGAGCTCCATAATCTTTCAGGCAACATTTCCTTTGCAAGAAATGCAGTGAGAATTAATGAGCTGCTAACGGTATGAGGTTGCAAGTCATTTAAAAACAGGACCAGATTTGGGTTTGAATAAAATCTTAATCTATCCTAATTTTCTCAGGACAGCAATTGGCCTAAAGATGTATTTTGGATTTTGTTTAGAAGGACCATATTCTAGGCTCAACCTGGGAGAGAACAAAATACTCAGAAGTTTATGAGAAGTTGATGAGAAGCTGAATTCCTCTTAGTCCTGCCCTGTGGAACATATGACTCCAAATGAATTCCTCTCTCAGGCAAAGCATCACAATTTTTAATCTGTATTACTTTTTTCATTTCTAATCTTAGGGAAAATATCAAAACTTACATCTCCAGATCTTGGCACTCCTTTGGGGAAATATCAGTGTCTTCTCCAAAGACTGGATATCCAGACTAAAAGGGTGCTTACTAGAGGACATTCAAGACAGATTAAGATCTCATACGGAAGAATTGGTCACTCATAGTCTTCTCTCACTTAGTCAGAAAGAGTAAAAATGCCAAATATGTTGCTTCCCTTTCCAAATGGACACAACTGTAAGTTAGCTGTGTATATTTTCTGTCTTTCTTTATGCTGTCAAAATACAAAGGAATATAGAGGGGATAAATTTCCACCTTCTGTCCAGGGGGGGCCTGAGAGAGCAGAGAACAGATTTTCAGGATGAAAAGGAGAAAATCTGAACATTACTAGGCCATGCACTCTGTATATATTAATAATGAGCAAAGACCAAGAAGCTTATTCCGTGTATGAACAAGAAGTAAACTGTAAAAGTGCAGAGGATTTCGGGAATCATATTTTCTCTTTACAGTTCCTTCCCATCTAGTTGAAAGAGTGCTCCTTTGATTTAGGCTTCATATGTGTTAAAACCCAGCATGTTTTCTACTTTCGTAAATCTTTAAATCAGGGTCAGCATAACATTCAAAGTGCTTGTATTTCTACTGGTATAAACAAGAGAAGCATTTACTTTTCTTTCTTTGGATCCCTAGTATTTTAATAAATGGTGCTTTGGTGAAATACTGCTAAACTTTATCATAGTGAGCTCTCCTCTCAACAAACTAAACTGTGAGCTGGAATATGATCTGGTTTCTTTTTAGACTGTATTAATTTTCTTTTAAAGGAAGTTTTACGTCAAAAAGTTAGACCTTAATTCATGGCCTGACTTCACAGTCACACAAAACAAACTTCAGCCATTAAAAACAAATCAAACACACTTTATAACATGGACATCTTCTGTAGCAAGCCATTTAGATGGAAGGTTGGAGTCAATTTGCACAATATACAATTCAAAACATTGATAGGAAAGCCAGTCTTAGTTAAATGTTGACATTTGTTGAAGGATTATCGCATTGATCTACTACTTTACTTGACTTTGTTTTTAAAACTATATAATTAAATCAAACTAAACAATGGAGAAAATGGAGGCCAAAGGAGGTTAAGTTGCATTTGTTAACATTTCATCACTATTTATTAACATACAATATGATTTGCAGACAAAGGCAGGATCAGTAAGAAGAAAAAAATGTGAAACAGCCAAAACCACTGTGCACAGTACTTTGAAGTGAATATAAGTCAGTGTAAAAATCAGTCATCTCTAATGAAAAACAAGGGTCTGAGCATGAGTTCTTGAACGTAGTATGAGTGATTTTATTGACTACAGAAAGATTTTAAACATTAATCATATTATTGTTTAGTTTTTGTGTCCTGATAGTGCCTCAGGGTGCAATTAGGATCACTGACCTTCATTGTGTTAAATATTTTATGGATAAGACAGAAAACACAGTTTCTGCCCTAGGAACCTGACAATTCATCTTTGATATTCAGCTAAAATTCTTTATAATTTGGAATTACATTGAGTAAAACTGGAAATAAATTTAAGACAGAGGTTGAATGTTCTTCTTCCTTACTGTAACTGGAATAAATGGAGTTACTTCAAATTTATGCAGGGTGAAGTATAACGAAAAGTGTTTCTATAAAGAAGTCTCCTCTGCTTCTAAGCAAAATGGGACAGTAATACCCAAATTTAAGCATGGTTCAACAAAGTCTATCGTGCCCCGGGTTTGCTAGGAGTATGATTAGTTCTGCAAGAATGTAAATTTGGGAAGTATTCGAGAGACAGTAAGGCAGGGGAACCTTTTCAGACGTACTATTTCTTGTAGTAGTATCCACATTTTCTTTGTGGGCGCACAAATATAGGGAAAATGCATTGTGGGACTTCAACTGGAGGGAAACAAATGTTTTCTGCCTGGCACAGTGCTGTATCTTTGCTACTCTGATAGCTTCCATGCCCATGTAGCTCACCAGCTAGCTGATCTCCTGCATCTCACACTACATCTTGAAAAGCTAGAAAACAGCTGCAGCACTGTGATGGGAATGCAGGAGCTGGCAGAAGCACAGCAAAGAAACAAGGGAGTAATGCCTGCAGGAAAACCTGGCGTAAAATGGCATCCAAGAACAATTGTAAATGCCTTTCTGTCCTTGTACTGCCATCACTCTCCTAGCTGTGGAAACCTGTGAAACCTTGAGACCACCAGCCTCTCAAATTGCAGCTGCGGTGCATGACACTTTCATCACCACAGAACATGCCAGCAGCAAATGCAGTTTCAGAAGCTATTCATGTTATGACATTTTCTTGCTTGTTGCATGCAAATTTCACATGCCAGAAAGGATGTTGTGGAGACATTTCCCAGTTCTTCAAGGACATCTACCCCTCCTGTTCCTTTTAACACTGTCCCATCCACTTGCCAAGCTTGCCTTTATAGATAAGGAGCAAATGTGAAAAACACCTACAGACTCCCTGCCAAATAATTTGTTTTTCCCTTTATCAGTTGTTTCTAACTTGAATTTATTCCTCTATGGAGTTTTACTCTCTTCTGACTAGGTGAATTTATGTACAGGTTTTTCACTTGTTATACAGGATGTAGAAGAAAATAACTAACAATATGAAAAAATACCCATTTAGGTAAAACACCTAAAACTTTTGGCTTGAGACCAGGAATCAGGATTAGCACTACTGTAAACTAGAAATATATTGTTGATATTGGCATGCCAAAGGGAATATGACAGGTTTTTAACTCTGTTTAAGAATTCCTTTGGGTATTTCGGTCCCTAAAAATATAGCTGTTGATACTGTAGCGGTCTTTCCCAGGACAGATATATACCCACACATGTTTCACTATTATACAGAAAATTAGCTTGGTCTAGGTAAAGCTCATTGTTTATTCCAAGGAAACAGGACAGAAAAAGAAAAAAACTTCAGTATCTTGGGCTAGGAAGCATATCTATTCTCTTTTTCATTAGTTTTTTGTCATTAGACCTTGAATAAGCTAACCAGTGCATATTCTTATTTATAATATATACAGCTTTAGACTCTTTCCCCTCTCTGACAGAAGCTGGTTTTGATTTTCCATTTCCTGAGAGTTAGTGCATTTTTCCATGTCTTAGATGTATTTACAGTCCATGTAAGCAAACACCCACAGAATGGTTATGCTGTTCCTCTTCCAATCTCTTTGAAAGACACCTGTGATACAGCCACAAAACAACTGTCCATTACTATGGATTCAATAAAAACTGAGCATAAAACTTATTATATGATTCTGGTTATCTGTCTTATTTATCTATTGCCTGTTGTCTAAAGAGTAAGAAATTTGTTGTTCTCTGAAAGGGATATTTTTCTTGTGGTTTTAAGTAATGTCTTGCATAAAAAGAGCACCAACTTTTCTAGTATAAGAGTCAGACTAATATTACTGTTCCATTCCAAATGATAACCATTATGTCAGTGACAATAAGTACTAATTTTAATCAATAAACTTTGTGCATAAGAATTAAAGTGTATTTAAAACAAATTATTTTCATAGAATCATAGAATCATAGAATCATAGAATCCTAGGGTTGGAAGGGACCTTAGTAGATCATCTAGTCCAACCCCCCTGCCACAGCAGGGCCACCTTAGAGCAGGTTACACAGGAACGCGTCCAGGCGGGTTTTGAATGTCTCCAGAGACGGAGACTCCACCACCTCCCTGGGCAGCTTGTTCCAGTGCTCTGCCACTCTCAAGGTAAAGAAGTTCCTCCTCATGTTTAGGTGGAACTTCCTATGCTCAAGTTTGTTTCCATTCTATGCTCAATTTTGGTTCCATTATTCATGCAGACTTCTCAGAAAGACTGGCATACCAAAAATGAGAAGTAAAAAGGAAAAAAAAAAATTAGTCTTAAGGACGGATAGTTCTTGCTCCTGCTTCTTCTGTATGACTTCTTCTCTTTCCCCTATCTGGTAATAGCTTTCCCTCCACTCCTTCAGCACTTCCTCTTCACTCCTACAGCATAGGACTTCATTTGAGGAACCATAACAAAGTAGTTGGAGAATGGAAAAGTCTGTAGCCCTGCCCTGTAGGAGGAATAGCTGAGTTTGCTTCATGCAGGGTGCTGCTGGGACCTTCAGTTCATGTACAAACAAATTATAGAGCACCAAAATTGACTGGATAACTAGAGCGTGTACCTCTATACTGCTGTGAGTTGTACCAGATCAGTTTTATACTCTCCATTAGGTTTAAATTTATAATTAAATAATTAATATTTCTATAAATTTACACATATTTGCAAATATATGTATATACACATATATAGTTATGTGCATGTACAATTATATACACATAAACATAAAGCACTGTGAATGAAGCTTTATGTCCACTGTTACAAGTAAAGACCATCTTGCTCCTTGGCTCTCATTGAGATTTGAAAATTACATCCCTGGAAAAATAATTCTTCATAGATTTGTAGTAAGATGAAAGTTTCAGTGATCATATGGTATGGATGTTCCACACACAAAATATATATGCTTATATATAAACGCTTAGTGTCTTAGGAAGACTGTTTTTACCAGTTACTTCTGAAAAAAAAAATAGTGAAGCTTTTCATCTTACAGTAAAAAATATATCCAACATTGGTTTTACTGCCACCATCTTATAATAATTACATTCAATGTTCAGCAACCGATGGCACCAGAGACATATTTCCACTTATGTCTATTGTTACAGGTTATCAGCTACTTCAGACATAAGTAAATTATTCATGTTTCCCTATTTATAGGGGAACATTGTACCATCCATAACCATTGTACCTCAGCAAATGCCTTTATCTCAGCATCAGTACTGCACTAGGCTTCTGCATCGATGTGCCCTTGAAGCACGAAGCCTTCATGTTTAAGCACAGTTTTCCAAATGAAAAGCTTTGACACAACCTTAAAATATTATGTCAGGTGAAAAGAGCAGGAAATGGAATTATTTTCATCGCATATAAATAATAATAGTGTTTATTTATAAATACATCTTGGAAAAATTTTAAATAGAGGATGATGTTGAATTTTTCAAGTGCCTTGTTGGATCAATGGCACTACTCTCCCTTTCTTCTTTTGGTTAGTAATAATGAAATTTATTTCAACTTCAGCATCTGGCTTATTGGCACAGTCAGTTGGAGCATTTTCCATTTTCCACAGGTTATTCATATATTTCTAACCAGGCCCTGTCGTACTTTCCATTTCCATTTGAATTCATTGTGCCAGATCCTCCGTCAGCAATGAACACTCTATCTAAAGCCTGTTGAATTCAGTGGAAAATGTACTTCTGATTTCTGTCTTGGGATCAAGGCCCATATACTATAAAAATTGCTCTTGCAGGCAGTAGAGCAATCTCTTAATTGAGTGTAACCATCAGCTGGTGAATAAAATCCCATTTGCCAATTGAATCCACCAGCTGCACCTCACTATAGAGAGCAAGTAGGTAAAACAGGGTAGTATTAGGAAGTTAAGATGGCTGCAGATGGATCTCTGCATATGGTATCTATCATCCAAATCCGGTACAGTAATTCCTTTTTCAGTGTGAGAATATGGCAGCGTGTAAATGTTTCACAAATTCAGGGATATGTTTTCAGTGGATTATACTGCATGAAGTGTTAGATTTTGGATTTGAAAGTCTGCGAAGTACTGGCTGTCAGTATGTCTTTCATATGAATTACAGCTGGCTAGAAAACAAGAATGCTACATTATGGGGAAAAAAAATAAAAAATAAGGCCACCAAAATCCAAACCTCAGCTATCACAGAAAAGTCTTTGGTTTTTTTCACTGGCATCGCAAAAAGCAAACAAGCAAATGAGACTGCCTCCTCTGCTCTTCCTTCTCCCCCTCTTCTCAGTCAATAGCTCTGTGGTTAAGCCATTTTTCTGGCATACAACAGGTACAAGTTCAAAGCCCCTCCAAAACGAGCGCTTCCACCAGAGGTGTCCACAGCTGCAGTGTGAAGGGCTGCACAGCTGTGTGCTCCGGAGCCAGTCGGGGGAATAAATCGCCCCCGCGTCCCCAGATGTGTAACATGAGAGGGGTGGGAATGTTGCAGCCGGGACTTCTTTGCTGCTCCACATTCAGTATGCCAGGGGCAAATGCTGGGTTGATGTGAGCCACCAGTGACAAACAGAGCAGAAGGCTAATGCCCACATCCACATGAATATATTCATGTTAGCTCCGATCATTAGGTTGTTGCCTCTTCTGGAGTAATCAGTCTTGTCTCCTCTGTTTCTCCTCTAAGATTTGACTCCAGACTTGTGAAGTAGTCTAGTGACATTTTTGTGAAAATAGACATATTGCCACTAACAGTTACAGTTGACATTTCGTTGCTACTTAATGGAAAAACATTTTTGCTGAAATATTCCTTTCTGTTTTCACATCACACTTTTAAACTGTTAGAGGAAGTGGTGGGTGTAGCAGGACGGCAATCTCAGCAAACGATCAGAGGAAAATCAGTGAAATAAGCCTTGAGCTAAAGGAAAACCAAAAGCAAGTAAGGGAGGTTTCTCAAAAATTAGCAATAGGAAGTCAGGGTGACTTCTGCTCCTAAATCTTTTAATCTGCTTGATACTGCTATCTTAAATATTTCTGCAGACCAGTTTTCTGTCACCTGAATGTTGCCACTACCGATGATGATTTCACTTCACTAGGAAATATTATTCTGTTTCTAGGAAGTAAATGTTGTAACCAGGATGCTATAAAACAACAATAAATTCATAATAACTTCCTTAAAGCATGATATTCAAAGAAGTTAATATTGTCTGCTCACATAGCAAGTCATGACCATTCAGTAACAGAACAGCCTGAGAAATTCATCTCGAGAAATGAGAAACTGTAACATTTTCTTGCTCAGTGATTACAGAAGAAGAAACATCTGAAACACTGGCAGATAAATTAATATGTTGGCTCATATAGTAGGTGATTGTGAGAGTAAAGTGGATGATACGCAGGAGAAACCTTTGGAGATAAGCCCTGTTGTAGGTATAAGGATTCTAAATCAGGTACGGTACTTCCTTAAATATCTCAGAAAATGGTGATGATTTAGTATCCCCCTCTAGATAGAAAACAACCATATGGGAGATATGTATGGTGGTTTGATACTTCTCTTCCTTATCCTATGTCTAGTAAACATGAATCAACGACAAAATACCGTTGAGTTGGAACACAAACTTGTTCACAACCACTCTGCAGAAATGGTAATAACTTCATTTTTTCACATGAATAAAAACATCACATACAGCTTCTGAATTTAATCTTTTGACCACTTTGCTGAGAACTGTGTGAAAATCACAATTGTTTCTAGTTAGAATCCTGCACAGCCCTATGGGAGTGCTGAGACTATTTATGTTTTGAGCTTTCTTATTATAATATGCAAGATTATTATTTTCCTGGAAGAATCTTGGGATAGAGCTTTGTGGTTATTTGTTAAGTGGAACATCTAAATAGCAGTATTGTGGTTAGACAGAAATAATGGAATATGTGGTTTACCATATAAGGATCTTTTTTCTCTCTCATTTTCAATAGTATTGTAGCTCAATTTCCCCTTTTGTGTTGTATTTATAAATCTGTAATAAATCGAGGACTCATTTTATTGTGCATTTAAGCCTAGTTACTTCTTTGGTGGGCCCAATCTGGTATTTAGACATCTAAGTGCTTGAGAAATTCCACCATTATTTGCAAATATAATTATTTGCAGTATCAAAAAGACAAGTGAAAAGGTGGTGTTCTCTTTGGAAATCAGCCCTTCTACATCAAGTATTTATTTATATAATACACACAAGAGGCTGATTCACTTTTGTAAAGATAGAAGTGGAATTCTTGGAAAATCCCAAATCACTCTCTCTCTTCTCATGTATTACAAAAAGTCATTATACACAGCGGTACTGAAGATTGTATTTAAGTTCTAGACTTTTTTCTGAATGTTTGGCATATATCATATATTCATAGAGAAATTAATAAACATAAAAGTCTTACTAAGTGGTTTTGCAGAACTGGCTGTAAGGAAAGAAGTGATTTTGATAGATATTTATTTAACTATCCCATAAAAAATGTAATACATAATTATATATATTTAAGTAAAGCTTATTTTTAGAATTCAGCAATTGCCTCTGAAATTACTTTGTCATATATTGAATTTTATCTGTTTCTTATTGTATTATGGAGAAGTTTCCTAGTTTGCATATAATGATTTCCATTTAATCCACATATTGGTAATTTGATCTACTGTCAAAATATCTGGAACTGGATCACAGGAATAATAACTCTTTTTCAATTGTGTTTGCTTTAAGCAAATATTTCTAGAAAATTCTCAACAGAGATTTTTTTTTAAATAAAGAAAAATTAGTTGAAGAATGAGAAAAAGAAAATGTTATGACAGACAAAAGAAATGTAGCTAATACAAATTATGTGATAATTTAAAATGCAAAATTATTATGCAGAACATGATGGTCCTTTGGATAACCATTTATCAGCCATTTATTTAAGCCATTTAAGGAACAAGAACACACTTAGGGTAAGTAAGAGAGTGGGCATCCTACAGATATATTATTCTGTAGAAATTACTTCTAATGCAACTTAGATAAATATTGCTACATATTAATTTTTGTTAGCTTTTAGTAAAGAAATGTGATATTCTGGCACATGACCAGTTCACAGATACAGAGGACAACTGTAAGTGAATAATGTCTCAGAAATATTTGTGAAGAATTAACAGGAGAGTAAAGACAGGAAAAGCTATCTGAAAGTTTTCAAAGTAAGGTGCAGCAAAATATCAGAGAAAATTAGACCCACTGTGTACATCTTGAGCATGCAGGTGACAAATGTGAATCCTGCATTTCCTCTAGAGTAAAACTCAGGTTCTCTTTTTCATCATAGGTTCTGAATATCTTGAGACGTAAACATTTGCACCACTTCCACTTGCATCAGTGTTTGGTATTATGAGCATATGATTCCCTGTGAAGAAATAGGAAATTTCTGAGGAGAATTGCAGACAATGACCATCCAGTGCTTTCCTTGCCAATTGCATTTCAAACCCACTGATATGATTCACATTCTGATATTTCAGTCTGTCTGTATCCAAGAACAATTTTTAATTTATACTGTCAATGCTATCTTCACAAAATAGAAAAGACAGGATAATTGGGCATAAATTATAACCTTTGTCAGCCTTCTGAAAACTAGCTGTTTCTAGTTAGTCAACCAGCTGAGCTATGGAAGAACAGTTCAGAATTTAACCCTCATTTCCTACCCATTCGTTAGCAGAAAGCAATTTAAATAAAGAAATCAATAAATAAGAACACAAAGTTCCCACCAATATCAATCTGACAGTCTTGACTTTCTACTGAGAAAAAATAAAAAAAACAAGACATGCTATTAGATGTGGTAAAATTTGAACTAGAGCAGGGAAAATCTTGAATTCTTAGAAATCTTAATAGTTTTAAATGTATTCCTTTTTACCCAGCACCTAACTGTAAAGCACACTGAAGCATCATTGCCCAAAGGATGTTGAGGAGGCATTATCTTTCTGGCAGAATATAACACTGACTGGGTCATTGTATGTCCTGGAATGGTTTAAATGATCACCCCACAGACAAGAATGAGAATCAATCCATAGTTGATGTGTTAGGGCCCAACATGAAATATGGGGAGACCTTATTCTGAAGCCCTGTTTTAAGTCTAAGAGAAAGTTGATTTAAATCATAGCTTTCTTCCACTTCTGCGAATGTCTTAATTTTTGAGCTACATTATTGTTGTCTTCTTTGGTTGAACCAGGATAGTGATTAATGTTGGTGTAAAGTGACTGGAAAATTTTAAGCCACTGCTCTGGCAGAGAAAGAAAGAAAGAAAAATAGGAACTGGGTTAGATGGGGCCATATTCTTCTTTTAGGTACTAGAATTGTAAACTCTTAACGCTTCCAGAGAATCTTCCTGTCAAAGTCAGTTTTTTTCCTCCTTTGTGAATCTAAAGTGACAGCATGATGCTGGAGGTTTTGGATTATTTCCTTGGGACAGTTATACTTCTTTCAAGAGAAAAAATGTATGCTCACTGCAACTGGTTAAGCAGTGAGCATACTGCAGCAAAAAAAAAATAAATCAACATTAAGTAAGCAAGAATTCTTTCTTAGTACATTATATAAAAAAAGAATTTTTATGTTGACAACAACAGCAGTTCTTCAGTCCCATATATCTCTTCTTCAGTCCCATATATCTCTTAGAAATATCTTGTGGAGGCAGAAACAAAACTGGGAATATCAAATAATAGTAGCATAAATATGTGATTAGTACAGCTTGCTTGGGTATGAAAATTCCTTTTCCCAAACCATTACTGACCCGAGAGATGTTATCAGCTAATAATTGTTTGTTTCCCTAGAGCTGTGGTTAACTATTGCTGTACGACTTTAAAGGAGCACAGATATCCAAAACAGTTGATAAGTGTTCCTTTTAAGTAAAAAACACATACTTGTTTTAAAATAGGTACTCTGGGAATACTTTTGCTTGGCTGAAAAACAGCTCTAAAGGAATTGACAGATATAGGAATAAATCCTCTTTGTGGCTGAGTCACATAATATTCAGGTTAGATTTAAGGTTCATTTTTAGAATGCAAAGAGTTTCAATTTCATTTTATCTGCCTCCAGACCACACATTATTGCATGATATGAGGCATCACCTTCAGATTTACATGTTTTTAAAGTATGGGTGGGCATGCTTTAGTGTGTGATAACATGTAGTTTTAAATTTAGTCTGGATAGCAGCAGAAATGCTAAGATTAGGAACAGCTGTTGTATAAGTTTATTTGCTAGGTTTCCTAGGTTTCAGTGCCTAGCAGACTATAATACATACTTTCCAATTTCACTATTCTAGTACATAGATCTTTTCCTTCCTTCTTCCTCCTTTTCCTCTTAGCTCATTTGTTCCCTCACTGCATCCTCAAGTAGCTCATTGTTTAAAATTTCTGAAGATTAACAAAAAAGGATGGCTGCTTATTTTGCACAGCAGCTGAAACCAATAGTCTGTCTTTTCCAGCCCAGCCTTTCTCCTTTTAGTGGCCTGGCTGCTTTAGTACAGGCTTCCTTGAATAACTAACTAAGGACTGCATACTGCACAGGAATGCACTGAATACATTGGATATAATTTGATCAAGCTCAACCAAATCAGCTATTAGAATGAGAACTACTTCCAAAACCACATGCTTCACTTTTGAGCTCAGCTCTGCTGTCTGCCTCCAAGCTTAATACACTGTGTTGTCATCTCTCACTGTCACTAGCTTCCTACCCGTTCTTGCTAATACAGCATATAAGATAGATGTCTAAGCAAGAGCATTAGAAGACAGGGAAAGGAGGAAGAAAGGAGGTCCATAAGTTTGTCTACTTCTGTGGAACTTTGCAGCTGGTTCCTTCTCCTCTTCTTCTGACCAAGTATGTAGAAAACTATTATCAAATAAAATCTTGTTTCTGGTATTATGTTAAAAATAAATATTGCAATTAGACATCAGTGAATGAAACACTGATCTAAATGGGCTGAAGTCAGTCTCACATCTTACATAGTTTGCATTGTCCATTGGGATGATCTATCATCCTTGCTTAGCATATCTCTTAAGTTTGGTATGAAAGACTTTAGACACGGCTTCATCTTTACCGTATTTCTTTTATGACTTAGGTTGCACCAATGTACACAATGCACAAAAGACCTTTGCTACCTTAGAGTCAAGGACGGCAACAGAGAGAGGCAGTTAAGATGCTTTCATTATCAGTGAACATTTTGCTATTTTCAACTAAAAGGGACTGTCCAAAATGTTATCCAACAAATGGCTCTTCTGTTCAGTGTATACTGGTGTCTCAGGTTATTTTTCCCCATGTGCTGGACTTTGCATTTGCAAGAAATTTATTATATTCCTCTCTATTTCTCCAACCTGCTGAGCATATTGCTGGTCTGTATGTTAGCATAACACTCTGATGTACCAACCGGTTCCCTCAGTTCTGTATTATCTGTGAAATTGCTGAAGGTCCACTCCATCCTCTCGTCCTGCTCATTAATAAAAAGTCTGAAAAATATTGGCCCCAGTATTGACCACTGGGTTATACCAGCAATGACTGGCCTCCAGCTGAACCCTTCACCACTGATCACAACCCTCTGGACCTGGTTGTTTGTTTTTCAGTCCACCTCACTGTCTACTTGTCTAAATCATACTTTGTCAGCTTCTCTATTAGGATGAGACAGTATGTCAAAAGCTTTGCTAAAGTTGAGGTATATAACACGAACTGTTCTTCTCTTGTCTATCAAACCAGTCACCTCACTGAGGCTGGTCAAGGATTCCTTCATAAATCCATGTTGACCGCTCCTGACTACTTTCTTGTCCTTCATGTGTTTGGAAATACATTCCAGGTGGATTTTCTCAATCACATTTTCAGGGACTGAGGTTAATCTAACTGGGCTGGACTTCTCTCCAGGGCCTTATCACATGAGGTTCTTCCAAACACATCTCTGTAGAGTCCGAAGTCTACTCTCCTGAAATCCAGGTTGTGGTCCTTCTTTTTACCTTTCTCCCTCCTCTTAGGATCCCAAAGTCCACCATCTCCTGGTTATTGTAGTCAAGGCTGCCCTGACTTTGACATCCTTGAATAATTCTTTCTTGTTCATAAGTATCAGGTCCAGTGAGCATCTTTCTTTGCTGGTTCTTCAGTTACCTGTGCCAGGAAGCGTTCTTCAAGACACTGAAAAATCTTCCAAGTTACCCAAGTCCTGCTGTGTTGTCCATCTAGCAGATGTCGGGGTAGTTAAAGTGCCCCACAATGACTCAGGCCTGTGAACATTAGGCTTCTTCCAGTTGTCTGAAGAAGACCTTATCTACTTCTTCCTGATCAAGTGGTCTATAACAGATAATTACTACAATAGCATCCATGTTTGTCTGCCCATAAGCTCTTGACTGACTCCTGGAGGCAACATGAAGGCAGAACTACATACATGCCAACTGTTCTACATAAAGGACAACTCCCCCTCCTGGTCTTCCCAGCCTCTGCCCATAAAAACCCTGTTTCCCATTGAAGCACTAAGTCATGTACACCTTTCCACATCTATGTGAAGTCTCAATGAAGTTGTAATTGTAGAACTGTAAAGAAAAGGAAAAATGAAGGGAAATGGTTGCTTTAAGAGCAAGAAAGAAAAATAACCTGGCTTAAGGCAATCTTTCACTTTACTTATTTATGTGATCAAAATAAGATTTCAAAAGTGGAAACAGCTAGTGCCTGTTTTGTATTAGTATGACAGGTTTAAGATGTAGGGAGTGCAAGACTTTGGCTCAAAACTGACTGGCTGATTAAATTTGATAGCCTTGTAATAGAATTTTATAAGACTTTGCAGAGGTGTATAGTACAGAAATGTGACTGCATGCTGAACAAGCTCTTATCCCCCATTTTTTAATACCAATACTGCTGAAACCAGGCTCTTAAATATATTCCTTAACAAAAAGATTTGCTATATTTAGTTCATATGGAGGGACAAGCACGTGGGAAATATAAAACTTTTCAGTTATTTGAACCACATTAAGTAGTAAAATATGCACTTTGCAGACTGTACAGATCCTTGTATCTTATCTTTTGAAAATTACTTAGAAGAGATATAGCTGAACTGTTTCCTGCTTTCTTCTTTTTATCAGCAGTACTGTCTTACTCCAGTATTACTAAAGCATAAATCAAATTCACTTTTATCAATTAAAGTTCATTTCAAAGATATTTCAGCTACAGAGATAAAAGACCAAACTGAGGCTAATCCAATCACTTTTGGAAGCGATACTTGACATTTACAAAATTATTTTCTGTAGCTATAAGAAAATCCTTTCTTTTTTTCTGTTTCAAATCTAATATTTCTCTTCCATTCTAAACAGATTTTGCTGTAGAGAACTACTGAAATTAGAAGAACTTGGGTTTTGATAACACAGTGGTTTCTATAGCAACATATTAATGTGACGAACACAAGGTAATTAGGGGCAATGAAATAGATACTTTGAGTGACTTCAGAATATATTCAAATGTAAAACAAAATGCAAAATACTGTAGTACAGAAACTCTATTCCTGTTTTATGTATGCTGCTGTGTGTTTTGCAATACTAGAAAATTTAAGATACAAATAGAGAAACAGTAAGCAAAACTGAATTTTTTTCTATTTAGGTAGATATAGCAACAACAAAAAATATTTTAGAAAAAAAACTTGCATATAGAAATTAATCTTTATCAAAAGTAATCATAGGAGCAGTGTACCCCACAAAGAACAGAATACTACATGTAGAAGGATCTAGTAGCTAGAAGCCTGACTGATCACGACATTTTTCTTTACACACATTTATACAGATGTATGTCAAAGTTTAGGCTGGGCTTGCCACTAAATGAATGACAGATGCTCTCTATTAACCACTCTCTCTTCCCAGAAGAGGAAGAGAGAGAGAATGAGGGAGAAAGACTTATGGGTTGGGACCCCAAACTAAACCAGCTTTAATGAAGTATTACAAATAAAAAGGAAAGATAATAAGAAGAAAAAAATGAAATATATACAAACATATAGAAAACCAATATCCAGCTCCCAGGATGACGATCACATCACAGGTAAGCACTGGGACTGGACTCAGTAGCAGACAGGAACTGGATTCAAGAACCGGATTCAGGAACACATGGATGGGTAAAAGGCAGAAGAATGGACAGAGTCCTCCTTGGATGCTGGCCATTGAAGAAGAGACTTGATCCCTTTAATTCCTCAGCTTTACACTGAGCATGATGCAGATGGGAAGGAAAACCCTGTTGGTTAGTTTTGGGCCACCTGTCCTGTCTACTCCACAGGTGATACCCCTTCTATGCTCTTCTGCTTACAACCCTCCAACATAGCACATAACGAAGCTGATGTTGGTTATTATAGAAATAGGTATAAGCAAGAACTTCTCTCCATACCTTTCCTTGGCATTAACTATAAACATCAGGTGTTATCACTGCTAGAAGCTGACATTGTCTGAAAAACATACCGTTAGTTTCAGAGAGTGCAGTCAGTTAAACAGACTTAAAAGAAAAGAAAATTACTGAAAAGAAATTTGGGTTTTGCTCTATCCCAAAGCAGGACAATGTATTATATAAATGCACACATACATGTCTACATCTTTCTTACTTAAATAGTAAATACAAAATAAGGTAGAGTAAGCCAACACTTTTTCCTTAACTTGAACGCTTTATAAACTTCCACTGTCCTATACATATTTAGGCAAATTTGAAGGTCGTGACAAAACAACATTCACAACAATGGGGAAAATAATAAAATGGGAGGAACCCAGATTTAGAGATCCCAGGGAATATAGAGTTGGTGCGCATCATACAGAATCAAAATGTTGCCCTACAGCAAACGTTCTTTTCATGTACAGGAAGTCTTCTGCAGTTCTACATGTTCAACTGGTTCCCATTGTCTGGTTTCAGATTAATTGGGTAGGGAAAAATTACTGGGGCCTGGAAATGGGAGCTAGTACTTACAACCAAGGTACTTGCAGAAGCCCAGGCATATGCCTAAAGCTCTGATTTCCTTACTTTGTGGTAAAAGCCAGAGAGAAAGGCATGATGGGAAGGTCTGAATAAACTCAAAGGACAGTGAAAGGAATTTCTATGATTGAGTTTTGACTTATTGTTTAGATACTTGTATTACTTGTTCTCACTAGTGTAGACGGATAAAAGTTTTGGAATGAAATGCTAATTTAAAAAAATATTTGTTTCTTGGCCTTTGGCAATGTAACACATATCACCCTTATAAAATAATTTATTTATTACAAAGCTAAGGACTAAAATTTTCAACCACCCAACCAGGAATCTGAAAAAAAATCAAAGTCACAATTAGGAAGCCTGAATACTAAGGGTGGGATAAAAAATAGAATCATTGAATGGTTGGAGTTGGAAGGGACCTTAAAGATCATCTAGTTCCAACTCCCCTGCCATGGGCAGGGACATTTTCCACTAGACTATCACATCTGAATCCCCAACAGATTGAATGATCATACTATGTCTTCTTGGCCATCTGCCAATAATTAAGAACTCTGAACTGCAACAGTCTACAGATCATTTCTTGTAAAAATGTGTTTCCACTCCCCCAGGGAGTTTTGTAAATGTGGAACTGTTATGTGAAGGCTGAAAATTTTACTTTGAGTATTTAGCTTTCTTTGATACATATAACCTATATTTGTCAGAGCTTTTTTAAACCTTGTTTACAAGGTGGGCCAGTTACCAAAAGCCCACCCAGCCGCTCTCTCTCTCACATCCTTAAGAGGAAAAGGGGAGAAAATAAGACCAAAATGTTAATGGGTCAAGATAAAGACAGGGAGATTAGTTACCAATTACCATCCCTGGTAAAACAGACTTGGTTTAGGGAAAATTGATTTCATTCATTGCCAATTGAAATAGACTTGCATGGTGAAAAATAGGCAAAACAACACCTTACCCCTGCCCCCACTTTTTTTCTCAGGCTCCACATCTCTCCTTCCCTCCCAACTCACCTGCATCCTCCTCCACACCCCAAGCAACATAGAGGGGATGGGTATGGGGTCAGTTCATAATTGTTCTTCTCTGCCTCTCACACTTTTCCCTGCTCCGTTGTGAGTCCTTCCCATGGGCTGCAGTCTTTCATGATGAACCTGCTCCAGAGTGATCTCTCCATTGGCCACAGTTCCTGTCAAGAAATATCCACCTGCTGCAGCATGGGGTCCTCTAAGGGTTGCAGGGTAAATACCTGGTCCACTATGAACTTCTCCATGGCCTGCAGGGAAACACCTGCTCTGCCATAGTCTCTTCCAGGCTTCAGGGGAAAGTCTGCTCCAGTGCTTGGAGCACCTCCTCTTCCTCCTTCTTCTCTGACCTTGGTGTTTTCACTGTTCTGTCTCACATTTCTTTTTGCCTCACATTTCTTTTCCTCTCTGCTCTCTAGTGTTTTGGACTTTTCTTAAACCTGTTATCATAGAAGCATCACCAGCCTGACTGTCCTGTAGAGGGTCTGTTGGAGCTGGCTGGAACCAGCTGTGTCTGGCACAGGGAAGCCCCTAGCCTCTCTTCAGAGAGCCCACTGCAGACTTCCCACTGCCAAAACCCAGACATGGATATCCAATACAGACTTGCACAAAAAAGTTGCTAAAAAGACTGTAATTTTGCACTTCCACCAGAAAGTCGTCAATAACATCTCAAACACTGAACAGCTGACAGTAAGACTGAAAGCTCCTGAGTTTGATATAGCCATGTTGTTTAAAGAGACTGTGAAGGCAGGACATCAATCTACAGTGCTGAGTCTGAGCCTCCTGCTGTCTTTATTGCAAAGGCTGCCCCAAGGCTTTGACTGCTGAGCTATTGGGGTAAGGAAAGAAAGACCTGGATGACCTTGAGCATAAATACGGTTTCTTTCTGTGCCCTTGGCTTCAGACCCTGGCACGCTTTAGCCATGTTATCTAATGATCTGTGCAGGCTTAACAAAGACTTTGGCTATTACTTATCAGGAACAAAACTATAAATAATCTTTTCAGGCCATCTGAAAGCATCTGCCAATAAATCTTAAAAGTGTATCTCCCACGTGTTCACAAATACCACATATTTTACAAGGAGTATGTGCATGGGGGAAGCTATTTAAGCAGTGGTTTTGGTTGTTACTTGCTTATATATTTTTTTATCTCCCCCTGGCAAATCTTTTTCCCTGCTACCTTGAGCTAAATTTCATGGGCCTCATAAAATCATTCACTACCCTAACCTGTGTCCCATTATAGCTTCTCCCTGTGGTGTGGGAGGACTCAGGGAGAACAGCATTCACAATGACCATTACAGGTCCCACTGGAAAGGTGCAGCTCCCACTTTTCCAGGAAATAAAGTTCATGGCTGAGTATTACAAGAGTTCATACTTTCAGCCTGTCACTGGTCTATTGCTACCGCTCTCCTGAGCTTGCAGATAAAGTGGCAGCAATGTGTAATTCCTTATCAGAGGGGAAACAGAAGAAAGGTAAGGAGGAAAATACTACACATATAAAAGAATTAAATGTAAAAGTTGTTATGAATATTCCATTGTATTCTGGTACATTCCATTGATTTTTAAGTAATTTTCTTAGCCTAGGTTTTCACAGAGATTAGATTAGGTAGCTTGGGGAGTTTCTGAATGTGACTGACAGGGGGAGGGGGAGTGAATGTGACTAAAAAGGGGAGGAAAACGTGAAAACAAAAAACTTTTCCAAAAGAAATTGCTATGCTAATGTAAATGATTGGGCTTCGGGTTTTTTGTTTTTGGGTTTTTTTGAAAACAGAACAAGCAAACATACAATCAATATCTCCAAAAACAATGTAAATATTTTGGGTTTTGGTGTTCCAGCATCAAGCTGAAGGTCTCAGATCCTGATTTGAAACAAAACTGCCAGCCTTATGACCAATTTTATCAGTTGATTCTGGGGGGTTGTTATCTATTTACAATGACATATTGAAGATAAAGTGCTTCAGAAATGAAACTTACATTAGAACATTGTGTTTAGCATGGTTTTATAGCTTGCAACTGTCACAGAGGTTCACAAAATGAAATTTAGACAAGTGATAAACTCAAAATAAACTTTATTCTAACCAAAAATCATTTGGCAGAGAACCAACTGGAAATGAGGTATATCAAAATTGTTTAACACTCCAAAAACGTTAGTAAACCACAGGTTCAGAATGTATTAAGAATAAACACTGCATGACCGATTCAAGAATTCTTAAGCTTTAGAAACTATGATTCATAAATATGCACAATCTCTCATCTATAACATGAGGGCTTTCAACCTGTACAGGAGATGGACCATTGGTGGCAGCCCAGACCATGGGGAGAGTCCTCAGCTGCAGACCCACTGCTTCCGAGGAAGGCAACTAAAATTTTTTGCTCTTCAGAGAGCTCCATTTAGACCCTAACTGAATCTGATCTGTGGTCACATATGGTCAAGCCAACTCTCTTGTTGGCTCAGAGCCACAACTTCCTCACCTTTACACCGAACTGTGTGTGTGCTGACCACACCATGTGGGCATGACAAAAGCTGTGGCAGGACGGTTTTGCAGGCGTTTTTCTGGTCTTTGACAAGTCTTTGTCAAGGCAGGTACACCTGCCACAGCAACATATACAACAATTGTTTTCACAGTAAATGTCATAGCTGTACTCACAAACAGCAGTACCATTAAGCATACTTTCCTTCTTTCTGCCTTTCCTTTCTTTTTCTGTCTTTCCTGTTCTTTCTTCATTTCCTTCCTCCTTCCTTTCTTTTGAAAGTTCTGGATGGAATTCCCCCCAAAAATGTATCCTGAGTTTATCAAATCAATCAATATCAATTTCTGCATAAAACTCAAATGAACAAACAGGAACAAAAATAATGAAAACACCCAGTTAATGTTTTAACTAATGTTTAATTAATGAATGAAATTCATCCTGAAATTCTAGTCAAACTAGTTTCTTTTGACTCATCTCTGATTGCTGGGCTTCTTTTTCCTTGGGAACAGTGAAATCCAACCCTAGCATAACATCACAACCCCCTGAGAAATCTTTCTTAATCTTATTTCCCTCCTGCACTAAGCACAAAAAGCTCAAATGCCAGCATCAATCTTGGCACCACAAACCCGAAGAGAAAGTACACAACGAATCAGGAGCGATATTGCCAGCTGAGATTTCCACCAGCTGGAAAGCAGCAGAGCTACCACTACACAGTCACACTGGCGGGTTAAACAAGTCTATTGATCATTAGAGTAATTTTACTGCTACATTTCACGTAAATTATGAGCACAGTAGTACATAACAATCTACTACTTGGGCTGAAGAGCATGTTGTGCATATACATGCAGACACTATGTAAGTATTGTATGTAAAGTAAAAGTACACTTTTGTAAATATATATGTAAATATACAAAAATAATACAATAATTATACATTTAATATATTATATTTCAATTTATCTTGTGTAAATGTATAGTATAAACAACTTATACATTTATAATATTTATGAATATTACATATTTACATATGTACTTCTAGAGAAAATAGGAACATCTGAAAGATATGGGCTTGGTGAGAATTCACTGGAGGGTAGCACAAGTTGGATTTGCAGCAACTGTAGGTCAGTTTTATTCATCTGATGCATATTACTCTCTTTAATTTACATATCCTTAGGTAAGAAACTAGATTTTTTTGAATGTTGCTATTCTCTTTTGCCATGGAGAAATTTCTTCAGTCTCTGGATTTTTGGAGGTGTATTCAGGTCAGTGACTGTTACTTTGTTTATGATACAGATTTTGTTTGTGAGTAAAAAGACCAGACTGGTTTTTATATTTCCCATTAACTTCCTGCCCTCAGCTCTATTTCACAAGAAATTCTGCTTTTAAAATGCCAAGATCTGATAAAAACTAGGTAAGAACTTACTCTTATAGTTATCATGTATTTAATTTCCTCTCTCTTATTCTGACTTAAAGAGATAATCTTTTTAGAAGAAAATTGGGTCCACTGTGCAGCTCTCTACGTACACTGGAAAAAAACCCCTTTCCCTATATAGGCCCATAATGCATCAACATCTTGAGTATAAAATGCAATTCTGCTATCCCATCTCCCAAGGTCACTCAAGGACAGAGAGACAATGGAACTGCAAAAAGCAGAGAGAAGGGTAAGGCAGATAATTGGAAGTAAAGGATAAGTAAAGATTAAGTTAAGATTAAATGGGGTAGCCTGAAAAAAACAGATGAGTAAAAAAGGAGATGTGATGCTTGTCTGCAAAATCATGAAGGTTACAGAGAATCAGAATTAGGAATAATCAATGTTTCTTTGAATGCAAGAAGCAGTGCACACCCAATGAAATTTATAGGAGGAAAAAGTAAAGTAAAAAGAGGTTTTTTTCACAATGCTTCACAGTTTTTCACGTGCTTAGAGCACCTTTAGTCTCAAAAATATAAATGAAATCAAAAGGGAATTAATGGGGAAAAGGTACATCAAGATTATTAAGCATTATTTCTTATTGCAAGCATTTATAGGATAGTGTGGGACATGTATCACTTTATATTTGTCCTCTTATACTTTTTAATAAGTACATCTGTTGGTGCTCTTGGAGAAAGGAGACAAGGTTACATCTTTGTCCTGACTTGATGGTGCCATCTTTTTGCCTTCTTTCACAGATTTATTACAGATTTTTCTCATTAACTAGAAAGGTGTTGATGATGATGTAATCAGAAGGCCTGAAATGTTCTGTAAGTGTATTTTAGTAATGTGGGAACTTCAGCAAAAGATCAGACTTAACTTTTGTAAGCCTGAAATTAAAATGTATTTGTTTTATGGGCACATGCTATTCTGAAGTATAATAAGTATGTATGTTTTTAAAATATCAATTATATTTAAGAAAATTAAAGGAAACACAATTTTTTTTGTGGGATACTGTTGGCTTGAACTTGCTTTTCTGCAAAACACAAAGTTAAATAACCACTAACTACTGGGGAATCACTGGGAGAGCTGGACTTTATGACAGTAGATCTCTAGTCATGTTTTATTTTTTTCCTGGACTTTCCTGGACAGTGTGCTAGTTCTTTCTTTGATGCTCATGTGTCTAAAGTACAGATGCTTATGCTTTTAACAAGAGGCTACCATTTTCCTGATGCATGAAAACAAGAACAGGGGAAGTGTTTTTGAATAATTTATATCTCAGCAAATGCCATGTAAGTGGATGACAGTATAAGTAATGGTATTTGCTCTCTCTAAACTTCCATTAGTGCTACAGGTTTTATTTTACATACTTTCTATCACATAAGTGCCTAAACCCCTTAATATCATATGCAATGTTTTATCATTCATCCACTCCAAAGGTTGTAGAGTAGGACTTGGAATCAGGACTCCAATGGTTGTGGCAGCTCACTCTTTCTGAGCTAGACTTTTTTTTCCTGAAAATATTTCCTGACCGATAATGGAGTTAAGGTAATTGGGCTGGTAGAAATTAGATCTGATACTATTGCTACTATAGCTTTATTTGTGCTAGGCTGAGCACATAGAGATTACAGACAGTAACACTGATGTTATTTGTCACTTCTAGTTAAGGGAGTTGCAGGCAAAATGTTTCAGCTTGCTACCGTTTTTACTGCATAGTCAGCTGAAAGAGTGTGATGGAGAGTGAGCTCTCTGAGACAGACCTTTGTCTAAGATAAACTCTTTATGCTTCCCATTAGGCCTACTTGTACAAATATATATCCACTTCTTTTCTAATTCACATGTAAATAGATTAACTAACAGTATCTATGGTTAAAATTTGATGTTAGACAAGGCAGCTTCACATGGCTAGCAGCAATTTTGGCTACCCAATGTGAAGTTAGTCTACTGCCTGCAAGACAAATGGCCATATCCTAATTTAAAGACTGTCTGTTGAAGGCCTAAAACTCATACCTGGGTGATTATGAATCTTCCTGAGCTTATTTTCCTTTGAAGTGTCTAATACCACCAGATATAAGAGTCCTTGTTTTGAGTCCTAACTGTCAGGTCAGTGATTTTCACTGCCAGGAGTGTCTTCTCCTTGTCAAAGTAATTTTTCTCTATAGCTCAGCATATTGAGCAAATAAAGAGTACCTCTGATCATCCAGAAAAGACATGTTAGACCTGTCTCAGAGGAAAGGGCAAAGTCACTTGAGAAATGCTTTTGACCTTAAATTAGAACAGGATAAGGCCTTGATGGACAATATTGCTAAAGAGTTCAAATTATAGAGTCAGATTACTGCATGTCAAACTGCTAATGTTTGAGGCTGACCTAGAGACAGGATAAAGTCCAGGCTCCTCATGGAACAAAAGCTATTATAAGGATTACACCTATGAACATTGCATCATTCTATGCTCAGAAGTCTAATCACAGCCATCACTGAACCCACTCTGAACAAAGCATGTTAGAAACATTCCAGCTATAACAGAATGCTTGCAACATTTGAAATATCAGCTCATATTTATGTAAATCTAAAAAAGTAAAATATGGCATTATTAGGCTGGCATTTATTATCGTCTCAGCCCTCACACTGTGTTATGTCTGTCAAGAGAAAGATCCTGACCTGAAGGAAGTCCATGTAAGTTTTGTCATTGACTGAGATTGTACAGGGTTCTACTCTGTCTGTGTTCTGAAAGAATTACAACTGCAGAAGGCCAGAAAGATACTCTTCAGAAGAAAGGTAGTACTTGACAACACTAGTAGCAGTCTGAAACTGATGAATAGGTCAGCTGCCCCCATTCAGGCTAAGTAGAGGGGCCAATGCGTTGCTTTATAACATTGTCATATTTTGAAAGAGGAAACTGTCATCTTCAAAAACCATCAGTTCAAGGTTAGAGTCAGAGAGTAAGAGAATTTTCCCTTACTGGAATTACCAGCACAAGGATATTTATCACAGTTTTTGCTTTGAAAGAAAGGAAAAAAGAAAATGTACAGAAAGGGTAGGAACAAAAAGTGGTTCCAGGGAGAAAGTTCTTCAGGGTAACAGGAAGGCTGCAAAACGGATGAGAAGTTGTGAGCTAGGAAATAGTGTTCAGCACTATACGGTTACTGCCGCGATTGAGAGATGGGACGCAGCTTGATGCAAGCAAGATGTCGGTTTATTGTGTGCAACAGCTCCGTATATATACCAACATTGGCTACGTGTCCGGCACAGACTGGCTCTCAATATTGGCGTGGTTGCATCTGACGCTGTCAGACTAACAAAGGCATCTTATCTTTGAAGATGCATTCTTTAAGGCCTTTGCTGTAGGGTGCTTGGAGCTTGCTTATCTCAGTGTTGCAACATTTGTTAACTTTCTTTGTTTCAGGCCCTTGTTTTGTCCTTTTGTAATCACGACGACCCTTAACAGCTTTTTACTACATTCTTTTCCCATGGTTTATGGCCTACAAGCTCCATCAAGTCCCCACCTATCAACTGAGCATCACCCGGGGCTCTGCTCTCCAGGCCCCGTTCCACAGATTACCTCTTATAATTACCTCTCCTTTCACCAGGAAAGGAAGCAAAGGCCCTAGGTAGTGAATACATAAACCTGGATGCCTCTATTTAGATTTTTCTATTTAGAGTAACTTTCCGGTACCTCCTCCAAACATTTTCTGTGTTTCTCCTGTCATGTTTCTGTTAGCATGTTCTTGTCATTTTCTCTTTTATGTAAGGGTTGCCAAACAATGAGGTCTTATTAGTATATAGTTCATATTCATGATCTTTGCCATCATTACCATATGTTAGGCCATGCATTCTTCAAAGAACTGGTCGATTCTTTGTTAGCTTGTTCACCATTTCATCTTTTATGAATTATTTCCTTGTATACATCTTATAGTTTCCCTTTTTTTGTCTTGAGTTGTTCTTCTTACTATATGTGTGTGTGTGTATATATATATACACACACACATTTCTGACTATCCTATCTCAGATCAGTCACTGAGACACTTTCTAAGCCTTGATTCTGCTTCTGGCTTCATTCAACTGTCTCTTTAGTCTCTTTATGATCTTGATTCTGAAATACCTTCATACAACTTGTGCTCTACATGATTTGGAGTTTCCACATGTACATAGTCATTACTGTGTTCAGTCCTGGTCCTCAAAATATGAATTAACCCTTTGATACCGAGAACAACTTGTCACTCTCTAATTTGGTTGTATGCCTCCACCATGGCACAGTAAACTCTCCATCGTTCACAAGAAGTATTATGCTAGATGATTCAGTATAGCAGCATACATGTCAGACCAAAAAAAAGTGAATACTCAACCCGCATGAACAGATGTTATGTCCCAGATCATAGATAATGAAGACCAAAACTATGTGGTTTTTTCAATGTTCTCTTCAATCATTTTATCTTTAGCAGTCCTCCATAATAATCTTTGTAAAAATTCCTTCAGAATTAATAGATCTTTGCATTTTTGTAGTCTTACAATTACGTTACCAATTTCTTTTTTTGCTTTATGCTTTTTTCTCCTTGCAGCATGTTTTATATTGTGCTGGAATGGTGGGCAGGTCCAGAGGGAGTGCATTCCCTCTTTCAAAAATTTCCTTGTCAAACATTGCTTGAGTGCATCTAACCTATATTTTGTTCTTCAAACAAACAAACAAACAAATAAAACAAATACATAAATACAATGTTAAGCACCCTAAATTAAACTTTTCAACTACTGTATAAGCATCAGATTCTAACAGTAGTTTTGCCCCAGAATTTTTGTTCTGCTGCAGGATAGATACCAGAGAGTCTGGCACACATACAGTGCTTGGCATTGGTTATTCATTCGGTTCTTGAATGTTTGTTAATGTCTCGACTGAATGATTAATGACATTGAGTCTGTTCCAGAATGAAGCTTAAACAGTTTATGATTTATTTCCTTTACACCCACTCAACCTTAAGTTTCGTCTGCTTTGACTTCATATTATCAACAGCTCAGAGTGTACATACAAAAAACATAATTCCAACTGGAAAATGAACTTTTCCACTTTTTTCCTGTGAGGGCTTTATGGGCATCACCATAAAGGAAAACTGGAGGCTTTAGGAGGCAGCATTATTAGTATATGTGGGGTGAGCCTCAGCAGAAATCTTGCTATAACTCAGTGACTGAATACTGGATATTCCTCAATGGATCAAGATCAAAGAATGATTTTATCTTTACAAAGTGTCAAAATGCACACATTTCTAGGTAACTGGAAAAGCTGTACATAAGTTTTGTGACTGATTTGGAAAACACTGGGCTTATATGAGAAGGTTATGTAAATATTTTGATCTGCAAGGCCCTGCTATTCCAACCCTGCCTATGTCTTACCCATACCCACTATAACTACTCCAACAGAACGAGCACATGAGTTGATAGTGCACAGACATCTTAAGACATAGCAAACATGTAGACACAAAAAAGTAGTCAAAATGTAGGCCTCATTTCTTGGGGGCGTGTGGTAGAATGTGTTCAGATAATGAATCAGTTCACACAGTATGTTTTTATAAGGTTCAACTCTACACTTCAAATTGAGTAAAATTTCATAGGATAAAAACTAAGTGTCTTGTCTAAAACAAAAACCTTGATTGGATTAATTTACATCAATGCTTTCAGTAGTTGCTATCCCTCATACATTAGCAAAATTCATTCTCTGCTACATGCATCAGAAGAACAGAAGAGAAAAAAAAGTTTAAAGTAACTGCAGTGCAGTGTCAGGTAGAAAAGAAGAGGAGGAGGAGGAGGAAGAGGAAAGAGAGAGCAAAAAATGGAGTAAGATGAGAGCCCATGGAGGATATGGAAGCAAGAATAAAGTTATTTTGGGAAAGAGGAGAAGATTACAGGGACACTGCCTTTTGATTTATTGCCATACATGATAGAAGAACAGGTAAGGGTAACTAAGGTTATGTAGCATCTGAAACCACAATACATCACACTGTACCATTGTAAGCATATTTTTCAAACATTAGCAAGCCACAAATCTAAACCACATTGTGCGTGTGAAACTGAAACTGCTTTACAGTTTGCAATACAAGAGAAAGTGAATCATTTCAACTGACATTTGGACTAGCTGTCAACCAGAAAATTCCTTATGTCAGTTGCAGCATATTGGATCATCCTTTATTGTCTGCAGCCAGGATGAAAAAGTATTATGGGCAACAACACTTGGAATATGCTACTGTATTTCTAGATCATTTTCTTGATTTTAGATAATATCCTGAAGGAGGTGAGTAAAAGTTACTAGTTTGTATTATGAAAATTTGTTCAGAATTTTGTAGTTGCTGCCAAATCTGTGCATATATGTAATATAGCCATATCAGTTGCTTTAACTTGCTTAAGCTTGCTTGAAGAAAAGAAGCATCTGGTGCTTTTTTTATCAGAACATTGTACCACTATTTAGTCACCACAAATTAAAATTACACCAAGATAGATAGAAAAGAAATAAAATTGTAATGCCAGTATTGCTGTAAGCACTGCAATATAGTCTCTAATATATCACAGAACTTTCATTATATAAAACTGACAATTGCAATGAGATTTGTGGAGCTGTAAATGAACAGTGCCTCATAGAATTGTTCACAGAAATCTCAGCATAAGGTCACAGTTTATAGAACTTTAATTTACTGTTAACTTAACCTTTGTTGACCTGAATTCTGGAAAAGCAAGAAACAGACATTTATCTAAAAGGTGTATCAGATATTGTTTTGAAGATATTCTAAAATTCTGTATTTAGAAAGCTAAGTAACATAGAATTTTTGAAATGCATGTTTTTCTTCTACCAAATGCATTCTTCTTGTCATCTTCATGTTTTAAGAGAAGTTTTCACAAACATTTGGATAAAAATTAACCTGGTTTTTTTGTACTTAATTTCAGATTTATTTCAGATGTCTCTGCTACACTCAGTACCTGAAGTAGTTTTGTATAGTTTCTTCAGCATTTTCTCTGTGCCTATCTATTAACTTATTTTATTTACTTTGGTATCTTGGTCTTAGATTATAAATTCTGTAAATGAAACTTCCTTCCACTCTTACTGTTACTTCATTGTAACATAGATCTAGCTACTACTGTATTTAAGCACTAACAAAGGCTCTGTATAGGATTACTAGTCCCCATTCTACTCCCAATACCATCCCCTTTTTAAAATATAGGCAGCAGTTATTACAGTCACACTGCAATTGCACATGTCATAAAATTTATTAGTATATTCTTACAATTTATTTGAATGACTGAAGGGTACTTGAAACCAGATACAGGGAGAAAAAGTGAAGAAGCCATTAGTCAACAAATATACTCCTATGTGATTAATAGTTCTTATTTAGCTACTTAAAGATTCTTGAGTGTGACCTCTGGGCTGTCCTAAATTATTGCTGGTAGCAGTGCATGGCAGGCATAATAAATGCTTTATCTGTGTGCCTGATGATTTATCTTGAACATCTCTGCACCAATAATTTTCTACAGGGTTGAAAGGCTTTTATTATTTTCAGTAAAGTCAAAGAACAAACAAAAATTTTTTATCATTTTTCCTTTATTCATTCTCAAGTAGAATGAACACTTGAACTATGAAGGGTTTTAGGGTTTATTTACTATAATCTTTTTGTCTGATGAATAAATCCAAAGTGTTGTTTCCTAGTCCATGGATTATTACATTGAGTACATGACCTTTTGAGACAATTTGGGTTTAGGAAGAAGCACATGAAGTTTATTCAAGTTGGCTGTTACTCTAACATGGCTGAAGACTAACATGAAGGCTAAAGAAGTCCTCGTAAAATTTGGAAGTGGTGATAGGTTTGTAAAAGTTGTCTGAAAGATTGTCATGGGAAGAAGCTTTGTGGATCTCCTTGTCACTCCTTCCGTTTCAACTCAGTTCAGTGCTTCAGCAAAATCTGGTTGGTTGAGACTGATTTCCAGGAGCTAATTCTCAATAGTAAGTACAAAATACTAGTGGCATTTTTTTCACATTCCTCAAATCAGTTGGTTGAATATTATAAGCTAAAATAAATCTCTAGTTGACTTTGAACATAACTGAATCATAGAATCATAGAGTCATAGAATCAGCAAGGTTGGAAGGGACCTTTAAGATCATCAAGTCCAACCATTAACCTACCCTGACAAAAAAACCCCACCTCTAAACAATGTCCCTAAGTACCACATCTACACTTTTTCTTAAACAACACCAAGGATGGGGAATCCACCACCTCCCTGGGCAGACTATTCCAACGTTTAATAACCCTTTCAGTGAAAAAAATGTTTCCTGATATCCAGTCTAAACCTGCCCTGACATAACTTGAACCCATTTCCTTTTGTCCTATCCCTTGTCACCAGGGAGAAGAGGTCAGCCCCCATCTCTCTACAACCTCCTTTCAGGTAGTTGTAGAGGGTGATGAGGTCTCCCCTCAGCCTCCTCTTCTCCNCTAATAAAGATATTAACAAGAATATTTCAAGTTTCAGTCTCTTTTCCTCACAAGATAGACTGAAGCAATTTCTTACAATTAATCCTAGTCACTGTTGTGGGATACTTGCATTGCCCACACTTAGCCTGCCTAATAACAGTTGTTAAGACAGGTATGTGAAGAGCGGTTGTGAAAGGGACATCCTAAACTGCCTGAATTGCACTGATTTCCTGTTAATTATGTGTCATTAATAAATCAATAAAATGTTTTGATCCTGATTTGGTTTAAAACACATGACTTGAGATATCTTTCCTTGTGACAATTTTCATTACACTGGTTGCATCAATTCTTTGATAATTTCGTGGCCCCATATAGTGATTAAAAAAATGCACACATATTTTATATATATAACACAGTTCATCAGTTATATAGCTGATCCTTTATGGAGGGATCAAAAGATGTGCAACAGTCCCCTCCTTATTTTACATTTGATTTATAAAACAAACATACATCTTAAAAAAAAAAAAGAAAAAGAGGCAAAAAGGCATAATCACAATAATCACACTTTCTTGCATCCTAGTTTATGCACATTACATCCCTCTATCAACTGCTGGAAGTACATTCTCTTTGAATTTGCAGATTCTTTCAGAGTATTTTCTTTTCTTTTTAGAAGCCTGGCTCATATTGCAAGGCAAATGTAGTGCAATTTTAGGTATTCCTACATTACAAATAAACAGCAATAAAAATATTAATCCTAGAAATATATACAAAATGTGATAAGGATTCATTGCAAATTGAGTAACTTACAAGTCAAAAAGTTAATTGAAGTCCAAATCTAATCAAACTAGGCAGTATTTTCATGCCTCAAGTGAAAATTCTGTGTAGATAAAAACTAAATTCTCCATTTGCTGTAAATGCTGATAAAGTTCACTGAGATCTTAAAATATTTCTGAAGGCAGCTCAAAAACATCAGGACAAAGCACTTAACATTTTCTCTCAGATCACCAGGAACTGGAGTAACTTTCTACCTGTTCTGTAGGACCCCTCAGAGTGTCTGATTTATACACATGCCAGAAGGGGTAAACTGTAGGTGTGTGGAATTTTCTTCTAATCCCATCCTTGTCTTAAGAAATAGTCATTCACTTTTATCTTTCATATTTTTATTTTTAATATTGGGTAGAGTTCTCTCTCTTGATTTCTTATTACAAAGCTGTGCTACTGGTATGTACAAACTATCCTCATTAACATCATGATCTATTTTATGATCAAGTCAATTCTTTTTCACTGTCCTCAGGTTCTTGGTCCATTTATTTAATATTTTTTCTCTCTGAAAACTGTTCATTTTTAGGATTTAGGGAGTGTCTTCGTTCCTTTGTTTTTTGAGGGAAAAGAAGGGAATCAAAGACAAATCTCAACCTACAGAAAAGTGATCCTACCAAAGTCGTGTGGAAAAAATTCTAATCTCTGGCTTATACAAAAGGTACTCAAATGAAAAATGTGCTCCTATCAGATAAGTGCTCTGGCAAAATATTTTGTTCACACTATATATAGAGAGGGCTTGGTGTGCATGAAGATTTGTCTGTTTCTCTTTTCCAATCAGAGGAGTTAACCTAATAAAAACTTTCCTCAATTTGAAGTATCCCTTTTCACTGGTTCATTCAAATGCTTTCATCTTCCCCACCTCCCATCTATTTCTAAAACTTTATTGAACTAAATCTGCTGAGGGCAAGAGGTTCTGTGGTTCTAAAGAAAAAATATTCTTTACCTTTGGTCTTTAGTGCAATGTAGTAATAAAAAATACATTTTAGATCTTTGTGAAAAAATGGTGGGCTATAAACATATACTTAACTTTCTTAAATGCATAAAGGTTTGCTTCATAGATTGATTGTTTTTTAACTTGCCTGTGTTGTATTTGCCTAAATTGTTTTATATGTCTAAATTGTTATATGTATAGCAAATATACAGTACATGGGGACAAATGAGAAAAAAAATCATTAGTCTTTCTCCAACTTCGAAAGTTTCAGATATACAATGCATCTTTATATGTCTATACTTTCAAAGATAAATTGATAAGGCTTAATACTGGGCATTAGATATTTCAGTATCTGTAAAATATTAATGTAGTTTTGAAAAAACATGTTTTTGCAAACACCTTGACACATGACACAAGATACTATAAGTTTAGCGTTACTTCCCTGAAATAACACATCCACTGTGTAAAAATGTGTGAGAAACTGGTTTGATTATCACAGCTGACATGAGATTGTCCTGGTTTGGTGTGGAACACAGCCAACATTTTGTTCAGTGGGAGAGGCTCTTGCTTATACATGTTGTGGTGGCAACCAGGGTCAGCTGCCTTGGTAGGGCTGCCTATTATTTGGCTTAAGAAGTTCTCCTCAATGCACTCTAGGAGTCTCCTGGATTGCCTGCACCTCGCCATGCTATTTTTCCAGCAGATGCCAGAGTAGTTGAAGTCTGTGAGTGCAATGTCTCCTGTAGTTGCAGTACAAGGTCTTGGTCAATAGGCTGCCTTGATCAGGCAGGTTGTAGTAGACACCAGCCACAAGGATGTAGGCCTTTCTAACCTTGGCAGCACCTCTGGTGAAGATGGACTGGCATCTACATAATCCACTGACTGGCATTCCACATCCAGAGCCTTGTACCTGTTGTACAGAGGCACCCGGGAAGGAGGGGTGGGCAAAGAGGGGCTTTGCCTGCTGCCCCAGGTGCGGACTTGCCTCCATTCACTCCTTTCCTTTAAGCTACTGCCTTCAGCCTGTTGGGTAGAGGACATAGGATCCCTTGATCTTTTTTTTTTTTTTTTTCTGGTGGCTGTTCCTGTTTCTGTCTCAGGGAGGGCAGAGCATGGTTCCACCAGTCTATCTCTTTCTCAGATTCCCTGGTTCTCCTTAACCTTTCTACTTCCTCCCATAGCTCTGCCACCAGGCTGAGCAGATTGTCCACCCGGTCACAACTCGCACAGCTGTTCTCACTGCTGCTATCCATTACCAGTGAAAAGCTCTGGCACTCCCTGCAGCCTGAGTCCTGGGCAACTGCATGTTTTCGTGGGAGCTCTGTCTGGGTTGCCACATTCATTCTGCTGAGTGCAAAGGACATTGCTCTCCACCAGGTGGTTATCATAACTAAGCTTCTTCTGAGAGGGTGATGACCACTGATTGAACTCTCCCCTTGAGCTGGTAGGGTGACTATGCCCTTCCTGCATGCCATGGCATGTGAGCTTCCATGCAAACTGCCTCTCCTTGCCCTGGCTGAGGCACCATGTTCTGTTTGCTTGCTCTGTTGGAAAGGCTGCTGGTCACTCGTGTTCCCCAGGCTGCTTTTTATAGGTGTACAGGAGGTCATGGGTGCTCTGGCATTATCCAGGCCTCATCAACATCTCCTATGAGAGTTTCTGGCTCCTGTAAGGTCTCTCCACTGCCCTGGTGTTTCCCTACCTCAGGAAAACCACCTGTGCACTGATATCTGCTGCTCCACTGTCGATTGGTCCTGCTCTGGAGCAGCTCCCCTCAGCTACTGACTGAGTAGACTACCATGTTAAGGATTTGATGATAATTACTGTTACCTGCAATTTAGAGATTCTCAGTCTTGGAGACAGGACCAACAAAAACATAAATTTCATTCTGCTTGGTAATCATGTTTCTTTGTGTATTTTCTGGAGCCATATGATTGCAAGCCATATGGAAAAGCTGTATAGAACTTGTCCTTTACTAAAAGTTTCAGTATTTTTTACTTCTAAGAGAATAAACTGGTGAACCATTTGTAGATTTACACTATTCATATGTTTTGAAGATTTCTTTTTTTTAGTATAATTTTAAAATAAAAAGAAGCATTGTACCTTACAGATAGCTTTTGTTTCATTCTTATACAAAACAGATCATTCTTTTTATGCTAATCACTAACTTTTTAGTGGAGAATAAAGGAAGAGAAAAGGAAGGAAGGCTACAAAGAATTCTGTCAGATTCTGACAGTGAATATGTTATATTTATATATGAAATTTATATTTATATATGATTTATATATATATATACATATGACATATGAATATTCAGTGGTCCATTGAATATATTGAAAAATATGTTCGATGTCATGGTAGGAAAGTTGACTCAAACTAGGGGTAAAATTTTCTTAAGAAGTGAAAATACAGATTGCTTAGAAGTGAACAATTAACTTAGCTGAGAGGAGAGCTTCCAACATTGGAAGAACCAGATTGGATAGGACAAAACTTATGACCAATGCAATAATTGAGTTTCTACAGAAATTCAGAGTGTCTGCCTGGCCAAAGGCAAATAACTGGATTTATGCATAATAATAAGAAGCAGCTATTAAACGTATTTACATTTATCCTTACACTCAAGATCTTAGTGATTTCTTACACATGTCAAAAATATTCTTACCCACATAGTGGGAAGGTCAAAAAGCACAGTTCAGATAAATTCTGGTTACTTCTTAAATGTAGCTTTTATTTGCATATAAATTTTATCAATCTTTTACTCATACATAGTCATATGTCTTATTCATCTCTTACTCATACATTTCATATAAATCCCTTATATGTAATGTTTGTCTCTTCAAGGCAAAGAGAACTTTTTTATATAGGGGAATTTCAGTTCTACTGTAATACTCTTTCACAGCACACTTGTTTTCTGTATGTGGAATTATATACTAGATGATTCCTCTAGGTCAGTAAATGAATTCTTAATATACCAGCATCTAATTCTAAATTTCCTGACAATTACAGGGTAGAAAAAAAATTACAAGAAAAATTAACTCTAGAAATAATATGTGGGAGGGCTGATACATAATAAAAAAACGATAAGATCACAGCTGGTAGGGAGAGGGAATTACTGTATTAACACTACGTGATTAACTCGCAGAGGACTTAAATGACTAATATGACATTAGCAAAGAAAACATTGTTCTGTCATTTTTATTGTGTCAAAGTGTGCTTGCTTGATGCCTCATAGATGGTTCTTATAAAGGAACTTTACTGACCTGTGCCAAATATGCTCTTACATATCATTATTGTAGAAAATCAGCATAACTTTCTCAATAACTACTTTTGGTTGAGAAACTGTGGAAAGTAAGAAAATGATATTTTTTCTCGAAAGTTAACTGAATTAAACTTTTGGATCTACCATTTCTGATAGGGATGTGAAAAGAGCAGTTATAATATTAAGAGATTCTGTAGAATCACTTGATATTTAAGAAAGGTTATGGGATAAAATTTTCATAATATCAATTCACTGGGAACCCGTAGTGTAATCCAATGAGATAATGAGGATGACGAGAGGGTAAAGCCAAAGAGATTACTAATTTTTTAAAAATAATGACCTACATTGTCCTTTATATTCATTTTGCATCCCTGCTCTGAAAAAGACAAATTGAATTTCTTACAGGAAAGCAGAATCCATTTTTTAAGATAAAATATACCAAATATAGTTTTACCTTTATTTGTTGTGGTGAGTTTCATACTAACTTCTGGTACCATGTTTGTAAACAATGTGAAAATGTTCCATGAATGAAATGGCGATTCTTCTAAGCGAGAAGATACTATTAAATGTTTCCTCAGGTTACTTTTATTTCTTTTTGTAGTTCTGTCATTTCAGATTAAATTTGACTTAGCTGTAGACCATTATGGCCTGAACAAAGTCATGCCACCACTGAGTGCTGCTGTATCATCCATGTAAGAGCTCCAATATGAACTGGAGGCGAAGGCAGACAACTGGTATGCTACAGTTGACATTGCCAATGCATTTTTTTCAATTATTTTGGAAGCAAAAAGCAGGCCGCAATTTGCTTTCATGTAAAGGGATGTGCAATACAACCTGGAATAGACTGCCCCAGGGGTAGTCCACTTGTCATGGACTAATCCAAAGTGCACTGGAAAAAGGTGATACCCCTGAATATCTACAATACATCGATGGCATCATCATGTGGGGCAACAAAGCAGAAGAAGTGTTTGAGAAGGGAAAAAGAGTAATTCAGATTTTTCTGAAAGCTGGTTTCACCATATAAATAAGGAAGGTCAAGGTACCTGCACAGGAGATTCAGTTCTTGGGAATAAAATGGCAGGATAGTTGCTGTCATGTCCCTATGGATGTGACCAACAAGGTAGCAACTATGCTTCCACCAGCTAACAAGAAAGGAACAAAACTTTCCTAGGCATCATGGGATTCTGGAGAATGCATATTCAAGGTTAGTCAGCACAGTCAGCTTGTGAGCCCTCTATCAAGTAACCTGAAAGAAGAATTTGGAGTGGAACCTTGAGTAACAACAAGCCTTTGAGCAGACCAAAAAGGAGATAGCTCCCGTGGTAGCTCTTGGGCCTGTCCGGACAGGACCAGCTGTGCAAAATGTACTCTACGTTGCAGCTAGGGAGCATGGTCTCACCTGGAGCCTCTGGCAAAAAACATCAGAAGAAACCTGAGGTTGAACACTAGGGTTTTGAAGCCAGGGGTATCAAGGATCAAAGCTCAATCCACCCCATCTGAAAAAGAGATACTAGAAGCATCACCACAATTGCCGTGCTACATTGGATGTTCAAAGGAGACACCCCTACCATGCATCATGCAACAAGCACTACATGGATTAAGTGGGTAGCATTGATCATGCAATGAGCTCGACTGGGGAAACACAACCTCCCCAGAAATCCTGTAAGAGATCATGGACTGTCTAGAAGGCAGAGATTTGGGAGCATTGCTTAAGGAGGTAGCTGGTGCACAAGAGGCACCACCATATAATGACTTAACAGAAGATAAAAGGCATTACACCTTGTTTACTGATGGATCCTGTTGTGCTGTTGGAAACCATCGTAAGTGGAAAGCTGCTGTGGGGAGTTCCACAGAAGTCATTGAAGCCACTCAAGGAGAAGGTAAGTCAAGTCAATTTGCAGAAATGAAAGACATCCAACTAACCCTAGAGATTGCTAAATGAGAAAAGTGGCCACTACTGTATCTCTATACTGACTCGTGGATGATGGCTAATGCCCTATGGAGGTGGCTACAGCAGTGGAAGGTCAATTGGTGGCACAGGGGTAAACACATCTGTGCTGCTGCATTTTCTTGGGACATCATCACCTGGGCATAAAACATTGCTTTAAGGTATGTCATGTAGATGCTTATATGCCCTAAAGCCACATCACTGAAGAACAAAAAAACCCCAAAGAGGCAGACAAGGCTGTCAAAGTTGAAATAGTTCACATGGACCTGGACTGGGAGCCTAAAGGTGAGGTATTTGTAGCTCGAGGGGGCCAGGAATCATCAAGATATCTAGGGATGAGTGCAGTATATAGACTATAGAGTATATAGGGCTAGTGATTGAGGGGTGAAACTGACCATGGAGGCCATCACACAGGTCACTCATGAATGTGAAACATGGGCTGCAATCAGGCAAGCCACACAAGTAAATTGTCCCTATAATACAGGGCAGTGGCTGGGTTTTTGATAAGGGAAGGCCTGACAAATTTACTGTATGGAACCACTGCCACAAATACGCCAAGGCAAGATTTACATATTCACTATGGTGGAAGCAACTACTGGTTGGCTAGAAACATAACCTTTAAACTATGCCACTACTCAAAACACCATCTTAGGTCTTGAATGGCAATTTTTGTGGCGACATGGTACCCCAGAAATAACTGCATCAGACAAGGGGACTCTTTTCCGAAATAACCTCATAAAATCCTGGGCCAAGAAACACAGCACTGAGTGTTATCAAATCCCTTATCACCCACAAGCCTCTGGAAAGATTGAGAGATATAATGGACTGTTAAAGACTATATTGAGAGCATTGGGCAATGAGGGATGGAAGCACTGAGTAGAAGTAGAAGGTAGAAGCCGTTCAGCTGGTTAACACCAGAGGATCTGCTAAAATCCCAGTACTGCCCAAACAAACCCCCTACATATTGTGGGAGGAGAGAAAGTTGTAGAATCATAGAATTGTCAGGGTTGGAAGGGACCTTAAAGATCATCTAACTCCAATCCTCCTGCCATAGGCAGGAACACGTCCCACGAGATCAGGTTGCTCAGAGCCCTGGCCAGCCTGGCCTTAAAAACTTCCAGGGATGGGGCTTCCACCACCTCTCTGGGCAACCTCTTCCAGTGTTTCACCACCCTCATGGTGAAGAACTTCTTCCTAACATCCATTCGGAATCTACCCATCTCTAGTTTTAATCCATTTCCCCTAGTCCTACCATTACCCAGCATCCTAAAAAGTCCCTCACCAGCTTTCTTATAGGATAGATACTTGTAGGGTGTCTTGTAGGATAGATACCCTGAAGATACTGGTAGACCACAATAAGGTCTCCTCAGAGTCTTCTTTTCTCCAGACTTAACAACCCCAAATCCCTCAGTCTGTCCTCATAGGAGAGGTACTCCACCACCATGGGGTTTCCACCACCTCTCTGGGCAAACTTTTCCAGTGTCTCTTCTCTATGCCACTGCCCATGTCACTGACAAAGATGTTAAACAAGACCAATCCCAGTACTGATCCTTGAGGGACTCCACTTTTCACTGGTCTCCACTTGGATATGGACCCATTGACAGCCATTCTTTGGGTGCGGCTCTTAAGCCAGTTCTTTATCCACTGAATTGTCCATCCATCAAACCCATAGTTTGATGAATAGTCCCCATAGTGCACACAAGGAAGTGGCTGAGGAAGTCGGTGTGGATTGCTCCTCCTATGGGAAAAGACAAACACATTCATGGGATTGTTTTTGCTCAAGGACCTCTGTGTACTTGGTGGGTAATGCCAAAGGATGGGGAGACCCAGTGTGTGTCTCAAGGAGATTTAACTTTGAAGGAAAAATAATCTGTCATGCGAGTTGTATGTTGTAGGAAGTAATGTAGCAGGAGTGACTTGAACTGACAAAAAGTGAGCTTTGCAAGGAGCTGCATGAGGGCAACGATGACCCAAACCAGGCCAATGCTGGTGTCCAATAATTGAACATACTTCTTCCCCTGTCCTGATGACCCATCTTCACAGATGGGGCCCAAGTCATAGCCCGTTCTTATGAATGCCTGGAGTAGTAGGGGAAGCCCATGGAATGGAAGAGCAATATCTGCCTCTTAAAGGACAGGGAATAGTAGTTAATAAGAGTGTATAAATCAGTATGTTGGGTATAAAGATGGCTTAAGTATGTACTATAAGTTGTACGTGTTGGTAAAAAGGGATTTCAGTGGAATTAAATACAATGGGATGGTTAGAAGATAGATATATGTATTAAATTATATGGGACGTGAGCATGATGCAAATAGTATGTAATAGGGATGGAGATTGTATTGAGTCTGCCTGAGATGGAGTTAATTTTCCTGGTAGCAGACCCCATATTTCTGTGCTTTGTATTGGTAGCTAGAAAGGTGTGTTATCAGCACACCTTGTTTTGAACACCGCTGAGCAGGGCTTGCACAGCATCAAGGCTGTGCCTCCAATATTCCTCCTCAACCACCACCCCCAAAGTTCAATAGGCTGGGGGTATGCAAGCTCTTGAGAGGAGACCTAGCCAGGACAGCTGACCCAAACTGACCAAAGGGATATTTCATACCATATGTCATCTGCTCAGCAATAAAAGCTAAGAGAAAGGAGGGAGGCATTTTTTATTATGATGTTTGTCTTCCAGAACAACCACTATGCATACTGAGGCCCTACTACCCAAGAAGCAGATGGACAGTGCCTACTGATGGGAAGCAGAAAATAAATCTTTTTTTTCCTGTGCTTCCATGCAGAGCCTTTGCTTTTGCTTTATTAAACTGCCTTTATCTTGACTCACGTGTTTTTTTCCATCTTATTTTCTCCCCCCATGTCCTGCTGAGGAGGGGAGTGATAGAGTGGTTTGGTGGTCACCTGATATCTGGCCAGCGTCAACTCACCACAACTGATAACGAACTTTTTATGTATGCTATTCTTCTTTTAAACCTTCATTGCATCAGACACACTTGTGCATGCATGCAAGTTCACAGCAATGTGTCATGCTGTGATCCTCAGTTAAACAGCGTTAGAGGCACCACTGAATGCAATAGAACAATAGCATTCTCTTTATCTGCTGGGAAAATAAACCTGTATAAATTGACCATGTAGGAGGTTAGGACAGATGGTACATTACGGCTGCTAAAGAGGACAAGGGGTATTGTAGTCCAATTGCAGTTTTACTGAGTAGCCCCACTGGGTCAACCCTATAAACCACTCTCACACCTTGTAATCTCCCCAGGGGGAATAATACTGGACAGTCAGTGACTTCTTCCTTGACGTTTTCTTGCAGCATGCTACACTAATTATTTTACTGTGTACTGCCCCTATATGTGTCATTGATTTCCTTTGTTGCTAGAGAAAGAAAAAAAAAACAAACTTCTGTGCTGTTCTGACTTCACACTAAATTGCTCAGTAAATTGCCTAAATATAATCCATTGAAATTACATTAAATAAGTTAAGCTGATGTTTGTACATGTTCTACCTGAAAGATGGGGTTTAAAATGGTTTACATATGCCCACATATGTAAATTTATATATATATAAATATATAGTATAATTACACAACCCTTGTTCACATCTATTTTTAGTCTTTCCACATCATGTAATTGATAAATGTTGGCAAATTAGTAGTGGAAAAATCAAAACAAGAAAATGAAAGACATTTTAAAATCAATTTACTAATCAGATCATAGACAGTTAAAATATTCTATCAGTACTTGTGAACAGAAAAACAACCATTTCAAAACTTTTCCATTAGCATCAGATGTTTGCAGTGTATTACTCAGTTTTTAATATCTATTCAGACTTCTCAAATTTATTTTAGTTTTTTTCTGCCTAAGCTGTTCCAGAGTTGATAGACGGTCCTCTGTTGAGCAATTTGAGAGTCTGCCAAATAAAGACTTAGCCAGTGATATCTTTCATAAAATTATTTACCATATCATGGCTTTAATAAGATTAAGAAATTCAATATAGCTGATTTTCATGTCCAGGTTTTATTTTGATGAGAATGGTGTTTGCAAAAGAAGGAACAGATAAGAAAGAAGAGAAAATATGGAGAGTTATGAGGTATAGTCTGACATTTAGCACAGAAATTGGAGAGCCTTTACAAAAATTAATATTAATAATCATACCTGCATGTCATTGTAGAAAATGGTTTATGCAAGTAAATTAATAACAGTTATGCTTTTAATTATGTGAAAAAGTCAAACTCTTGTATACTGAAAATGTACCTGAGGTTTTCCAGTATTGAACAGATGAAAAAGTACTAAGAAAGAAAAAACCTGAACAACAGATAATAGGTCGTTTCTAACTTTTTTGAAAGTAAGTAAAAACTGAAAATTGTAAACTTAACTTATTTAACTTCACATTGATGACAAACGCTGCTGGTAAGTCAAAGTGGTTAATATCAACAAAGAAATTCAGAAAAAATTAGTAGTTTTGAATGTTTTTGGTCATTAATTTGGAAAAAAGTTTCATCTAGGTAGACTTTCCTGAATTTGTGTTTGCATGAATAGCTATAATAATGCTTTTCCTGTGTGCAAAGAGCTTATAAACTGTTCTGTGCTAAAGGCAGACTGTACTTTCTTTGTAGTCATTAAAAAATGAAAGGCATTCTTGTGTCTGACTAGGATCTTAATATGCCAACACCTTTGAAAGATCACAAAGGTCTTATGATTGAGGGATCACACTGAGATGTAGAAATGGGCTCAGCTATAATCTCTGCTACAGGCTTCTGATACAATCTTGAAAGAGTCGCTTAGGGTATATGCACACTAAGCAGAACCAAGTCATATCTGAACTAACTTGAAAATCAAAAGTGACATACGTATTAGGGACACATTGTTAATTAGCTGCAACACAGTGTTGTACTGTATAGCTATATTAGCTAACACCTCTGCACAGTAGTACTTCATGTTAGGTGAATGCATCCAGCAATGAATTTACCATAATTAAGGCCATTCTCCATGTGCATACTCCTGCACCACTTTTACAGTAGCAGTCACACTGCTACACATCTTTCTTCCTCATTTCTCCTCTGCTCCTCATTTAAGTGTAAGTAGCATCCTTCCTCATCAGCTAATTTATAGCTAACTTTTAACTAACCTGTCATGGACAGAGCACTATACTGCAAGATGCAGACAGTATTAGTCCCTCTGTTCCCTAACTGTAACAGTGGGAACACATAGACTTTCTTATTCTTCTCTTTCTGTCTTTTCTAGCCTCATTGTAAATTGTTTGAACTGTAATTTCTATAAACTGGTTCTTATTATATGGACATCTCTGCATCTAATCTGCAGTGCAGCTGGTCTGCGGTGAGTATGACCATGCAGTCAGACTACAAAAGACACGAAGACAGAAATGTATATAAAATGTTCAGTTTGGAAAAAAGGTGGCAAGAGTTTTCTAGAAGTGAAATAGCACTGACATATTTTTGGCTTGAAAAGATATGGTGTTTGATAAGTACCCAAATAAAGAATTTCATAAATCAGTTTTTTTACAGCAATTTTTAATATTCTTTATAAATGTCACCTCAGCATTAGATGGTATGATATCACAAATCTCCATATAGTCTAAGAATACGAGATGGTTATTTTTTGTTTGTTGCTTATACTCCAAGAAGTGTGTTGTGTCTCTGATATCTCTACATAAGGAATAGGAATAATCTTGCCAAATATTAGCTGAACAAAACCAGAGTAGATCACTCTTTGGAGTTCCTCATACCACCATGATAGATGGTACTTGCTTAAACTAGATACCTGCATTTTAGATAGATAAGCTTGGATGAGATGAATCTCATCCTGTGGTACTTTATGTCAGATGGAGAATTAGTAGTAAAAAGATTCAGAAAAATTAGTCCTGTGTGAGTTAAACAGGATGATATCAATTTGTTTCATACTCCATCTCCAGAAAACCCATTTCTGTACAGGCAATTTCTATTAACCTCTTTATGTCCCACTCATTCTGTCTCACAAGAATTTGACTGTCTTCCTTTCAGTCCCTTTTTACTGTACTCTATATTTTCTTTCTTCTTTTTCAAAAGAAAACCCTTCCTCTAGGTCATTCACTCCAGTTTTAAGTATAGCACTGTCTGATTTTCTCTCTTCATTCTCATTCAGGCCATAATCATCAAAGGGGTCCCTTGGACCACTTTTTTTTTTCTTTTTCTTTTTTCCCCCTCTCCCCTTTTTCTTCTATTTGATTCTTTCACACCCTATTTTTTATGACTTAATTCTAGCTTTTCTACAGAGAAAATTCATATCACCAAGCTTTAAGAGCTAAGAAGGGATTCAGCTGCTTATTTAGAGCTGTAAGAGTAGTTTAAGCTAATAAGCTGTCTAGTTAATTAAGACAAAACATCTTCAGAAAGTGAATTTTAACAACATTAATTTTCTCAATCTGTAGTAGATAGGTGAATTCTACTTAGATGCATGTTTCTATTAATAACAGGAACCTAGAACCTCAACTTTAAATAGATGCCTTGTTTTTAGATAGTTTTCTGGATGGTCAAACCAAATATCACAATTCCATTGGATTGAGGAAGAATACAGACAAACCGAGCTTTGGGTGAAATTTGGTAGGAATAAATCTAGGAGGTTTGATTTGATACTGGAAAAAAAAGATAATTAGAGTAATTTTAAGAAAGGATTGTATGCCTGTGCAGGTATCTTTAAACTCTGTAGTTTCACCATAAGCACACGCAAATTGTCACTATAAATATCTTCAAAGGTCTGAGAGAGTTTCAGCTGATTTGGCTCAAGATGGGATGAAATAAAATATATACAATGTAAATAGCATAACTGAGAATTCACAGCTTGTCAAAGGCACCAACATGCAATGAATCATAGAACTGCTGAGGTTGGAAGGGACCTTTAAGATCATCAAGTCCAACCATTAACCTATCCTGACAAAAAAACACTTCTAAACCATGTCCCTAGAGTACCACTTCTACCCTTTTTTCAGCACCTCCAGGGATGGTGAATCCACCACCCCCCTGGGCAGCCTATTCCAACGTTTAATAACCCTTTCAGTGNAGCCTGTCCAAATCCCTCTGCAGAGCCAACCTACCCTCCAGCAGATCAACACGCCCGCCTAGTTTGGTGGTTTTTACCCAGTGAAGAGTACATCTGTCCAGGCCATGAGCAGCCAGTTTCTCCAGGAGAATGCTGTGGGAAACAGTGTCAAAAGCTTTGCAAATATCCAGATAGATAACATCCACAGCTTTTCCCTCATCCACTAAGTGGGTCACCTTATCATAGAAGGAGATCGGGTTTGACAGGTATGACCTGCCTTTCACTTTGTCTTGTCTGTGTAATTTTAATGACTAAGAAGTAGACATATCTGTGAATGTAATTTGTGAGTGCCTGATTCAAAACTAGCAGAATATCATCCTTGGTCAAGCCAAAAACAAGTCCACTTTTCCACAGACATTACTTTATACTTGGTGTTTGTAATGGGTAGTTTCTTTACACCATCATAATATCCAGGATGCAGCTCTACATCCGTAAGAAGGCTGCGTCTTCCTGCTCAGGGCTTTTATGCCTTTTTTTCTTTCTTTTTTTTTTTTTTTTTTGTAGATGTCTGTGATTATGTGGCATGGCTTCCTTATACAGCAAAATAAATCTGGCATGGGAATTAATTCTTCTTTTTTATGCAAAATGGCATTATCTCCTCCCTCAGAGAAAATATGAGGAATTTTATATTATTAGTTGTAAACAAACATGTTACTGGAATGTACATTACTTAAATTACCACTTCACTTTTATAAGAGGGTCAGGCAAAGCTATGTGTTTTTCTGGTAGCCCAGATATTTCCTTGCTCTGTACCTCACAGTTCTAACAACAATAAGGAAATTAATTTCTGCATAACTACAGTGGTGCAGTTAATCGTAAATTAACCTCACGAGTTTAACTTTTTATTGTTAGAGGGAAACACAGGAAAAGTAATGTCTCTGACAGATTTACAACAACTGAGCATTATCTTGATACCAGGGACACCTATGGGAACATTTCATTTGGTAAAAAATTCATATATGTGTTTGAATATATGTACATTGAAATGTAGATTGAACTATTCAATAGCTGAACACATATTTACATTTCCAAGAACATTTGTATGTATATACAAATATATTCAATGTGTATTTGAACCAGCTGCAGTCAAACTTGTCTAAACTTCAGTTCTTTATAACCTAACTGTTATTTCAGAGTTCCTTGAGAATATGGAAAATTAATGTTAATAATAATTACTGATAGGAGCATCAACTTAGTAATTCAGAACATCCATGCCAATTATCTTATTACTATATTATTTTATTACATTATTGTCAATTACTGCAATTATGTTACTGAGCAGTGCTGATGTTGCTCAGAGGAATTTAAAAGAATTTAGTTTAACATAGAAACATTTATCATTAGCATATTAATAGGAAGTTCTATGTCAGGATTAAAACATACAGCTTTATATATAAGTGCCTGAAGAAAATAATTAAATATTTAAGCATGCTTTTTCATAATAAGGAATGTATGACATTGTTTTCAGAAACAGGAGGGTAGATTACTGCTGGAGGATTTGTTAATTATTCAAATAAAATTCGAATGCTTGTGACTCCTAGTTACTTGTTACTGGTGAAATGTAAAGTTTTTGAGGGGTTACGTGTGCACATCCTTGCCACCCAGACTCCAGATTTAGCTAACAGTAAAAGTAAGTGTTTTTTGTAAGCTCCTGTGAGCTCAGGGTGGATATTTGCCTCGGAATTTGTTATTACCTCTTGTGATTCTCTTCATGCTTGAGCTTTCCAATGTTTTTGGCCACTGTAACTGAAGCAGGTGAGACTGACATGTCCTTATTCTTCTGTACCAATGAAAGGTTAATTCACACTGGAATGCAGTGAAAGTATGGCTATTAAAATGAGAGAGAAAATAGACAGCTTATTTTTTTGAAGGACACTAAAAGAAATTGATTTATCTAGCTCAGGAAAAGAAGATCTAAGGTGTGTACAGTTGAATTCCTTAGGAATTATCCAGGAAGAAAACCAGAAAGAACAAAAAAATCTCATGAGATAAATATATATAAACTGATCACAATGAAATTTAACATGGAATCTAGAAGATATTTCACAACCGAGGTGACACTGTAGGACAGCATTATAAGAGGAACAGAAGGAATCATTCTGTTGGAACAGCTTGTTCTGGGTGTCACCTCAAGGCATGTAGAGGAAAAGAAGGCCATCAGAAGTACTCAACATGGATTCACCAAGGGGAAATCATGCCTGATAGCCTTCTATGATGGCATGACTGGATGGATAGATGAGGGGAGAGCAGTAGGTGTGGTCTACCTTGACTTCAGCAAGGCGTTTGACACGGTCTCCCACAGCATCCTCCTAGGGAAGCTTAGGAAGAGTGGTTTAGATGAATTGACAGCGGAGTGGACTGAAAACTGGGTGAAAGACAGAGCTCAGAGGGTGGTGATTAGGGGCGTGGAGTCTAGTTGGAGATCAGTGACAAGCGGTGTTCCCGCCCGTTAGGGGTCAGTATTGGGCCCAGTCCTCTTCAATATATTTATCAATGACCTGGATGAGGGAATAGAATGCACCCTCAGTAAGTTTGCTGATGACACAAAGCTGGGAGGGGTGGCTGACACACCAGAAGGCTGTG